>JXCR01145913.1:82687-126246 GCA_002079205.1 Phalaenopsis hybrid cultivar
TGTATTAGTTTCATAGTCATTGTATAAGTTCATCAATCCTGTCACTATGTTTTGTTATATTACCATACTGATAGTGTATGACTCTTTTGTTGTTCACAATGAGAAAACATCTTATCATATTTTTTTTCTGCACATATTTCTACATATTAGATTAAATTTTGCAATTGTATTTTTTATTTTGTCTGCACGTTACTTTTGTTAATTATCATAAATTTCTTTTATGTGATAATCATGTTTATAATATTAATCAAATTGATTATAAAATAATTATTTGAATATTTGCAAATTGCATCAATATGTGCAGTGATATATAGGTTAGTGGAATTCTTTTGGATATTGCTCCTAGATTGGTGTGCCCATTGACAATTCTATAAGAAAATAATTGGGGTGGATATAGTTGCTTAGAGATGCAAAAATGAATTTTTGTTCAATTAAAATTTGCTAAAGAATTGAGCATAATTATTAGCATAATGTACATTAATTTAGAGTGCANATAGATCATATTTAATTATTTTTTATATGTTTTACACCATCAAGTTCAACTCCTATTTTAACCCTGGTCAAACCAACAAAACTTGGACATTTCCTTCTTTCAACCTGATGTTTGATTCGATTTTCACAACCTTACTTAAAACATTGCTATTTACAAAATAAGAACCTGTGATAAAATGAATTTACATATTTAAATAGATGATGGCTTGGATATGATATTTGGTTTGCATGTAAAAGGAATGCAGAGTAAAATGGAATATTATGAATTTTGATTGCAGTATATTTTGAATACTCATAATTGTGCGATACCATGTTAACAAAAACAACTTTAGACTCCTTCATTTTCATGTCAGGAATTGACCAACAATTAGACAACATATCAAGGCATTAGAAGGTGATGCATTGAACAAGTCAGCAAGACATTTCCAATTAAGCTGATCAAAAAGGGAGACAAATAATGTTGTGACAATTAAGATAAAGAAGCAATAAGCACTGAATGCAAACCCAATCATGCATTTATTTNACCGTGAGCTTGAGTTCCTGAATGCCCCAGGGCTTGTTGAAGAAGATGAAGATGCATCTATTAGATTTGGAAGTCTGAACATCTGAACAATTTCATTCTCTACAAAACAAAATATAGTGGAAGCCATCAAAAGGGCGCACATAATTTTTCTGTATTTAAGCGGGTAACCAGAATAGCCATCAGCTATCAAAGATTCAAAGAAGGGCGCTTTACAATTAAACGAAATTAGAGGAAAGCAAGAGAGGGTTTCATCAGCAAATTAGATTTATGGCCACAATCAGCAAAAGATCAATCAGTAAAAGAAGCANGGTAAGAGAGGGTTTCATCAGCAAATTAGATTTATGGCCACAATCAGCAAAAGATCAATCAGTAAAAGAAGCAGATGAAAAATCAATAGCATTTCTTGAGAAGTCGCGACATTCTCCTCATTTCCAATCAGTAACTGGGCATTGTTTCATTGCAAGCAACAAATGGAAGGTCGAACAAGACCTGAGCAGGAAAGATTGTCGGATCAAAAGACGCACATCACCTGTTTGTTTTAATCGCTCAGAGAGAAGAGGCGAAGTGGATACTGCTCGCTTAAGAACCAGCGAGGCAGGCTTCCAATCCATCTCGACACCGAAAGCAACAGCAAAGTTGGATTTTTAGGAAGAAATTTGGCCGGCGGCAGCCAGGTTCCAGGAACGTAGCCCTCGGGGCAAGCACGGGTCGGACCAGTCGGTTCAATTATTTTGATCGTGTATTTTGATCGTGAATCAATGGCTTGTTGCCGGGGAACCACCCCTCAACCAGGAGAAATTATTGTGTATGTCCGGTCCTGTTTGTAGATCACGGTGATTTATGATCAGGATATATTTAAATTTTTTTAAAAAAAAAAAATTTCGATGGGACCCACCAAAATACATCCTGACCGTAGATCGCCTGATTTACGATCAGGATCGGACACCGCATGCCATCCGTATGAAATAATTTTTCCTCAACCAGTCCCCATGTGCAAATTTAAATCTCGATTAAGGATTTGAACCCTGATCGAGAGGGAACTTGAGTTTGAGGGGCTAGCTTCTCCTATGAAGAGACTGGAGAATTTGATGGCTCTATCATAGATGTGACCAAAAGCATTTTTATTTTATTTATTTATTCATTTATATTTATAAATATCATATCTTTATTGTATGATATTGATCATATTTAATCATTTTTTATATGTTTTACACCATCCAGTTCAACTCCCGGTTTAACCCTGGTCAAACCAACAACACTTAAACATTTCCTTCTTTCAACCTGATGTTTGATCCGACTTTCACAACCTTACTTAAAACATTGCTATTTACAAATTAAGAACCTGTGATAAAATGAATTAACATATTTAAATAGATGATGGCTTGGATATGATATTTGGTTGCATGTAAAAGGAATGCAGAGTAAAATGGAATGTTATGAATTTTGATTGCAGTATATTTTGAATACTCATAATTGTGCGATACCATGTTAATAAAAACAACTTTAGACTCCTTCATTTTCATGTCAGGAATTGACCAACAATTAGACAACATATCAAGGCATTAGAAGGTGATGCATTGAACAAGTCAGCAAGACATTTCCAATTGAGTTGATCAAAAAGGAAAACAAATAATGTTGTGACAATTAAGATAAAGAAGCAATAAGCACTGAATGCAAACCCAATCATGCATTTATTTTTGAAGGACTGTACACAAGGTGTTCCCATAATTCCAGTTGAAGAGCTGCACATAATATGTTCATATAATTCCATTGTTTCAATAATTTATGAATTTTCCTCAGTATTAGAGTCTGTTTGGGGCAGCTTATAAGTGCAAAACGCCGCCGTACTGTTTGATTCGCGCGTTTCACCAGCTTATCCGAAACTTCGTTTGTGTTTTTACACTAAACGCAGGCCACGGGCCGCGTTTAAGGATAAGCAGCTTATCCTGAAACACACAAGCTGCCCCAAATAGACCCTTAATCTCAATCTCAACAATCTCCTACAATCATAAAGAAAACTTTGCGAGCAAAAAGTATCACAACACAAGAAAATTTGAAAGATATTAAATATCTTGCAAGTAGTTGTAGATTATGCATATTATTCAACTTTCATAAAACTCCAATGCAAGCATATTAAATGGAGAGATTGCATCATGTTACATGAAATAGTAAAGACATACCAATAAATATATTTTTCGAATAATAGCATATCCATAAATAAAATATTTACCATAATTAGCTTATTTTATATGGAATTGGGCGATTGTAGTGTCATTGGAAGGCTTACAAAAGTTTCTATGACTTATGTTATCCATTTTATTCAATTCTTAGTACATATGCTACAATTTATAAAGATATTTTTGAGGTTTAAATTTGTTCTAAAACATTAACCTTATCACGCTATTTCACCATAACTAATTGGTTTCTTGATGGAATTTGTTGATTTTGTATAGCTAAAAAACTAACAAAACTTTTAATGGCTTATATGTTATCCATTTTATCTAATTCTTACGACATATAATGCATTGTAGAAAAATTTGAGTCTTTAGGCCACCATCAAAGAGTAGAATTATACAATTACATATAAATCATGTAGTTTTTTGCATATATCATACATGAGAACACTATTTCTACATAATCAAAATAAAAAATGTTAATAGAGGGACATTTTACATAGCAGAGTAATGTAAGCATCATAAGCATCATCAACTTTCTTAATAACATGAAGAATTGCAGTCAAATTTGATAGCTAGAATAAACATAACCTCATGACAACTTTCTTATCAGAAGGATCTCCAATGAAGTCAGCATTAAAGTAGAGCTCCAGCAAAAAATCATGAGAATGAATAAAAACCATAATGCACAATATCTCAGGCATAAAATTTTTAAAAAAAATTCAATATACTAAATAATTGATACTATGAACCACATAAGCAGCATCATAGCAATGGAGTAAAGAAGCCTCCACTAATTTACAATAGCATGTTGAGTGTCTAACATAAGAGTTACACTAATAAAGTTGAAATGATTGTGCAATTCTAATAGGGTTGAGATTGCTTCAAGTAAGAAAAGCCAACATGAGATAAAATAAAAAGAATGCATACACAGTCATAACCCATTTGAGAAAAAAGAAAGTTGATTTCAGCCAAGCAAAAAATAAAAACTGCACAAAAATAGAAGATAAAATCTACAAACGACAGAAATTGAAAATCTCAAAACCTTGAGAAGAAATAATGCATCCACAATCATATAAGGTCAAAATTAAAGGCTTATCACAATAATCCATCACAGTGATCTTGTCAAAGAGTTAATTACAAAGAAAAAAAAAGAAAATGCATGTTTTTTAAGCTCTATGATGGTAACTTTCCTCCTTTCAACTATTTTAGAAGACTTGCAAGATGAAAAGGATAAAAAGAGAAAATGCATCTAATCCCCTCTTCACTTATAACTATGATAAGTTGGAAGCATAAAATGAGTATTTTAGATTATTTTAATTAAAAATAATATGCACCAAAAAATATCTAATGCATGTAAATCACCTCAAATAATTCGTCATAATATTTATAAAATTGTTCACTTAAATATAACAAACGACAATAAAAAAAAATTCATATTGACATTATAATTTATGTCAATTTACATTTGAACCTAAAACAAAAATCATCAAGAAAAAACCACGTTCAATATTCAAAATAACAAAATATAGCAAAGAATACCTCCAAATTTGTTACAAATTCATAAATTTAAAATATCAAGCTAACTTATCACAACTCATTAAGATTAAACCATCAAAGAACCCTATAACATAACAACACATGTTTAAGTTTCTTTCACATCCACCTTGCCTTCGAGATAAATGATTGAATCATTGTTGTTTTATTAGAAAAGTTATCAAAAATAGTGACAAAATTGTTTACCGAGAACCCTGTAATACTGAACAACTCTAGCCTTAGCTGAGTGAACAATTTTCTCTCTTATGAAACTCTTGTTGTATTTTTATAGTAGTTGCAACTTTAGTTATATTATTAGAAAGTAAAAAATAGATGACCAAAATTATGTAAGAAAATATTTGTTATAAACCAATATATATATATATATATATATATATATATATATCACAAAAATACAAATCTCGTTACAAAAAAAAAAGAAGAGAAAATAACTAACATTTCTAAACTAAGATTGTTATACTTTAAAAGTGAGACTACTTATTTTAAAAGGTAAGCTAAATCCCATTTTTTCTAATAGCCAACACTATTGTTCATGTGATTCCACATGGTAGTAGCTACTTAATCTATTTTCTTTAATGTTCCATTTTCAGTAACTATTTGGTTATGTAATATAGAATAAATAATGAAATTTTTAACTTTGGTTTATAATGGAAAGCATGACTCACACTTTAAAATTATAAAATGATTCCTCAATAAATAAAATACAGGCTCCAAGTTGTGTAGTTATGAGTGTTAAAAATTGAATCTTTTTATAGTTTATTGGTTTAATGACACTAAATTTTCTTAGTGTTACCTTATGGCATGATGTGGAGAAATAATCTTTTTTAATTAATTAATTGTCATCAATTAAATAATATCTACCTGAAATATTTTATAAATTATATTATTTCAAGGATGCTAACTATTTATGAAATTTTATGTATCTTTTGAGCACATAATTTGTGAGGTTGTTCTAATGCATTCCAAGGATGGTTGCATCATGGATTGATTATTCCCAACCTTTTAAACAAATGTAAATCTCATGTTAAAGTTCATCATGACTAAAACATTGTGGCTTGCATATAATTTTTTGACTTAAAAGGCAAATATGTACTTTTTAAGTACCACTTCTTTAATGGTCTTTCATCTATGGTGCTTGTACAAATATATTTGATATAACTACAATAGAAGGAGTAGTATAAATAAAAAGTACCTTAAAAAACATGTGCATTGTACCTTAAGAATAAATGAGTTGAGAGCAAGTCCCTATTATTTGAGATAATTGGAGAAGGTGAAATACCACTATTATGGTGCCAATTTTTGCCCATGAATAACTTTTCCAAATGGGCAATTGTGATTAGGGTGTAGTATATCAAAGTNCTTCTTAGTGTTACCTTATGGCATGATGTGGAGAGATAATCTTTTTTAATTAATTAATTGTCATCAATTAAATAATATCTATCTGAAATATTTATAAATTATATTATTTCAAGGATGCTAACTATTTATGAAATTTTAGGTATCTTTTGAAGCACATAATTTGTGAGGTTCTTCTAATGCATTTCAAGGATGGTTGCATCATGGATTGATTATTCCCAACCTTTTAAAACAAATGTAAATCTCATGTTAAAGTCCATCATGGCTAAAACATTGTGGCTTGCATATAATTTTTTTTTGTCTTAAAAGGCAAATATGTACTTTTTAAGTATCACTTCTTTAATGTGTCTTTCATCTATGGTGCTTGTACAAATATATTTGGTATAACTACAATAGAAGGAGTAGTATGAATAAATAGCACCTTAAAACACATGTGCATTGTACCTTAAGAATAAATGAGTTCAGAGCAAGTCCCTATTATTCGAGATAATTTGAGAAGGTGAAATACCACTATCATGGTGCCAATTTTTGCCCATGAATAACTTATCCAAATGGGCAATTGTGATTAGGGTGTAGTATATCAAAGTATCCTTGAGTTTGTACCATGTAGATTGTATTTTTTAGGGTGTCATAAAGGAAGACATTAGAGATAACTAATTGGATTACTAGGCAATTATGGTGAATAACCACTTGTCAAAATGTTAAACTATTTTGTCCCATTCAAATTCACCAATATATTCTTATTATCTTTCCTAATAAAATAATTTCAAAAAAATTAAAATAAATTTTTTAATGGATGTTTTCTAAAATTATATCAAAGAGCTACAAAAAATGCCTTAGAAATAAAATATATGCATATTCAAAAGAAATGCTCAATCATATTTTTTCATATACGCAAGGACTGAATGAATTGGTCCTTTGTTACACATGATCGCAACACCCGTGACCAACTCTTGCTTATGATATCTTTGCACGTGCATTAATCCTATGACTTTCCATCTGTGTTCATCACTTTCGTAATCAAAATTTTCCACTCTCGCTCATGGTTCATCTCCCACACTGCCTTAGCTTAATATATAATGATCAAAGGCTAACGAANTAAAAATTAAAATAATTTTTTTAATGGATGCATTCTAAAAGTATATCAAAGAGTTACAAAAAATGCCTTAAAAATAAAATATATGCATATTCAAAAGAAATGCTCAATCATGTTTTTTCATATACGCAAGGACTGAATGAATTGGTCCTTTGCTACACATTATTGCAACGCTCGTGACCAGCTCTTGCTTATGATACCTTCGCACGTGCATTAATCCTATGACTTTCCATCTCTGCTCATCACTTTCATAACCAATTTTTTCCACTCTCTCATGGTTCATCTCTCACACTGCCTTAGCTTAATATATAATGATCAAAGGCTAAGGCAGTGTAATTTAGACCCTTATAGCCATCACCACACTCACATTCTTCTTCCTACTCAATCATCTATAAAAGCCCCTCCACTCTTTCCTTATTTTTCCTTTGCACTAATACCCACCAATGACCTCCTTCCTCTTGTCTAGAGATTTTATAGCTTTTAAAAAAAGCTTTGTGGTCATTTCATTTTCCTTTTCAACATATGGTGCTCTCAAAGTGGTTGATTTCACCCTGCAGACATCCATAAACTTTTTGCCATTGAGCATCAATGAATCTATAGATAATCTTGTCCCTCTCTATATTTCTCTATGCTTCTTATTTTAGATCATAATTTATGAGCAAAAGTTATCTTTAATTATCATTATATTTTATCATAGAATATACNCAGACATCCATAAAATTTTTGTCATTGAGCATCAATGAACCTATAGATAATCTTGTCCCTCTCTATATTTCTCTATGCTTTTTATTCTAGATCATAATTTATGAGCAAAAGTTATCTTTAATTATCATTATATTTTATCATAGAATATACTTGATAAATAACATAGTTTAATAATTATGATTAGTTTAGATAAGTTTAAATGTTATGTAGATGCTATTATTGTAAATTACTTAGGTTTGATCGATAGCCTAATTTGTCCACCTAAGATGGAATATAACAAATCAAAAGTATGCACTTATTCAATTACTCAATATGAGTAAGATATTAAATTAGAAATTTTGTCGTAGGACTTTCCAACAGAATTACATCTATCATTGTTAGTCGAATCTCAAATAGATTGACAATCTTATATTGCCAACTCAAAGTAAGTCACAAATATGTATTAACAGATAAACATACCTTTCATTGGTAGAGGAGTTATCTCTATTAGTTGTATTAGTTTCATAGTCATTGTATAAGTTCATCAATCCTGTCACTATGTTTTGTTATATTACCATACTGATNGAATGTTATGTAGATGCAATTATTGTAAATTATTTAGGTTTGATCGATAGCCTAATTTGTCCACTTAAGATGGAATATAACAAATCAAATGTGTGCACTTATTCAATTACTTAATATGAGTATGATATTAAATTAGAAATTTTTTCGCAGGACTTTCCAACAGAATTCCATCTATCGCTGTTAGTTGAATCTCAAATATATTGACAATCTTATATTGCCAACTCAAAGTAAGTAACAAATATGTATTAATAGATAAACATACCTTTCATTGGTAGAGGACTTATCTCTATTAGCTGTATTAGTTTCATAGTCATTGTATAAGTTCATCAATCCTGTCACTATGTTTTGTTATATTACCATACTGATAGTGTATGACTCTTTTGTTGTTCACAATGAGAAAACATCTTATCATATTTTTTTTCTGCACATATTTCTACATATTAGATTAAATTTTGCAATTGTATTTTTTATTTTGTCTGCACGTTACTTTTGTTAATTATCATAAATTTCTTTTATGTGATAATCATGTTTATAATATCAATCAAATTGATTATAAAGTAATTATTTGAATATTTGCAAATTGCATGCATATGTGCAGCGATATATAAGTTAGTGGAATTCTTTTGGATATTGCTCTCAGATTGATGTGCTCATTGACAATTCTATAAGAAAATAATTGGGGTGGATATAGTTGCTTAGAGATGCAAAAATGATTTTTTGTTCAATTAAAATTTGCTAAAGAATTGAGCATAATTATTAGCATAATGTACATTAATTTAGAGTGCATGTCATATGACATTTAAGCATTATAATACCATGAAATCAGATAATTACATAATTCCAACCTTTGCTTGACATGTATATGGTTGTAGTTGCTTAGAGAGATGCAAGATTAACTGTCATTTACTATAGTTTCTTAGATAATTGATTATAATAACTAGCCTATTGGATTTTAATTCAAAGAATATGTCATATTACATTTAAGTNGATCAGATAATTACATAATTCCAACCTTTGCTTGACATATATATGGATATAGTTGCTTAGAGAGATGCAAAATTGACTGTCATTTACTATAATGTCTTAGATAATTGATTATAATAACTAGCCTATTGGATTTTAATTCAAAGAATATGTCATATTACATTTAAGTATTATAATACCATTGAAATCAGTCGATTACTTAATTCCATCAGTTACTTGACACTAATATAAATATAGTTGTTTAGAGAGGTGCAATTGTCATTTATTATAATTTCTTATATAATTGAGTGTAATTATTAACATTTTGGACATTAATTTAGAGTTTATGTCATTTTACATTTAAGCATTATAATGTTATTGAAATGAGATGATTACTTGATTCCATATGTTTGTTGGTGCGTGTGTGTGTGGAATAAAAAATCACCTCTTTTTTGTTGCTCTTACTAAATACCTAATATCATATTATTTGTGCTTTAATAAATAATGATTATTTATTAAATTTAGTTTGTCTTGTTGATATTTTCTTATAATANTGTGCAATTGTCATTCATTATAATTTCTTATATAATTGAGTGTAATTATTAACATTTTGGACATTAAATACCTAATATCTTATTATTTGTGCTTTAATAAATAATGATTATTTATTAAATTTAGTTTGTCTTGTTGATATTTTCTTATAATAAATTCTATCAGGTCGTTCGATGGGCCCTCACCTCAGGAGCATTTCTGTATGTTTAGTTTATATTTTTTAGAGTTTGCATAAATTTATTTTATTTTTCTTTTAGTTTGTATATGAAAAAAAATATTAGCATGAATCTCGAGGAGATCTAATGACATGGACATGATAGGACGTGTTAAAGGAGAGTCCAATAATAAGAAACTCAGAGGCCCCTGCATCCAATTGGAAGCAATAGGATCAAAACTAATGAAGATAACCAAGCTGCGAGAACCTGAGCGGTTCAACTGACTGCTAAGTACTACTGGGAAATCCTGGACATCTTGCGATGGAACCAACATAAGGGGAAAAACGTATAACACCGAAATCCGGAAAGGCGGTATACCCCGATAACACAGAACATGATGAAATTAATTGAACATATTTTATATTCTAAAAGAAAAACTTGAATGTAAATAAAAATAGAAATGTAAATTTTTTTTTTACTCGATAGTTCACTGATACAACTGAAATGAATGAAGAAAACTAATCTAATCAAAATTGATAGAACAACATGGAATAACTATCCATACCCCAAAAGAAAAATATAATAACTAAAATAAATACTGAGAGAAACACCGAAATGGGAAAATAAAAATTGAAACGACNCGAAGATAACCAAGCTGCTCGAACCTGAGCGGTTCAACCGACCGCTAAGTACTACTGGGAAATCCTGTACATCTTGCGATGGAACCACTACAAGGGGAAAAGCGTATAACACCCAAATCCAGAAAGGCGGTATACCCCGATAACATAGGACGTGATGAAATGAATTGAACATATTTTATATTCTAAAAGAAAGACTTGAATGCAAATAAAAAGAGAAATGTAAATTTTTTTTACTCAGTAGTTCACTGATACAACTGAAATGAATGAAGAAAACTAATCTAATCAAAATTGATAGAATAACATGGAACAACTATCAATATCCTAAAAGAAAAATATAATAACTAAAATAAATACTGAGAGAAACACCGAAATGGGAAAATAAAAATTGAAACGACTGATTCGGTGGAGACGGTTCTATAGATGGTTGAATTGAACCTGTTATGCAAAAAGATCTGATTGAGTTTGAAAAATAAACTTAATAAGTAGTTGTTATTTATTAAAGTATAAATGACAAACAAAATTGGGCATGTAGTGTAAACAATAGATATGAAAAATTACTACATGCATATGTATATCATCATAAGAAAACAAGAGAGTGATAAGCATCAAATATGCTTACTTGTCATAAGAAAACATACAATTATTTTTCAATTAAGTTACTTATTATTCAATTTTACATTTATTATTTATATAGTTGATTCTAAAATACACCATAAAACTAGGACAATCAATATCAACCTAAGGAAACTTGACGATTTCTTGTAGAGTCATTACTCTTTGGGTCTGTTAGCCTGACAAACCCAAACGCAGAATGTTCCACCAACCTACGTGTCATTAAATACATACATATCAAATTTTCTACAAGTACTATATGTAAGAAGTATGCAATTTCACACAGGTTTGTGATAAGACGTGAATTCACATACATTTTTATAAAGTAAAGTGCAAGAAAAAGAAAACATTTTAATTGCAGGATTACTCAAATATGTAGAAATTTTGTTGCAATAGAGTAGACAGCTAGTGCTTCTATCATGTACAATAATTGAAGCTTATAACAAGTGTAAAACCATAATTGAAGTAGCAAGAACATGACTTAAAATCCTATAAAATAATTGTGAATCCACTACAGACAACAATAATTCAAGCCTCTAACTAGGAAGGGTATGTTTATTCTCTTATAAAAAAATAGTTATTTACCTTGAGGCGACAAACACGATTCTTCTACAAATTTTGCGGTTCAATTATTAACCCTACACCAATTAAAACAATAGACATAAGTAATTATGAAAATAAACTTATTATTGATCAAATTAGGTGTATACTATGGGTGTCAATTCGGGTCAACGAGTCGGGTTATGTTCCAACCCAAATACGGTCAACCCGAATCCGACCCGAATAATAAACAAGTATAAAGTTAAGACCCGAACTCGACCCAAAACTAACCCGAACTTTCATGCTTACCGGTCATGTTTGGATTTTTGGTTTCAACCCAAATCCGAATTGAATAATAAACGAGTCAAATTTTTTGATCTGAACCCAACTCGAAAAATATGCAGGTCAATCCTAATCCAGATTTTTTCAATCGAGTTTGAGTCGTATTGACATGTGGGGTCAAATTTTGACACCTTCGTGTATACTAATAGACACAAAAAATTTAATATATGTATGTATATATAATAAATTATTAATATTATATTCATGGCGGAAGAAAATTAACTAATGTTTTTGTTTTTTGTTAGGGAAAAATTAAAATTTCTGAATTAATTGTTAAAGGATTTACATGCATAACATCTAAAGAATTGAGTAAGCAGTAAAAATGAAATCTTCAAATCCTACAAGTTCTTAAAATACGCTTCTCCTCTGGTTTGCCTTAACTCTAGGATTTAGCAAATCACGTTGGGAGATGGATTTACAAGATTCAGAAGAGTTGACGCACACATGAGGGAGGAAGGCGGAGCAAAACGAGGGTTACTTTCCTCAGTCGTTTCAGGTAGGAGTGGAGCAGAAGTTTCGGCAGTCTCTGTAAGCCTATGATCCTGATGTTGCTTTCTTTGCTAGCTCCAATCACAGTTGTATTGCAAGGGTTTCGGGAGTGGGAGGAGGAAGTAGGGAAACTAGGCGATGGTTTTGGGCAAAATCAAGAGAGAGAGAGAGAAAGAAAAAGAGGGAGGAGGGAGATTGGGATGAGGGGATGCCCTAAACTCTGCTTTAGAGCACTGATGCTAAACAAATTAGGAAGGCAGCAAGAACCCTAGGAAATATTTTTCGGTTCTCACAAAGCAAACCCCTCGGGTATTTCAATTTCTTCGAAGGGATTCAATAGCCTCCCTGAGCGTCTGAGAGTCAATAAGACAAATCTGAACCATCCTCCAACATCTCTTAGTCCAAGGATGGCTATATAGATGCCAATTAATCTAGCTCAGTCCAACTTAGAGGAGCTCATTGTCAGGGGTTGAGGGTGGACGAACAAACTTGATTAATCGATCGGTTCCACTCAATCGGCCAAGTCAATCTTTCCAACCTTTTGCCAGCAAGAATCCAACAAATCAACAGAGTCAAATTTAGATGTTCGGTAGTTTTAATAGACCAGACCGGCCGATGGGTCTCTTTAACATAACAAATCTACAAAGTCTTTCGAATGGTTCGTCAGTCCAGCTAGCCGAGCCTTAGATCCACTACGCCGTGAGCTCATATATATAAAATACCTATAATAACATTTACAACCCCTATTAAAACAAAAGCATATATGTAAATTCACACATGGTACCTCCCTTTTCTAAAAATAGAGGCTCGTCCAATGAATGGAAGTTCACACTCTCTCTCTAAATCAAATCTCATTTCTATATGTTTTTTTCTCTCTCCCCTCTCCAGTCCCACCCTTTATTCCTTGAGTGTAATTCACAGACAAATCAAGATCTAACATAGCTGTTATTTCAATTTTCTTTTCATTTGATGTTCTATTTTTTTGTGGAATGTAATTCATTTTATAAATTTAATAGACTAAAATTTTTATTTTTTAGCTTATCTTTATTTTTATTATCTAGATATACATTTCTCTTTTTTCAATATAAAATTAATTTACATACATTCATCACGATGGTATTAGGAGTAGAAAAAAATATTCTATATGATTGTTCATATTTGCGCATAATCAAAGTACACTTATCATACATTACATTTGCTCGTTTTTATTTGAGATATGGGGGGTTTGTTTGGTGTTAAGCAAAAATATAATTAAATTAGAGATAATAGAGGATAAATCATATTTATACGTGATACAGTAATTGAGGTTATAATCTCCTACCATAAAATTATATGTTCTAATTGTGCATATTCATTTTGGGCGGACAGCTTGTGCGTTTCAGGATAAATAGTTTATTCTAAAATGTAGCCTGCAATTACCCGCGGCCTATATTTAATATAAAAACTCAAATACGACAGACATCATTTTAAAAAACATAAGTCTTAAAAAGCACACTGTTATAAGCCACCACAAACGGCCCTAACTTCCCCGGAAAAAAAAGCCAAATTTATATTATATTTTTTGTTCTGAAAAAGTTCCGCAAGGCAGTGTTGCGTTGCGTCTTGGTGTTCTCTTCGCGGCCACACGATAACCAATTCTCTCCGTCTTTCTTCCAGTCTCTCGCCGCGCTTCCGATAGGCCTGCATTCTCCGCCTTCGCCGGCGGTTTGGGAAATGGCAGGTGGATCCTTCTCGATCGGTTACTATCCCATTTCTTCCTCACTTCCAACCAATACCTTCACAGAGCCCACTTCACCCACAGTCGCATCTTTTCTAGAGAAGCACAAATTGTTCCCGAAACATTCAGTTCGATCTCAAAGGCATTCGCAGCATCCAGTCCGAATTCACTCTTGTTTCCAGCGGGCGAGGGCTTCGTTAAAGGGCTCAACAACCATTGATGAAAANGTTGTTCCCGAAACATTCAGTTCGATCTCAAAGGCATTCGCAGCATCCAGTACGAATTCACTCTTGTTTCCAGCGGGCGAGGGCTTCGTTAAAGGGCTCAACAACCATTGATGAAAATGGTCGAGGTGCGGAACAGTTCTTGCAGAGAAACTCTATTTCTGATTTCATGAGGTTTAAGAGAGGATATGGAGGCAGTAGCGGGAACGGTAGGGGTACGGAGGAGTTGCAGACGGCTGTGGTTAGCTACAGGATGAGTTTCCCGTGGTTCCTTCTGAATCCTTTTCTTCAGGTTGCTGTGTTGCCATTGGCACCTTATTTTTTTTTTCTCTTACTTAAATATTCAATGAGGTTTGTAAGTATTTTTTGATTGAATTTTTTTGATGTAGGTGGATTTGGTTTCAACAATTCACATCGCGGACAAAGAGTAAGTTCTTTCTATCATTCAATGTAAGCTTTTCATTTTGTTTCCGAAGTAGTGAATTTGATTTTTGATTGTGCGAATTTGTCATTCTACAATTGCCGTTACCTTTTGTCATGGTATGCTTCTTTACTACAACTGCTGTGTCTAAGTTACAGAAATGGGAAAGTGTAGAATTTCAACTTGGTATGTTGCAATATATGAGTTTATAGCTTTAGTTTATGTTGAAATGAAAATTGAGATCTTTCTTCAAGTATACACGTGAATTGACCATTCTGGAAGGTGCTATTTCTCTTCAATTGGCTTGAAATAATATTCGAATGAGAGGGCATTTTGTTCCACGTATTTTAAAAGATGTTGATGTGAATGGGATAATGGCGTTGGCACTAGGGTGTTAAATGAGACTTATGGTGGTGTTGGTACTAGGGTGTTAAATGACCCAAAATTTTGGATCGATTTTTTTCTAGCTGATTTTGAGCTGACCCAACTTAGCTCGAGGTCAACTCAAAATCGGATCGTTAACAACCCTATCTATAGGACAAGGTGCTACATGATGGGTACTGCCTAATGATTTTGCAAAGATCATTTCTAGAATCATATCAGCTTGTTGGATGATTCTGATTTAAGAAAATTGATGAGGAGGTCAACTACTTAGGTTTAATACCACTTAAAATAGAATGAATCTAAGCTCTTAAGCATTGATGCACTTTTTGGTATGTTGTTTGGAAATTTATCAATAACTCCATGGTTAACTGTGCTATTATGGGAGAATTTATGAGATAGGTGACCTCCCTGGAAGTAACACCAATAGGACCAAACCGTGAGGCTATTAGGCCAAAACGGACAATATTTCGATGGATAAGAGTTCTGGTTGTTATGGAATCATGTTTCTCTTCTCTTATTTCCCCATTCATCATTCTAGTTGAGCAAAGGCCACCATCACATCTTCATAACATCTCAATGCCCTACTTCCAATCTATTCTCTTTAAATGAGTAGTCAATAGCATTTGGAGCTGAAGTTGCACTTTTTAGTTGCCATCTGTTTTATTGAGTGCTTTCCACTTGACACCAAAATCCATGAGCTGTACCAACTATTATGAAAGCATGCTTTTTTTTTTTTGACTTCAATATTGTCAAAATTTTGGTTTATTGAACTGCTCTTTGATCAATGTTAAATTGTAGGTACTTTGATACTCTGCAGAAGGAACTTGAGTTCTATGATTGTGTCCTGTATGAGATGGTGACAAGCAGANCCACGATCCTTCTACAAATTTTGCGGTTCAATTATTAATTATACACCAATTAAAACAATAGATATAAGTAATTATGAAAATAAACTTATTATTTATTAAATTAGGTGTATACTATGGGTGTCAATTCGGGTCAGCGAGTCGGGTTTTGTTCCAACCCAAATACGGTCAACCCGAATCCAACCCGAATAATAAAAAAGCATAAAACTAAGACCCAAACTCGACCCAAACCTGTGCTTGACCCTCTAACCCAAACTTTCATGCTTACCGGTCATGTTTGGATTTTCGGTTTCAACCCAAACCCGAATTGAATAATAAACGAGTCAAATTCTTTGATCTGAATCCAACTCTAAAAATATTCAGGTCAACCCTAATCCATATATTTTCAATCGAGTTTGAGTCGTGTTGACATGTCGGGTCAAATTTTGACACCTTAGTGTATACTAATAGACACAACAAGATTTAATATATGTATGCATATATAATAAATTATTAATATTATATTCATGGCCGAAGAAAATTAACTAACGTTTTTTGTTTTTTGTTAGGGAAAAATTAAAATTTCTGAATTAATTGTTAGAGGATTTAAATACAAAACATCTAAAGAATTGAGTAAGCAGTAAAAATGAAAACTTCAAATCCTACAAGTTCTTAACATTCGCTTCTCCTCTGATTTGCCTTTAACTCTAGGATTTAGCAAATCACGTTGGGAGATGGATTTACAAGATTCAGAAGAGCTGACGCACACATGAGGGAGGAAGGCGGAGCAAAACGAGGGTTACTTTCCTCAGTCGTTTCAGGTAGGAGTGGAGCAGAAGTTTCGGCAGTCTCTGTAAGCCTATGATCCTGATGTTGCTTTCTTTGCTAGCTCCAATCACATTTGTATTGCAAGGGTTTCGGGAGTGGGAGGAGGGAGTAGGGAAACTAGGCGATGGTTTTGGGCAAAATCAAGAGAGAGAGAGGGAGGAGGGGATGCCCATAACTCTGCTTTAGAGCGCTGATGCTAAACAAATTAGGAAGGCAGCAAGAACCCTAAGAAATATTTTTCGGCTCTCACAAAGCAAACCCCTCGGCTCTTTCAATTTCTTCAAAGGTATTCAATACCCTCTCTGAACATCTGAGAGTCAATAAGACGAATCTCAACCATCCTCCAACATCTCTTAGGGTCCGTTTGGGGTAGCTTATAAGTGCGGGAAACGCCGCCGTACCATTTGGTTCGCGTTTTTCGTCAGCTTATCCGAAACTGCGTTTGAGTTTTTATACTAAACGCAGGCCGCGGGTTGACCTTTGTGGCCGGCCTGCGGGCCGCGTTTCAGGATAAGCAGCTTATCCTGAAATGCACAAGCTGCCCCAAACGGACCCTTAGTCCAAGGATGGCTATATATATGCCAATTAGCCTAGCTCAGTCCAACTTAGAGGAGCTCCTTATCAAGGATTGAGGGTAGACTAACAAACTTGATTAATCGATCGGTTCCACTCAACCGACCAAGTTAATCTTGGCGACCTTTTGCAGCAAGAATCCAACAAACCATCAGAGTCAAACTTAGTTGTCCGGTAGTTTTAATAGACCAGATCGATTGATGAGTCTCTTTAACATAACAAATCTACGAAGTCTTTCGAATGGTTCGTCAGTCCAGCTAGCCGAGCCTTAGAGCCACTACGCCCTGGGCTCATATATATAAAATACCTATAATAACATTTACAACCCCTATTAAAACAAGAGCATATATGTAAATTCACACATTGTACCTCCCTTTTCTAAAAATAGAGGCTTGTCCAATGAATGAAAGTTTACACACTCTCTCTAAATCAAATCTCATTTCTATATGTTTTTTTTTCTCTCTCCCATCTCCAGTCCCATCTTTTATTCCTTGAGTGTAATTCACGGACAAATCAAAATCTAACATAGCTGTTATTTCAATTTCCTTTTCATTTGATGTTCTATTTTTTTGCGGAATGTAATTCATTTTATAAATTTAATAGACTAAATTTTTTTTTTTTTAGCTTATCTTTATTTTTATTATCTACATATACATTTCTCTTTTTTCAATATAAAATTAATTTACATACATTCATCACGATGGTATTAGGAGCAGAAAAAAATATTCTATATGATTTTCCATATCTATGCATAATCAAAGTACACTTATTATACACTACATTTGCTCGTTTTTATTTGAGATATGGGGGTTTTGTTGGGTGTTAAGCAAAAATATAATTAAATTAGAGATAATATAGGATAAATATATTTATACGTGATATAGTAATTGAGGTTATAATCTCCTACCATAAAATTATATATTCTAATTGTGCATATTCATTTTGAGCGGGCAGCTTGTGCGTTTCAGGATAAACAATTTATTTTAAAATGTGGCCCGCAATTACCCGCGGCCTATATTTAATATAAAAACTCAAACACGATAGACATCATTTTAAAAAACATAACTCTTAAAAAACACAACCAATGTTATAAGCCACCACAAACGTAGAAATTATTGCATACGGATGCGGTGTTCGATCCTGACCGTAGATCATGATCAGGATTATTTCCGTATTTTAAAACAAAAAAAATTTAGGTAGAGCACACTAAAATACAACAAAATCATAAATTAAGTGATTTACGATCAGAATCGGACACCGACCCGATCTGTAATAATTTTTCCCACAAACGGCCCTAACTTCCCCGGAAAAAAAATCCAAATTTATATTATATTTTTTGTTCTGAGAAAGTTCCGCAAGGCAGTGTTGCGTTGCGTCTTGGTGTTCTCTTCGCGGCCACACGATAACCAATTCTCTCCGTCTTTCTTCCGGTCTCTCGCCGCGCTTCCGATAGGCCTGCATTCTCCGCCTTCGCCGGCGGTTTGGGAAATGGCAGGTGGATCCTTCTCGATCGCTTATTATCCCATTTCTTCCTCACTTCCAACCAATACCTTCACCGAGCCAACTTCACCCACAGTCGCATCTTTTCTAGAGAAGCCCAAATTGTTCCCGAAACATTCAGTTCGATCTCAAAGGCATTCGCAGCTTCCAGTCCGAATTCACTCTTGTTTCCAGCGGGCGAGGGCTTCGTTAAAGGGCTCAACAACCATTGATGAAAATGGTCGAGGTGCGGAACAGTTCTTGCAGAGAAACTCTATTTCTGATTTCATGAGGTTTAAGAGAGGATATGGAGGCAGTAGCAGGAACGATAGGGGTACGGAGGAGTTGCAGACGGCTGTGGTTAGCTACAGGATGAGTTTCCCGTGGCTCCTTCTGAATCCTTTTCTTCAGGTTGCTGTGTTGCCATTGGCACCTTTTTTTTTTTCTCTTACTTAAATATTCAATGAGGTTTGTAAGTATTTTTCGATTGAATTTTTTTGATGTAGGTGGATTTGGTTTCAACAATTCACATCGCGGACAAAGAGTAAGTTCTTTCTATCATTCAATGTAAGCTTTTCATTTTGTTTTCGAAGTAGTGAATTTGATTTTTGATTGTGCGAATTTTTCATTCTACAATTGCCGTTACCTTTTGTCATGGTATGCTGCTTTACTACAACTGCTGATGTCTAAGTTAAAGTGTAGAATTTCAACTTGTTATGTCGCAATATGTGAGTTTATAGCTTTAATTTATGTTGAAATGAAAATTGAGATCTTTCTTCAAGCATACACGGGAATTGACCATTCTGGAAGGTGCTATTTCTCTTCAATTGGCTTGAAATATTATTCAAATGAGAGGGCATTTTGTTCCACGTATTTTAAAAGATGGTGATGTGAATGGGATGATGGCGTTGGTACTAGGGTGTTAAATGAGACTTATGAATTTTAAATGAGACTTATGGTGGCATTGGTACTAGGGTGTTAAATGGCCCAAAATTTTGGATCGAATTTTTTCGAGCGGATTTTGAGCTGACCCAGCTTAGCTCGAGGTCAACTCAAAATCGGATCGTTAACAACCCTATATATAGGACAAGGTGCTACATGATAGGTACTGCCTTCTGATTTTGCAAAGATCATTTCTAGAATCATATCAGCTTGTCGGATGATCATGATTTAAGAAAACTGATGAGGAGGTCAACTACTTAGGTTTAATACCACTTAAAATAGAATGAATCCAAGCTCTTAAGCATTGATGCACTTTCTGGTATGTTGTTTGGAATTTTATCAACAACTCCAAAGTTAACTATGCTATTATCAGAGCATTTCTGGGATAGGTGACCTTCCTAGAAGTAACACCAATAGGACCAAACCGTGAGGCTATTAGGCCAAAGCGGACAATATTTCGATGGATAAGAGTTCCGGTTGTTACGGAATCATGTTTCTCTTCTCTTATTTCCCCATTCATCATTCCAGTTGAGCAAAGGTCACCATCACATCTTCATAACATTTCAATGCCTCACTTCCAATCTATTCTCTTTAAATGAGTAGTCAATAGCATATGGAGCTGAAGTTGCACTTTTTAGTTGCCATCTGTTTTATTGATTGCTTTCCACTTGACACCAAAATCCGTGAGCTGTACCAACTATAATGAAAGCATGCTTTTTTTTGTTTTACTTCAATATTGTCAAAATTTTGGTTTATTAAACTGCTCTTTGATCAATGTTAAATTGCAGGTACTTTGATACTCTGCAGAAGGAACTTGAGTTCTATGATTGTGTCCTGTATGAGATGGTGACAAGCAGAGAGAATTTAGAACATAGGAGGAGCTCTGGTTCAACTAAAAGCCTCAAAGCTTCACGCTTTAGAAGTTTCAGTATTCTGGGATTTATCCAAAGGCAGATGGCTCGAATTCTTGCTTTGGATTTCCAGCTGGACTGCCTCAATTACCAGGCTGACAACTGGTTACATGCTGATCTTGACTTTGAGACCTTTAAAATGCTTCAGGTACACTCTCTCTTACATTTAATAAGTTCATAAAATTTAGCCTTCAACCATGTTAGCAGTGCAGATGGGAAAAAATATTCTGATTGTATTTATTTGTCCAGAATAAACATTGTACTTTATACCACTCTTCGCCAATGGTAACTTTTTTTTGGGATGGAATTTAAAATAGTTGTACAAGATTGTTCTTCGTGCAGCATTGACATTGAAATTAGTGGGCTATAAATTGTTGTCATTTAAAACTATGCCCGACACCTTTAGTGCATTTATGGTTTAGGCATTTATTCTGATTGCTTCTGCTATGAAGCTTTCGTTCTGATATTCTTTTTCTCATTTGAGCCCTTGCTCTTGCATTCGAGTTATGAAGAACTAAAAGATGTTATTATGATTGCACCCTGAGAAATATTGAAGATAACATATTCTCATTCGACCAAAGTTATATCAAACGGGAATGCTATGGCCCTATGTGGAGACTTTTGAAACAAAGCACCCGGGTGATATTTTTTGTAAACCTCAGAGAGATTTGAAGGTGGCCTTGCTAAAAATCCTTGTTTTTGGATTTTGCTTGTAGTAGGGGTGACACTTGGGATTGAGGAAGGTAGGGAGAGCGGGAGTGCATCTTGAACACTCCTTGGCTAAGTGAGGGAGTATCTTCAACTCTGTATTTTGGCCTTATTTATTTGATTTGTTTTTCACTCGTCAAATTTATTTATGAATTGCATAAATCCTTTGCGAGGAAAATTTGATTTACATAAATCAAAAAGCTAAAAAACTCGGTCTAGATTTGAAGTCAAATTTTGCCATATCGACAACATTTATTTTTCAGAAACCTTTTGTTTATTCATGATCTTNTCATTCGAGTTATAAAGAACTAAAAGATGTTATTATGATTGCACCCTGAGAAATATTGAGGATAACATATTCTCAATGGACCAAAGTTATATCAAACGGGAATGCTATGGCCCTATGTGAAGACTTTTGAAACAAAGCACCCGGGTGATATTTTTTGTAAACCTCAGAGAGATTTGAAGGTGGCCTTGCTAAAAATACTTGTTTTTGGATTTTGCTTATAGTAGAGGTGACAGTTGGGATTGAGGAAGGTAGGGAGAGCGGGAGTGCATCTTGAACACTCCTTGGCTAAGTGAGGGAGTATCTTCAACTCTGTATTTTGTCCTTATTTATTTTATTTGTTTTTCACTCGTCACATTTATTTATGAATTGCATAAATCCTTTATGAGGAAAATTTGATTTACATAAGTCGAAAAGCTAAAAAACTCGGTTTAGATTTGAAGTCAAATTTTGCCATATCGACAACATTTATTTTTCAGAAACCTTTTGTTTATTCATGATCTTAGAAATTAGTTAACATAAACATGAGTTTATAGAGTATTTTTGATGTTTTGTATTTTCTCATTAATTTGCTTTCTCCTAGTAAATTCATAAAAAATATTGTTGTTTATAAACTAAGCTCAACTTTTGATATTCAAATTTGAATTTTATGCAGCTTGAGAAAGGTGAAAGCCTGTTCACATTTGCTAGGGATATGACCTTAAAATCTACAAAAGCTCTTATGCAATCAGCTTCAGTTCCAGATGATCTTGATCCTTGGAGATCGAAGCTTCTGCAAGTTTCACGTGTGCTACCTATGCCTCTTGTGGGACTTTTTATTATAGGCAGTGTCTGCTCGGCAACAGAAAATCAGGTCTCGGAGTACTCTGAGATAGAAGCACTCTCTAGACTTGATATTGGAGCAGCGCTGAAAATCTTCTTGGCAAAGAGACTAACTTCAGAGTAAGAATATGACCCAATATAAAATTTACTTCAATTGTTTTTATTTGTTGCCTATCTAATGCCTTAATGCAGTTTTAAGGTTTTGGTGCCTTATTTTGGATCTCAAGTCCTGATGTTAATGTTTGGCTAGGGTGAAATGGTTTGCTTGCCTTATTTTGATTTTGTCATGGGTTTCAATTTGCATTCTACATTTTTTATGTGCAGAAATAGTTGTGGGTGACGGTGGTAGTGCTGTTGTGTAGTGAAAATTATTCGAACCTTGTATGCTTGGTATAGTTGACCTTTTAATTTCATTGGACAACTTGTAAATTTTGTGGTTGCAATAGTACAAACAGCAAGGGGACTGTAATTTTTGTTAGTATAACCATGTTTTCCTTGATTGAATTGAGTATGACCTTTTGTTAATATTATTGAATATCATGCTTAGTCCATTTCTTTTTTTTAGTGTGTATATATATATGACCCACTATAAAATTTACTTCAATTGTTTTTATTTGTTGCCTATCTAATGCCTTAATGCGGTTTTAAGGTTTTGGTGCCTTATTTTGGATCTCAAGTCCTGATGTTAATGTTTGGCTAGGGTGAAATGGTTTGCTTGCCTTATTTTGATTTTGTCATGGGTTTCAATTTGCATTCTACATTTTTTATGTGCAGAAATAGTTGTGGGTGACGGTGGTAGTGCTGTTGTGTAGTGAAAATTATTCGAACCTTGTACGCTTGGTATAGTTGACCTTTTAATTTCATTGGACAACTTGTAAATTTTGTGGTTGCAATAGTATAACAGCCAGGGGACTGCAATTTTTGTTAGTATAACCATGTTTTCTTTAATTGAACTGAGTATGACCTTTTGTTAATATTATTGAATATCATGCTTAGTCCATTTCTTTTTTTTAGTGTGTATATATATATGACCCACTATAAAATTTACTTCAATTGTTTTTATTTGTTGCCTATCTAATGCCTTAATGCGGTTTTAAGGTTTTGGTGCCTTATTTTGGATCTCAAGTCCTGATGTTAATGTTTGGCTAGGGTGAAATGGTTTGCTTGCCTTATTTTGATTTTGTCATGGGTTTCAATTTGCATTCTACATTTTTGATGTGCAGAAATAGTTGTGGGTGACGGTGGTAGCGCTGTTGTGTAGTGAAAATTATTCGAACCTTGTACGCTTGGTATAGTTGACCTTTTAATTTCATTGGACAACTTGTAAATTTTGTGGTTGCAATAGTATAAACAGCAAGGGGACTGTAATTTTTGTTAGTATAACCATGTTTTCCTTAATTGAATTGAGTATGACCTTTTGTTAATATTATTGAATATCATGCTTAGTCCATTTCTTTTTTTTAGTGTGTGTGTGTGTGTGTGTGTGTGTGTGTGTGTGTGTGTGTGTGTGTGTGTGTGTGNTAAAAAATAGGTTTCTTAAAATAAAGAAAATAAATATTTAATTAATTTCTAAAAGTTAAAAGAGAAAAAATTATGTGGAGCTTAAAGCCTAAGTGGGAAACTGATTTGTTACAAATTATTGATGAGTATGTTGATTTAAAGAATGTGTTTATCAAGATGCTGCTCAAAAATTAAGAGAAAATTTTGAAATTAAATTTATAAGGGTTCGACTTAAAATTATATTCAATATTAAATAACTTTATGGAGTCATATTTAAGAGATAAAAGGAAAATTTGACATGCTTGGGGTAAAAGTAAAAAAAGAATATATTGATAGGCCTTGAGGAGTACATATCTCATATTCAAAAATTATTTTTGCACAATTATGTTTTTAATAAAACATCAAATGAAATAAATTAAATGCTATGTACTTATTGTGTTACAGGTTTTCTTCTAAAGAAGTAGCTTTCTTTAATTCCTCATTATAAATTAAAAAGAGTTGGAAAAAGTTTGTAGTGAAAGTCATGCTATTAGAGATTGAATTAAGTAAGATATTAATGAAATTCTACCTGAAATTCATCAAATAATTTTGGATAAAGAGAGCGGATATTTTAAAGAGACTATAATAGATAAAATTATTCTATTTAGTGGCTTGAAGTAGATATTACGGAAGGTAATATATGTACAATAAACTAAGTTATACCCCCTTCTTCTATGGGGTGTGCTAAAAAAATAAGAATAAAAACATTTTATTCTATTGATCTAATCATTCATGAGTATATTATTATGATGACTAATAATATAACTAAAGTTGCTACTACTATAAAAATACAACAAGAGTTTCATAAGAGAGAAAATTATTCACTCAACTAAGGCTAGAGTTGTTCAGTATTACAGGGTTCTCGGTAAAAGATTTTGTCACTAGTTTTGATAAGTTTTCTAATAAAACAACAATGATTCAATCATTTATCTCAAAGGCAAGGTGGATGTGAAAGGAACTTAACAAGTGTTGTTATGTTATAGAGTTCTTTGATGGTTTATTCTTAATGAGTTGTGATAAGTTAGCTTGATATTTTAAATTTATGAATTTGTAACAAATTTGGAGGTATTCCTTGCTATATTTTGTTATTTTGAATATTGAACGTGTTTTTTTCTTGATGATTTTTGTTTTAGGTTCAAATGTAAATTGACATAAATTATAATGTCAATATCAATTTTTTTTATTATCGTTTGTTATATTTAGGTGAATAATTTTATAAATATTATGACGAATTATTTGAGGTTATTTACACGCGTTAGATATTTTTTGGTGCATATTATTTTTAATTAAAATAATATAAAATACTCATTTTATGCTTCCAGCTTATCATAGTTATAAGTGAAGAGGGGATTAGATGCATTTTCTCTTTTTATTCTTTTCATCTTGCAAGTCTTCTAAAATAGTTGAATGGAGGAAAGTTACAATCATAGAGCTTAAAAAACATGCATTTTCTTTTTTGCCTTTGTAATTAACTCTTTGACAAGATCAGTGTGATGGATTATTGTGATAAGCCTTTAATTTTGACCTTGTATGATTATGGATGCATTCTTTCTTCTCAAGATTCCGAGATTTTCAATTTCTGTCGTTTGTAGATTTTATCTTTTATTTTTGTGCAGTTTTTATTGTTGGCTTAGCTGAAATTAACTTTCTTTTTTTCTCATATGGGTTATGACTGTGGATGCATTCTTTTTATTTTCTCTCATGTTGTCTTTTCTTACTTGAAGCAATCTCAACCCTACTAGAATTGCACAATCATTTCAACTTTATTAGTGCAACTCTTATGTTAGACACTCAACATGCTATTGTAAATTAGTGGAGGCTTCTTTACTCCATTACTATGATGTTGCTTATGTGGTTCATAGTATCAATTACTAAGTAAATTAAATTTTTTAAAAAAAAATTATGCCTGAGATATTGTGCATTATGATTTTTATTCGTTCTCATGATTTTTTTGCTGGAGTACTTTAATGTTGACTTCATTGGAGATCCTTCTGATAAGAAAGTTGTCATGGGGTTATGTTTATTCTAGCTATCAAATTTGACTGCAGTTCTTCATGTTATTAGGAAAGTTGATGATGCTTATGATGCTTACATTACTCTGCTATGTAAAATGTCGCTCTATTAACATTTTCTATTTTGATTTTGTAGAAATAGCATTCTCATGTATTGATATATGCAAAAACTACATGATTTATATGTAATTGTATAATTCTACTACTTGATGGTGACCTAATGACTCAAATTTTTCTACAGTGCATTGTATGTAGTAAGAATTAGATAAAATGGATAACATATAAGCCATTAAAAATTTTGTTAGTTTTTAAGCTATACAAAATCAACAAATTCCATCTAGAAACCAAATAGTTATGGTGAAATAGCGTGATAAGGTTAATGTTTTAGAACAAATTTAAACCTCAAAAATATCTTTATAAATTGTAGCATATGTACTAAGAATTGAATAAAATGGATAACATAAGTCATAGAAATTTTTGTAAGCCTTCCAATGACACTAAAATCACCCAATTCCATAGAAAATAAGCTAATTATGGTAAATATTTTATTTATGGATATGCTATTATTCGAAAAATACTTTTATTGGTATGTCTTTACTATTCCATGTAACATGATGCAATCTCACCATTTAATATGCTT
Organism: Phalaenopsis hybrid cultivar; assembly: GCA_002079205.1. Classification (NCBI taxonomy): domain Eukaryota; kingdom Viridiplantae; phylum Streptophyta; class Magnoliopsida; order Asparagales; family Orchidaceae; genus Phalaenopsis; species Phalaenopsis hybrid cultivar. The sequence continues at coordinate 109,780 of JXCR01145913.1, forward strand.
GCATTGGAGTTTTATGAAAGTTGAATGATATGCATAATCTACAACTACTTGGAAGATATTTAATATCTTTCAAATCTTCTTGTGTTGTGATACTTTTTGCTCGCAAAGTTTTCTTTATGATTGTAGGAGATTGTTGAGATTGAGATTAAGGGTCTATTTGGGGCAGCTTGTGTGTTTCAGGATAAGCTGCTAAGATGCTTATCCTTAAACGCGGCCCGCGGGCCGATCGCAGGGGTCGACCTGCGGCCTGCGTTTAGTGTAAAAACTCAAACGAAGTTTCGGATAAGCGGATGAAAAGCGCGAATCAAACAGTACGGTGGTGTTTTGAAAACGCCGACCGCACTTATAAGCTGCCCCAATCGACCCTAATACTGAGGAAAATTCATAAATTATTGAAACAAATGGAATTATAGAAACATGTTATATGCAACTCTTCAAATGGAATTATGGGAACACTTTGTGTAAAGTTCTTCAAAAATAAATGCATGATTGGGTTTGCATTTAGTGCTTATTGCTTCTTTATCTTAATTGTCACAAGATTATTTATTTTCTTTTTTGATCAGCTCAATTGGAAATGTCTTGCTGACTTGTTCAATGCATCACCTTCTAATGCCTTGATATGTTGTCTAATTGTTGGTCAATTCCTGACATGAAAATGAAGGAGTATAAAGTTGTTTTTATTACTTTTACATGGTATAGCAGAATTATGAGTATTTAAATTATACTGCAATAAAAATTCATAATATTCCATTTTACTCTGCATTCCTTTTCCCTGCAACCAAATATCATATTCAAGCCATCATCTATTTAAATATGTTAATTCATTTTATCATAGATTCTTATTTTGTAAATAACAATGTTTTAAGTAAGGTTGTGAAAATCGGATCAAACATTAAACTGGAAGAAGGAAATGTTCAAGTTTGGTTGGTTTGACCAGGGTTAAAATAGGAGTTGAACTGGATGGTGCAAAACATATTAAAAATAATTAAGTATGATCTACATAATACAATAAAAATATAATATTATAAATATAAATAAATAAATAAACAAAATAAAATACTTTTAGTCACATTTATAATAGAGTCATCAAATTCTCTAGTCTTTTCATAAGAGAAAAAAATTGTGTACGTCAATCGTAAGCAGAGATGTGTACGTAATAGGGTATACGGGCGTTATACGGGGGTTACATGGGGGTTACAAGCGTGTTATAACTTCCTTGTAACTTTCGTGTAACTCACCTGTAACCCACACTTTTATTTTATTCATTGAGGTTACAAGATTACAGTGGGGTTACACGAGAGTTACACGGGAGCTACAATGCGGTTATAACCCCTTGTAATCCCCGTGTAACCCCTGTGTAACCCCCGTGTACCATTTTACGTACGTAACTCCTGTGTACGCTTGACGTACGCAATTTTTTTCCCTTCATAAGAGAAGCTAGCCCCTCAAACTCAAGTCCACTCTCCACCAGGGTTTCATATCCTTGACCGAGATTCAAATTTGCACATGGGATTAGTTGGGGTGTTCTCCGGAAACAAGCCATTGATTCAGGATCAAAATAATTGAACCGAGTGGACCGGCCCGATCTGATTTTTAAAACCTTAATTTTAAATGCAATGTATTTTAGCACTTAATTCTAACTTTTTTCTTGGGTGCCCGTACCCGTGCTTGCCCCGAGGGATACGTTCCTGGAACCTGGCTGCCGCCGGCCAAATTTCTTCCTCAAAATCCAACTTTGCTGTTGCTTTCGGCGTCGAGATGAATTGGAAGCCTGCCTCGCTGGTTCTTAAGCGAGCAGTATCCACTTCGCCTCTTCTGTATGAGCGATTAAAACAAACAGGTGATGTGCGTCTTTTGATCCAACAATCTTTCCTGCTCAGGTCTTGTTCGACCTTCCATTTGTTGCTTGCAATGAAACAATGCCCAGTTACTGATTGGAAATGAGGAGAATGTCGCGACTTCTCAAGAAATGCTATTGATTTTTCATCTGCTTCTTTTACTGATTGATCTTTTGCTGATTGTGGCCATAAATCTAATTTGCTGATGAAACCCTCTCTTGCCTTCCTCTAATTTCGTTTAATTGTAAAGCGCCCTTCTTTGAATCTTTGATAGCTTATCGCTATTCTGGTTACCCGTTTAAATACAGTAAAATTATGTGCGACCTTCTGATGGCTTCCACTATATTTTGTTTTGTAGAGAATGAAATTGTTCAGATGTTCAGACTTCCAAATCTAATAGATGCATCTTCATCTACTTCAACAAGCCCTGGGGCATTCAGGAACTCAAGCTCACGGCTACTGGATCAGAGATTCCTGAGAATATTGAAGATATTTAAGTGGGGGCCTGATGCAGAGAAGGCCTTGGAAGTACTGATGCTGAAAGTTGATCATCGTTTAGTTCGCGAGGTTTTGAAAACAGATGTTGAGATTGGTGTGAAGATACAGTTCTTCAGATGGGCTGGTAAAAGGAAAAAATTTGAACATGATTGTTCCACCTTCATGGCCATGCTTCATTGCCTTGAACAAGAGGGATTGGTAGGGGAGATGTGGAGAACAATCCAAGACATGGTAAAAAGCGATTCCATCGTCACCCCTCCAGTGCTATCTGAACTTATCAGAGTTCTCTGTAAAGCAAAAATGGTCAACAAGGCTTGCACTATCTTTTATCAAATCAAAGCTCGAAAATGCAGGCCAACTTCGAGTGTTTACAACACCATGATCCTAATGTTGATGCAGGAGGGACATCATGAGAAGGTGCATGAGCTTTACAGCGAAATGTGTGATGATGGAAACTGTTTCCCCGATTCTGTGACTTACAGTGCGCTCATTTCCACCTTCTGCAAATTGGGACGAGGTGATTCTGCAACAAGGTTGTTTGAGGAAATGAAGGAGAACAAAATGCAACCCACGCCAAAGATTTATACCACCTTAATAGCCATGTTTTTCCATTCAAAGAATGCTGACAAGGCTCTCGGTTTGTTTCATGAAATGAAGAAGCTTTGCTGTAAACCCAATGTGTTCACCTATACTGAATTGATTAAAGGACTTGGTAAAATGGGAAGAGTACAAGATGCTTACCATTATTTTCTTGAAATGCAAAAAGAAAATTGCAAGCCAGATACAGTGCTGTTCAATAATCTGTTAAACATTCTAAGCAAAGCTGGTCGTTTTGATGATGTGCTGAAGCTGTTTGGTCAAATGGAGTCCCTTCAGTGTGTTCCAAATGTGGTCACATACAATACAATTATCAAAACTCTTTTTGATTCAAAATCTAGAGCATCAGAGGTCGTCGCTTGGTTTGAGAAGATGAAGGAGCGAGGGATCGCTCCGAGTACTTTCACTTACTCCATTCTCATTGATGGTTTCTGCAAGACCAATCGAGTAGAGAAAGCATTGATTCTTCTCGAAGAAATGGATGAGAAAGGCTTTCCTCCATGCCCAGCAGCCTATTGCAGTCTAATTGATGCTCTTGGTAAAGCTAGGAGGTATGAGGCTGCTTGTGAGTTATTTCAGGAACTAAAAGAAAATTGCGGTTCTTCCTCTGCTCGTTTATATGCCGTTATGATCAAGCATTTCGGCCGATGTGGACGCATAAATGACGCCATTGATCTTTTTGAGGAAATGAAGAAACTTTCTTGTACTCCAGATACTTATGCCTACAATGCTCTTATGTCTGGGATGGTAAGAGCCGGGATGGTAGATGAAGCCCAGTCGTTGTTTCGGACGATGCAAGAAGAAGGCTGTAAACCAGATATAAATTCTCACAATATCATCTTAAATGGATTGGCGAAGGTTGGTGGCCCGAAGTTGGCCATGGAGATGCTTAAGAATATGAAGCAGTCTGAATATAAACCAGATGCTGTCTCGTACAACACTGTTCTTGGATCTCTTAGTCATGCAGGGATGTTTGAGGAGGCAGCTAAACTGATGAAGGAGATGAGTGTGATGGGATTTGAGTATGATGCTATTACATACTCTTCAATCCTTGAGGCCATTGGAAAAGTTGATGATGAACCTGCAGAGTCTGTTCGTTGAGGTCCTGCTCTGAATGAGCTTTCCTTGTATTTCACAACCATTCTTTTGTCTATCAGTGTAGTAAATATGATAATATCTCACCTGGAACAGCTCCACTTCAACTTTTGTAGCTATGGAATTCACAGATTTTAGCCAAATGCTTTCAACCAAAACCTTCATAAATTCTCAGAGATGATAGCGTGGAAGAAAGCGTCTGATTCATTGTTTACTGAGACAGTTTAAGCTCCGAGACGCAAAGCCTAAGATTAGATTATTTATGTGATTATTCTTTGAGGTCCATCGAATCCACTTCATAGTCTCAAATGATAACTTATACCATGGTGTAGTTAACAGTAGGGAATGTATTGAACATATAAGTTGTAGAAGGATTTTGAGAGTATGAGAGATACATTGTACACTTCTGCTGGTGCCATTTTTGGCTTATTTTAATGACAGTGCTTTTCAGAAGTTTTACTGGACTTTTGTTTGTAGTCGGCTAGCCAGACAGAATTGCAAGAAGCTGTCAGGAACTGCGGCTCCAAAGCTGGCGCCATGACCCTGCATATGATAAGACGCATATCCGATGAGAAGCCACTGCTGTTTGTGGCGCCCGACCTGGCACCGTGACATGTATTTAACCCATTCAATGCGACTTTTAACTCCCTGACGCATCGAACAAGGAAGCTTCTCGACCCTAGTCTCAGAGCTATGATGCCCCGCCAAAAATATTGATGGGTACTGTTTGAAGGAGTTATGGTTCGGGCCTAGTGCCGCAGCGCCATGCTCAGTGTTGTGACGATTGATCATTTATAAATAGGGTATGGGTCTAGTGCCGAATTTTTTCGTTGTGAAGCTCTGTCGCACTCTCTTGAAAATTTCTCATGTTTTCCCCCTTACGATGCATCCAAAAAGATGCCAAAGATCACCATCACTAGAGGAGGAAGGTTTCAATTAGCCCAAATTGTGAGCTGGGAAGTTGCTCGCAGGTATGTGTATTCTCTCTGTTACAAGAATATCATTTTCGAGCACGATTTCTTCGATCCTGGGGGCGGTGTTGCCATTACCATCTTGAGAGTTTGAAGTTGTTAAAGGTTTGAATTTGATGGTTTGAGTTTCAGGATTTGAAAGTCGAGGATTTAAATTTGAGGTTTAAATTTGAAGGTTTGAACATGAAGTTTGAAATTGAAGGAGTTGAGGTTTTTCTTTTTTGAAATTGAAGATTTGAACTTTGGATTTGGATTTGAATTTGAAAATTTGAAGTTCAATCCTAGACTAAGGGATAAGATAAGCAGGAAGGATTTTTAGATGGAAGTGAAGTCATAACCCTAAAATAAACCTAGGCTATAATAAAGACTAAATGGGTGGACTAAGCTAGTTTTTGGAAATAATGCCCCCGGTCAAGATGTCCGTGATTTTTCATCATCCGTGGTGCATTAGGATCCTTAGAATATTAACCAACCAGATAGTTAGAGGTCTCCACTATTAGCATGACGAAAGTGAATGCAAACATTTTTTCTATTAGGTGGTTTGAGGTGCCTTTAGTAGTAACCATGGTCACTCTATTCTAAGTCACCTACATAATCTAAAGAGGTAAGGCTGTTTGTTTTATATGACATAGTCCTTAGAACTAACTCTAGGTATCTATTAAACTAGTTCAAGCTTCTAGACTAAACTATTCTAGGGCATCTATGATCGTCGATTTTTTTTTAATTTGGCTAACTTAAGGTTCACAGTTGATCTACATAATGATGGTTCTAATGATTTATATAGTTGAATTTTAAAGTTATTTATAGGATTTAAAATTTAATTCATGTTTTTTTTTTTATCCCTAGTTTGTCAGTTATCATGAAAATCAGGGTCTTCTAAATTCAAGTTTTGTGTTTGATTTTCTATCCAAAGTGTTGCCCTTTTGATTCACCTTTCTAGGTTTGACTTTCAACGTTTGGTTTACTATCCTATGCTCAACATATGTGCCAAAAAAAAGTCTTATTCCAGTCTTTCATGCTTATTAGGGGAGCCAGGAGAGGGTTTATGATGATTAACCCCTAATGGCAAGGAAATTTTGGTTTAGGTCCAAAAAAGGGAAAGATCCCTTAAATCAAGGGACCATTGGTCCATAGCTCATGGAGGGTGAGCTAGGTGGGTCTAGCTTGGTCACTAGAGTCCAAATGGTCGTTGTAGTGGCTTTGGTTTGATTAATTTAGCTTGACTTGGTCAACTTTGGTGCATGGGTTCAATTTTGGGCACACGTTTCATATTTAAGATTCTTTCACATGCTTACTTTTCAAATTTTCATATATATGTAAAGTATTTTGTTATGTCGTACAAAGATTTAATCAANGAATTTTAACCACTCAGTGTGAAATACATAAAATTTTCTATAAAGAAATACTATTTTTCTGAATTTTATGCATTTCACACTCAAATTAATACAAATAAACCAAAAATTAAAAATAGTTTTAACAAATAGGGGCAGTTTGATCATTTTTACATGACACAGCTGCCCTATAGCATTTTTCCCGCAGCTGCACCAAACAGACAGTCAGCTTCCCCGCAGCTGCTTCCCCACAGCTGCTTCCTGGGGCAGCGCAGCTGCAGCTGAAAAGCTGAGAATCTGCAGTTGCGCCAAACAGACCCTAAGATTGTTATACTTTAAAAGTGAGACTACTTATTTTAAAAAGTAAGCTAAATCCCATTTTTTCTAATAGCCAACACTATTGTTCATGTGATTCCACATGGTAGTAGCTATTTAATCTATTTTCCTTAACTGTTCCATTTTCAGTAACTATCCGGTTATGTAATATTGAACAAGTAATGAAATTTTTAACTTTGGTTTATAATGGAAAGCATGAATCACACTTTAAAATTATAAAATGATTCCTCAATAAATAAAATACAGGCTCCAAGTTGTGTGTAGTTATGAGTGTTAAAAATTAAATCTTTTTATAGTTTATTGGTTTAATGACACTAAATTTTCTTAGTGTTACCTTATGGTATGATGTGGAGAGATAATCTTTTTTAATTAATTAATTGTCATCAATTAAATAATATCTACCTGAAATATTTTATAAATTATATTATTTCAAGGATGCTAACTATTTATGAAGTTTTATGTATCTTTTGAAGCACACAATTTGTGAGGTTGTTCTAATGCATTCCAAGGATGGTTGCATCATGGATTGATTATTCCAAACCTTTTAAAACAAATGTAAATCTCATGTTAAAGTCCATTATGGCTAAAACATTTTGGCTTGCATATAATTTTTTGTCTTAAAAGGCAAATATGTACTTTTTAAGTACCACTTCTTTAATGTGTCTTTTATCTATAGTGCTTGTACAAATATATTTGATAAAACTACAATAGAAGGAGTATTATAAATAAAAATTACCTTAAAACACATGTGCATTGTACCTTTAGAATCAATGAGTTGAGAGCAAGTCCCTATTATTTGAGATAATTGGAGAAGGTGAAATACCATTATCATGGTGCCAATTTTTGCCCATGAATAACTTTTCCAAATGGGCAATTGTGATTAGGGTGTAGTATATCAAAGTATCCTTGAGTTTGTACCATGTAGATTGTATTTTCTAAGGTGTCATAAAGGAAGACATTAGAGATAACTAATTGGATTACTAAGCAATTATGGTGAATAACCACTTGTTAAAATGTTAAACTATTTTGTCCCATTCAAATTCACCAATATATTCTTATTAACTTTCCTAATAAAATAATTTCATAAAAATTAAAATAAAAATTTTAATGGATGCTTTCTAAAAGTATATCAAAGAGCTACAAAAAATGCCTTAAAATAAAATATATGCATATTCAAAAGAAATCCTCAATCATATTTTTTCATATACGCAAGGACTGAATGAATTGGTCCTTTGTTACACATGATCGCAACACCCGTGACCAACTCTTGCTTATGATATCTTCACACGTGCATTAATCCTATGACTTTCCATCTCTTCTCAGCACTTTCGTAATCAATTTTTTCCACTCTCGCTCATGGTTCATCTCCCACACTGCCTTAGCTTAATATATAATGATCAAAGGCTAAGGCAGTGTAATTTAGACCCTTATAGCCATCACCACACTCACATTCTTCTTCCTACTCAATCATCTATAAAAGCCCCTCCACTCTTTCCTTATTTTTCCTTTGCACTAATACCCACCAATGACCTCCTTCCTCTTGTATAAAGATTTTTAAAAAAAATCTTTGTGGTCATTTCATTTTCCTTTTCAACATATGGTGCTCTCAAAGTGGTTGATTTCACCCTGTAGACGTCCATAAAATTTTTGTCATTGAGCATCCATGAATCTATAGATAATCTTGGCCCTCTCTATATTTCTCTATGTTTCTTATTTTAGATCATAATTTATGAGCAAAAGTTATCTTTAATTATCATTATATTTTATCATAGAATATACTTGGTAAATAACATAGTTTAATAATTATGATTAGTTTAGATAAGTTTGAATGTTATGTAGATGTTATTATTGTAAATTATTTAGGTTTGATCGATAGCCTAATTTGTCCACTTAAGATGGAATATAACAGATCAAATGTGTGCACTTATTCAATTACTTAATATGAGTAAGATATTAAATTAGAAATTTTTTCGTAGGACTTTCCAACATAATTCCATCTATCATTGTTAGTTGAATCTCAAATAGAATGACAATCTTATATTGCCAACTCAAAGTAAGTAACAAATATTTATTAACAGATAAACATACCTTTCATTGGTAGAGGAGTTATCTCTATTAGTTTTATTAGTTTCATAGTCATTGTATAAGTTTAACAATCTTGTCACTATGTTTTGTTCTACTACCATACTGATAGTGTATGACTCTTTTGCTGTTCACAATGAGAAAACATCTTATCATATGTTTTCTGCACATATTTCTACATATTAGATTAAATTTTGCAATTGTATTTTTTATTTTGTCTGCACGTTACTTTTGTTAATTATCATAAATTTCTTTTATGTGATAATCATGTTTATAATATTAATCAAATTGATTATAAAATAATTATTTGAATATTTGCAAATTGCATGCATATGTGCAGTGATATATAAGTTAGTGGAATTCTTTTGGATATCGTTCCTAGATTGATGTGCCCATTGACAATTCTATAAGAAAATAATTGGGGTGGATATAGTTGCTTAGAGATGCAAAAATAATTTTTGTTCAATTAAAATTTGCTAAAGAATTGAGCATATTTATTAGCATAATGTACATTAGTTTAGAGTACATGTCAAATGGCATTTAAGCATTATAATACCATGAGATCAGATAATTACATAATTCCAACCGTTGCTTGACATATATATGGATATAGTTGCTTAGAGAGATGCAAAATTAACTGTCATTTACTATAATTTCTTAGATAATTGATTATAATAACTAGCCTATTGGATATTAATTCAAAGAATATGTCATATTACATTTAAGTATTATAATACCATTGAAATTAGTTGATTACTTAATTCCATTAGTTACTTGACACTTATATATAGTTGTTTAGAGAGATGCAATTGTCATTTAGTATAATTTCTTATGTAATTGAGTGTAATAATTAACATTTTGGACATTAATTTAGAGTTTATGTCATTTTACATTTAAGCATTATAATGCCATTGAAATGAGATGATTACTTGATTCCATCTGTTAGTTGGTGTGTGTGTGTAATAAAAAATCACCTCTTTTTTGTTGCTCTTACTAAATACCTAATATCTTATTATTTGTGCTTTAATAAATAATGATTATTTATTAAATTTAGTTTGTCTTGTTGATATTTTCATATAATAAATTCTATCAGGTCGTTCGGTGGGCCCTCACCTCAGGAGCACCTCTGTATATTTAGTTTATGTTTTTTTAGAGTTTACATAAATTTATTTTATTTTCTTTTAGTTTGTATATGAAAAAAATATTAGCATGAATCTTGAGGAGATTTAATGACATGGACATGATAGGACGTGTCAAAGGAAAGCCCAATAATAAGAAACTTAGAGGCCCCTGCATTCAATTGGAAGCAATAGGATCAAAACTAACGAAGATAACCAAGCAACTCGAACTTGAGCGGTTCAACCAACCGCTAAGTACTACTGGGAAATCCTGGACATCTTGTGATGGAACCAACACAAGGGGAAAAGCTTATAACACCCAAATCCGAAAAGGCGTTATACCTCGATAACACAGGACGGGATGAAATGAATTGAACATATTTTATATTATAAAAGAAAGACTTGAATGCAAATAAAAAGAGAAATGTAAATTTTGTTTTTACTCAGTAGTTCATTGATACAACTGAAATGAAAGAAGAAAACTAATCTAATCAAAATTGATAGAACAACATTAAATAACTACCCATATCCTAAAAGAAAAATATAATAATTAAAATAAATACTGAGAGAAACACCGAAATGGGAAAATAAAAATTTAAACGCCTGATTCAGTGGAGAAGGTTCCATAGATGGTTGAATTGAACCTGTTATGCAAAAAGATCTGAGTGAGTTTGAAAAATAAACTTAATAAATAACAGTTATTTATTAAAGCATAAATGATAAACAAAATTGGGCATGTAGTATAAACAATAGATATGAAAAATTACTACATGCATATGTAATATCATCATAAGAAAACAAGAGAGTGATAAGCATCAAATATGCTTACTTATCATAAGAAACATACAATCATTTTTCAATTAAGTAACTTATTATTCAATTCTACATTTATTATTTATATCGTCGATTCTAAAATACACCATTAAACTAGGACAATCAATATCAACCTAAGGAAACTCGACGATTTCTTGTAGAGTCATTACTCTTTGGGTCTGTTAGCCTAACAAACCCGAGCGCAAAATGTTCCACCGACCTACGTGTCATTAAATACATACATATCAAATTTTTTGCAAGTACTATATGAAAGAAGTTTGCAATTTCACACAGGTTTGTGATATGACGTGAATTAACATACAATTTTATAAAGTAAAGTGCAAGAAAAAGAAAACATTTTAATTGCAGGATTACTCAAATATGTAGAAATTTTGTTGTAATAGAGTAGACAGCTAGTGCTTCTATCATGGACAATAATTGAAGTAGCAAGAACATGACTTACAATCCTATAAAATAATTGTGAATCCACTACAGACAACAATAATTCAAGCCTCTAACTAGGAAGGGTATGTTTATTCTCTTATAAAAAATAGTTATTTACCTTGAGGCGACAAACAAGATTCTTCTACAAATTTTGCGGTTCAATTATTAATCCTACACCAATTAAAACAATAGACATAAGTAATTATGAAAATAAACTTATTATTGATTAAATTAGGTGTATACTATGGGTGTCAATTCGGTTCAACGAGTCGGGTTCTGTTCCGACCCAAATACGGTCAACTCGACCCAATCATGTGCTTGACCCTCTAACCCAAAACTAACCCGAACTCGACCCAAACATGTGCTTGACCCTCTAACCCAAAACTAACTCGAACTTTCATGCTTACCGGTCATGTTTAGATTTTTGGGTTCAACCCAAACCTAAAGTTAATAATAAACGAGTCAAATTCTTTGATCTGAACCCAACTAAAAAAATATGCAGGTCAACCCTAATCCAGATTTTTTGAGTCGAGTTTCAGTTGTGTTGGCATGTCGGGTCACATTTTGACACCTTAGTGTACACTAATAGACACAAAAAGATTTAATATATGTATGTATATATAATAAATTATCAATATTATATTCATGGCAGAAGAAAATTAACTGATGTTTTTGTTTTTTGTCTTTTTATATAGGGAAAAATTAAAATTTCTGAATTAATTGTTAGAGGATTTACATACATAACATCTAAAGAATTGAATAGGCAGTAAAAATGAAATCTTCAAATCCTACAAGTTCTTAAAATGCGCTTCTCCTCTGGTTTGCCTTAACTCTAGGATTTAGCAAATCACGTTGGGAGATGGATTTACAAGATTCAGAAGAGTTGACGCACACATGAGGGAGGAAGGCGGAGCAAAACGAGGGTTACTTTCCTCAGTCGTTTCAGGTAGGAGTGGAGCAGAAGTTTCGGTAGTCTCTGTAAGCCTATGATCCTGATGTTGCTTTCTTTGCCAGCTCCAATCACAGTTGTATTGCAAGGGTTTTGGGAGTGGGAGGAGGAAGTAGGGAAACTAGGCGATGGTTTTGGGCAAAATCAAGAGAGCGAGAGAGAGAGAGAAAGAGAGAGAGGGAGGAGGGAGATTGGGAGGAGGGGATGCCCATAACTCTGCTTTAGAGCGCTGATGCTAAACAAATTAGGAAGGCAGCAAGAACCCTAAGAAATATTTTTCGGTTCTCACAAAGCAAACCCCTCGGGCCTTTGAATTTCTTCAAAGGTATTCAATAGCCTCCCTGAACATCTGAGAGTCAATCAGACAAATCTGAACCATCCTCGAACATCTCTTATTCCAAGGATGGCTATATATATGCCAATTAGCCTAGCTCAGTCCAACTTAGAGGAGCTCATTGTCAGGGATTGAGGGTGGATGAACAAACTTGATCAATCGATCGGTTCCACTCAACCGACCAAGTCAATCTTGCCGACCTTTTGCCAGCAAGAATCCAACAAACCAACAGAGTCAAACTTTGTTGTCCGGTAGTTTTAATAGATCAGACCGACCGATTAGTCTCTTTAACATACAAATCTACAAAGTCTTTTGAAGAGTTCGTCAGTCCAGCTAGCCGAGCCTTAGAGCCACTACGCCCTGGGCTCATATATATAAAATACCTACAATAACATTTACAGCCCCTATTAAAACAAGAGCATATATGTAAATTCACACATGGTACCTCTCTTTTCTAAAAATAGGGGCTCATCCAATGAATAGAAGTTTACATCTCTCTCTAAACCAAAATTCATTTCTATATGTTTCTCTCTCTCTCTTTCCTCTCTTGTCCCAACCTTTATTCCTTGAGTGTGATTCACAGATAAATCAAGATCTAACATAGCTGTTATTTAAATTTCCTTTTCATTTGATGTTCTATTTTTTTTGTAGACTGTAATTCATTTTATAATTTAATAAACTAACATTTATATTTTTTAGCTTATCTTTATTTTTATTATCTACATATATATTTCTCTTTTTTCAATATAAAATTAATTTTGTATACATTCATCACAATGGTATTAGGAGTAGAAAAAAATATTCTATATGATTGTCCATATCTGCGCATAATCAAAGTACACTTATTATACACCACATTAAGAGGGGTGTAACAAAGTTTGTTGGGTGTTAAGCAAAAATATAATTAAATTAGAGATATAGTAATTGAGGTTATAATCTCCTACCATAAAATTATATATTTTAATTGTGCATATTCACTTTGGGCGGGCAGTTTGTGCGTTTTGAGATAAACAGTTTATCCTGAAATGTGGCCCGCAGCTACCGGCGATTTACATTTAGTATAAAAAACTCAAACACAACGGACATCACTTTTAAAAACACATTGATCAAAAGGTTAAAGAAGGTTTCCGAAAAACGTCCGTAGTTATAAGCCTCCACAAACGAAAAAAATATTACATCAGTACTACGCACGTAGAGTAACGTGCGTAGCCAATGAAATTACGTCACGATACCCCGTGCGACACAGAAAAAAACGGCGCAGTAACACGAGGAATATTCTCGCTGTATTATTCATGTGTTATTGTGTCCTGAGAATATTCCTGGTGTTATAATAACACAATAACACATGAATAACACATGAATAACACACAATAACATAAGAATAACACGGGAGAGAATATTCCCCCGTGTTACTGCGTTGTTTTTTTCTCTGTCGGGAATATTTCACGTGTTATTCAAGTGTTATTGTGTGTTATTCATGTGTTATTGTGTCATGAGAATATTCTTGTGTTATAATAACACAATAATGTATTAATAAAACATGAATAACACGCAATAACATATGAATAACGCGCAAAAATACATGAATAACATAGGGAGAATATTCCCCGTGTTACTGCGCTGTTTTTTTGCTCTGTCGCGCGAGATATCGCGATATGATTTAATTGGCTACGTACGTTATTTTTACGTGCACAATACTGATGTAATATTTTTTCACACAAATGACCCTAACTTGCGCAATACTGATGTAATATTTTTTCCCACAAAAGGCCCTAACTTCCCCGGGAAAAAAAGCCAAATTTATATTATATTTTTTGTTCTGAAAAAGTTCTGCAAGGCAGTGTTGCGTTGCGTCTCGGTGTTCTCTTCGCGGCCACACGATAACCAATTCTCTCCGTCTTTCTTCCGGTCTCTCGCCGCGCTTCCGATAGGCCTGCATTCTCCGCCTTCGCCGGCGGTTTGGGAAATGGCAGGTGGATCCTTCTCGATCGGTTACTATCCCATTTCTTCCTCACTTCCAACCAATACCTTCACAGAGCCCACTTCACCCACAGTCGCATCTTTTCTAGAGAAGCACAAGTTGTTCCCGAAACATTCAGTTCGATCTCAAAGGCATTCGCAGCATCCAGTACGAATTCACTCTTGTTTCCAGCGGGCGAGGGCTTCGTTAAAGGGCTCAACAACCATTGATGAAAATGGTCGAGGTGCGGAACAGTTCTTGCAGAGAAACTCTATTTCTGATTTCATGAGGTTTAAGAGAGGATATGGAGGCAGTAGCGGGAACGGTAGGGGTACGGAGGAGTTGCAGACGGCTGTGGTTAGCTACAGGATGAGTTTCCCGTGGTTCCTTCTGAATCCTTTTCTTCAGGTTGCTGTGTTGCCATTGGCAACTTATTTTTTTTTCTCTTACTTAAATATTCAATGAGGTTTGTAAGTATTTTTCGATTGAATTTTTTTGATGTAGGTGGATTTGGTTTCAACAATTCACATCGCGGACAAAGAGTAAGTTCTTTCTATCATTCAATGTAAGCTTTTCATTTTGTTTCCGAAGTAGTGAATTTGATTTTTGATTGTGCGAATTTGTCATCCTACAATTGCCGTTACCTTTTGTCATGGTATGCTTCTTTACTACAACTGCTGATGTCTAAGTTACAGAAATGGGAAAGTGTAGAATTTCAACTTGGTATGTTGCAATATATGAGTTTATAGCTTTAGTTTATGTTGAAATGAAAATTGAGATCTTTCTTCAAGTATACACGTGAATTGACCATTCTGGAAGGTGCTATTTCTCTTCAATTGGCTTGAAATAATATTCGAATGAGAGGGCATTTTGTTCCACATATTTTAAAAGATGTTGATGTGAATGGGATAATGGCGTTGGTACTAGGGTGTTAAATGAGACTTATGGTGGCGTTGGTACTAGGGTGTTAAATGGCCCAAAATTTTGGATCGAATTTTTTCGAGCGGATTTTGAGCTGACGCAGCTTAGCTCGAGGTCAAATCAAAACCGGATCGTTAACAACCCTATATATAGGACAAGGTGCTACATGATGGGTACTGCCTAATGATTTTGCAAAGATCATTTCTAGAATCATATCAGCTTGTTGGATGATTCTGATTTAAGAAAACTGATGAGGAGGTCAACTACTTAGGTTTAATACCACTTAGAATAGAATGAATCTAAGCTCTTAAGCATTGATGCACTTTTTGGTATGTTGTTTAGAATTTTATCAATAACTCCAAAGTTAACTGTGCTATTATGGGAGCATTTATGAGATAGGTGACCTCCCTGGAAGTAACACCAATAGGACCAAACCGTGAGGCTATTAGTCCAAAGCGGACAATTTATCGATGGATAAGAGTTCTTGTTGTTATGGAATCATGTTTCTCTTCTCTTATTTCCCCATTCATCATTCCAGTTGAGCAAAGGTCACCATCACATCTTCATAACATTTCAATGCCTCACTTCCAATCTATTCTCTTTAAATGAGTAGTCAATAGCATATGGAGCTGAAGTTGCACTTTTTAGTTGCCATCTGTTTTATTGATTGCTTTCCACTTGACACCAAAATCCATGAGCTGTACCAACTATAATGAAAGCATGTTTTTTTTTTTTTTTACTTCAATATTGTCAAAATTTTGGTTTATTAAACTGCTCTTTGATCAATGTTAAATTGCAGGTACTTTGATACTCTGCAGAAGGAACTTGAGTTCTATGATTGTGTCCTGTATGAGATGGTGACAAGCAGAGAGAATTTAGAACATAGGAGGAGCTCTGGTTCAACTAAAAGCCTCAAAGCTTCACGCTTTAGAAGTTTCAGTATTCTGGGATTTATCCAAAGGCAGATGGCTCGAATTCTTGCTTTGGATTTCCAGCTGGACTGCCTCAATTACCAGGCTGACAACTGGTTACATGCTGATCTTGACTTTGAGACCTTTAAAATGCTTCAGGTACACTCTCTCTTACATTTAATAAGTTCATAAAATTTAGCCTTCAACCATGTTAGCAGTGCAGATGGGAAAAAGTATTCTGATTGTATTTATTTGTCCAGAATAAACAT
>JXCR01145913.1:144524-159705 GCA_002079205.1 Phalaenopsis hybrid cultivar
AAACCGATAGATAAGCTAAAATAACTAAATCTATGGTAGAAAAGTTAGTAGAAATAATGATTTTTATACCTGAACTATGTGCATGCCTAAGTTTCTTTGCTTTGACTTCAGCTGGTGAGGGCTTTTGATCCTCTTCTAACGACAGTCAATGATGGAGGCCAACACTAAGGGAAGCTGAAGAGTTGAGAGGGAGTGGCACTGGCTTTGACTAGCTTTTTTTTTTTTGCTGAATTTTGATAAAAGAAAATTGTTCTTTTGTTTTAATATATATAATTTTTATTTCATTTATATTTTTATTTTATTTCCTTTTGGATGTACAGTTACAAAAGAGAGACAAAATGGTAGATGTGAGAGTTTAAGAATGTGAAGATATTGGAATGTATTGTGTATTGATTCCTAATCTTAGTGATAACCTCATCATTCTGTGGTAATGTTGACATAGCTCATGTAAGATAAATCGGGTGAACTTGGTGCCTAAGTATAATGTTGGGTATCTTCGTGATTGAATTTTTGCATCACCATATTTCTCCAAGTTGGACTTCTGCATCAAAGCTGCGAATATTCCCCAACCAGCATAGCTGCTACTCTGATAATGCAAGCATCTAAAGGGACATCTGATGCCTAAAATCTGCAACGCTTGTTAAATTTTCTAAATATGAGTATTTTACATCCATCAGTACTTTTTTGAATGTACACCATTTCTCATGAATAAAAGATACTATAGCAACTATGTTTTGATATAGATTTGAACAAAGTTTTATTATAGCTTGTGAACTAATTTGAAAAGGCAGAAGAGTGGCAAAGCCGTCTCTTTTTTTCTTTTTCCATGAGCCTAAAGATATTTTATGCAGATCTATAGCTGCTACATTGAAATGCAATTGTTATTTCAATGAGCCCCTTCTATATTTTTTTTGTTAAATTTTTCCCCTTCTGGATCTTATAACTTGCTGTTTTTGTCATGACCATAGTGAGCTTTTCCTTTCTCGTGTGCTGAGCAACTTCATTCTTTTGAAGGTTCACACAGTCAACAGCAGCGGTAGAAGAGAAATCAGTAATCATAGGCGAAAGGAATAGAGTTGCAGCAGAGGCGCTTCAGAAGGCAATAGACAGCGGGCATAAGCGGATAGCCGTGCTTTATGGAGGTGGACATATGCCTGATTTTGGAAGACGGCTTCGCGAAGAGTTCAACATGATGCCCTCTCAGGTTCGGTGGATAACTGCCTGGTCTATAACAAAGAGGAAGCTTGACATCCAATCTCTACCATTCCTGAGGACATTGGCTGAACTCTCTGGCTGGCCTCTCAACAGGTACCAGACACTGGCCTTGTTTATTTTTTCATCTATACTTGCCGTGGATCTCTNGCCTGGGAGTTCTGAGTTGGAGGTGGATGGTGCAAGTGTCTCAAGAGTCGAGGAAGACCGAGACAAGAGATTAGCTGTCACAAGTGACATTGTAGACACAGTTTCTTCATTTTGCTTCATTCTTCGTGTATACACCTAAAGATCACCACCTCTGGGTTCACTCTTCTCATTTTCTTATTTCCTCAATTGATTCATCCCATATCACAGGACAGGACATTGCTCCCATGTGTACCACTCTCTCACCAATGCCACTNGAAGTTCACTTGATGTAAATGTTTGGTGAACATCCGAGGTCATGGTTGATTGCCCATTTAGGCATTTTGAAGAATTATGCAAATTTTATTTCCTTCGGGAGAGAGGAGTACGTAGACAACCATCTTGGTGCAATCGAAACTCATTTTGATCATCTCTCAGAGATGATGTTGATATTGTAATGAAAACTATTAAAATCAAATGATTGTAAATTAAGAAGATTGATATCAGATAACCTAATTTAGAGATATCTATTTATACGATGTTTCTATCTTCTGAAATCTAATCTAAAGAGATCTAGTTATACAATCTTTCCTACATTTAAAATATTGCTAATTTGTGTACCCTAATCCTCTATTATTTATATGAGTAAATATAGGACATTTGAACGTGTTGAAGCTGTAATCCTAATTCTCCATTTTTTTTTTTCTTTCTTTCCCACATATTAATAGTAGAATGACAAACATCTCCGCATCAACGTCGGCGGATTTNCTTTCTTTCCCACATATTAATAGTAGAATGACAAACATCTCCGCATCAACGTCGGCGGATTTGTATCGAACCACTAAGTTGTACTATATTTATTGTATAAATTTATTTTCCTTATTATTTTGTACAACATGGCCTATGTTCCATCTCCTCATGAAATGTAGCTAAATGTCGTTAACAAGATCATGCTACGCCCGTGCTTAGAGCCCACTAACCATGCATATTAGCCGTAGAACTGCATGCAATAAGGAGGCTTTCGTACTGGCCTACGTTCCACGTGGCGAGCATCTGCAGCTTCAGCCGCCTATTGCTACTCTCACCATTTTTTGTTTACTTCTGTATTGATACTCATAGCATAGCATATAAAAAATTTTTGAAACATTTACATACATACCACTAATTTTTTATGTATTTATATATCTAATACCTAAAGTTCAATTTTTACATATATATTATCTTATCTATACATATATTTTAGTTTCAATAGAGAGATAANCTTCTGTATTGATACTCATAGCATAGCATATAAAAAAATTTTGAAACATTTACATACATACCACTAATTTTTTATGTATTTATATATCTGATACCTAAAGTTCAATTTTTACATATATATTATCTTATCTATACATATATTTTAGTTTCAATAGAGAGATAANATCCAGCATCTTAAATCTTTCTCGAACATAATCTAATTCTTCATTTTCTATTTCATCCAAAATAACTTCATGACTATCATCAAATTATTCTTTCTCTTCAAAATGTTCTTTAAAATGCTCATTCAATAGATGTTCACTAATTATAATGCGAAAACATTCATTATCTCTTTTAACAACAGGGTATTTCATAGATTTCGCAATGTTAAAAGTCACTTCTTGATTGTTAACTCTCATAGTTAATTCTCCTTTTTAAAAATCTATCATAGCTTTTCCAGTAGTTAAAAATGGTCTCCCTAAAATGATAGGTAATTCTTTATCTTCCTCCATATCTAAAATAATTAAATCCACAGGAAAGATAAATTTATCAACTTTTACTAACACNATCAAAACGGTTCTTTGTTCTTGAACAGCTTGTATTCGGCTTGTTCGCTAAGTTAATGAGCCAAACACGAACAAAGATTTGTTCATTCGTGTTCGGCTCTTTTTGGCTCGAAATACTACTCATTAACTATCTATATATATTGATTAGTAGTATTTTTAAAAAAATTAATTGACTAAAAGGCTACAAAGATTTATAATCAATTAAAAGTATTAATTAAGAAAATAGAATANGTCAAAACGGTTTTTTGTTCGTGAACAGCTTGTGTTCGGCTTGTTCGCTAAGTTAACGAGCCAAACACGAACAAAGATTTGTTCATTCATGTTCGGCTCTTTTTGGCTCGAAATACTACTCATCAACTTTATATATATATATATATATTGATTAGTATTTTTAAGAAAATTAATTGACTAAAAGGCTACAAAGATTTATAATCAATTAAAAGCATTAATTAAGAAAATAGAATAAAAATTATTAAATTAAATTCAAATAATATTTTAATATAAACAATAATTTTTAAATCTTAACTCAATCCTTAATATTTTAAGCTACGTGAAAAGGGTTGTCAGAATGACTCTTTATTCGTGAACGGCTCGTGTTCGGCGCGTTAAGCAAATGAACAGAACACAAACACATTTTTTAAGCTAGATACACCCCTACGTTAAGTTCCAACTAAATTAACGCACTTAACAATAAAGGCATTGCAGCCAGTTCCTTTTTAGCTGAGGCTCGGGAATTAGACACGTGTCAAAAGAGAAAATATGAAATTAAAATAATTCAAAATAAAAATAATAAAGGTCGAGATATATTATTTAGAAAGTATTTGGAGTTTGTTGAGGGAACACTCGAACACGACAGAGATGGCGCCAGGAATCTACCTTTTTTTATTCGAGGAAGCTGCGGCACGGGAAATAAAATAAAAATTAAAAGGAATTTACACATACAACCCCCAATTCTTGTGTATTTATGTATCTCACAACAAAACTATTATTTTACGNAATTTGGAGTTTGTTGAGGGAACACTCGAACACGACAGAGAGGCGCCAGGAATCTACCTTTTTTTATTCGAGGAAGCTGCGGCACGGGAAATAAAATAAAAATAAAAAGGAATTTACACATACAACCCCCAATTCTTGTGTATTTATGTATCTCACAACAAAACTATTATTTTACGAATCAACACACAATTGCAATTTTCAACAGTATTGAACAGTGAAATTCACATTTTCATGCATAATTAGAGTATTGTGTTTTTAAAGTCAAAATTCTGGTGTGAGATAAGTAAATGCATAAGAATTGGCATGTAAAGTTTCGAGAAAAAAAAAAACTCGAATCTCTCATATAGCGTGACGAGTTGTTTGGGCTGTGAATTTAGCTTGAAGATAATTAGAAAATTAATTTGAATTTTGACTTGGATTTAGATCGGAATGAAAAAAGATGAGTCGAGCGATGAGCCACAATTTTGGATAGAATCTTTTTCGACCGATTCAAGCTAANCATTAGAAAATTAATTTGAATTTTGGCTCGGATTTAGATTGGAATGAAAAAAGATGAGTCGAGCGATGAGCCACAATTTTGGATAGAATCTTTTTCGACCGATTCAAGCTAACCCTAGCTCGGCTCGAAATCAAATCGTTAACAGTCCTAATGATGTTAGGACTGTGAATTTAGTGTATTTGGCTTGAAAATCGTTAATCACTCGAAAATTAATTAGAATTTTGATTCTAATCCAAATAAACGAGCCGAGCTACGAACCAATTTATGATGTAATTGTTTTGTTTGATTTTATTTATATATATATATATATTAAACAAAACAATTACATCTTAAATTGCAGCAGCTTTATTTTTTTGAATTGGTGAATTTATTTTAATAATTTTTTTCTAAAATGACATAGGTGGTATTGTACATATTCACCAAACTATAGAGAGAACTCAAATTTGATCCCNTATATATATATTAAACAAAACAATTACATCTTAAATTGCAACAGCTTTATTTTTTTGAATTGGTGAATTTATTTTAATAATTTTTTTTCTAAAATGACATAGGTGGTATTGTACATATTCACCAAACTATAGAGAGAACTCAAATTTGATCCCCAACATGCATCTCTTACACATTTTGGGGTCTGTTTGGCGCAGCTGCTGATTATTTATAATCTGCTGATAAGCAGATTATTCTGATAATCTGATAATCTGCAGATTATCAGAATAATCTAGCTTGTTGTTTAAGGCAGCTTATTCAGATTAGTTTATTGGCGGTTAAATGACATTCTAGCCCGTCTGATAAAACTGTTTGGGACAGCTTATTCAGAATAGTTTATTAGTAGTACAGAAGCATATAGTGCAGAAACATACAATCATCACAGATTAGTTCCAAAAGATGACATATAATTCGCACACTCTCGTGAGTACCAGAATAAATAAAAAAATGACAAAGACAAGTACAACTACAATGAAAAATATNCCTTATTCAGATTAGTTTATTGGTGGTTAAATGACATTCTTGCCCGTCTGATAAAACTGTTTGGGACAGCTTATTCAGAATAGTTTATTAGTAGTACAAAAGCATAGAGTGCAGAAACATACAATCATCACAGATTAGTTCCAAAAGATGACATACAGTTCGCACACTCTCGTGAGTACCAGAATAAATAAAAAAATGACAAAGACAAGTACAACTACAATGAAAAATATTAAATATTTAATTTCAAACTCCGGCTACGCATGTCCTCATCTGCACTATCAACCTGGGAAAATATCGGATTCTCATAACTGATGGCAGTGTAATATGTGAGACTATCAGCCCACATGAAGAAACCACAATGACCTGAAACACCCTTGGCACAACCGTAGGACTGCCTCTCAAAGCTATGAGACTGACGTGACGTGAGCAACGAAGACGGTAGTCCACAATAACACAAAATACATTTGTCTGTAACTGATATCCTAGAGACATGTTTGTATCATTGCGAAAAAAGTAAAAAAAAGAATGTCAGAACTTATCCCAAAAAAATAAAATACACATAAAAATTGATCTACATATATACGAANTTGGGAAAATATCGGATTCTCATAACTGCTGGCAGTGTAATATGTGGGACTATCAGCCCACAGGAAGAAACCGCAACGACCTGAAACACCCTTGGCACAACCGTAGGACTGCCTCTCAAAGCTATGAAACTGACGTGACGTGAGCAACGAAGACGGTAGTCCACAATAACACAAAATACATTTGTCTATAACTGATATCCTAGAGACATGTTTGTATAACTGCGAAAAAAATAAAAAAAAGAATGTCAGAACTTATCCCAAAAAAATAAAATACACATAAAAATTGATCTACATATATACGAANTAAGTTTTTGTTCCTATTGTTCAAATTAAATTTTATTTAATTTGTGCGCCTAGTTGTGGAATTTTTTCTTTCCATGTTTGATTTTATTTTCTTGTCTAGGCATAATTTTAATTTAATTAAGACATGTTCATGTTTAGCATGCTACAAAAAGCATAGAGCTTGTTTGGAATCAATTTTTTTTTTCATTTATTTTTTCTTTAAATTTTTGTTTAGTATTTTCTTACATTTTTTTTTCTCAAAACAAATTAACATGTTTTTGAAAGTACTAAAAAAAAACTTTTGGGTATTTTTAGTGTTTTTAAAAACAACCATATCTTAATTAATATGCGAAACATGTGTTATTTCAACTAAAAGTATGAATAAAATAAAATAAAAAACGAAAGTGACCCCAAATAACCCCTTAATGATGATAATGAGGGTCATGGTCAGTATATTTAAGCAAGACAAGAATCTGTGTTTTGTCTGTTTAAAGCTAGGCAAGTGCAAAACCTGAGCTTGTGCTGATTCCCTGGCAGAACTTGATATTAAGGGTTTGTTTGGGCAAGTTACAATTTATTAATAAGTAACTACAAATCAGCTGTGGTAGAAAGTTGTTGCTCAGAAACTGTTGCGGATAAGTTGGTTGTCTGTTTTTTTTTTGCAGTTTGAAAGCAGTCGTGTTGCATCTGTTTCTGGACAAACGATCATTTTGTCACTATATTATAATGTTGCTTACAACAAAACTGTTAATATTAGCTCATCTCATATTTAAAACAAATATTCAGTTTATTATAAAATAAAAATAGATATCTCACTAAACAATGAATAACATGACTATCAAAATAAAAAAAAAACTAAAATAACAATCAATAATATGATATATTATTTTCAAAATGCAGCTGGTGTCTGTCATGAGATAAGCCGTTCTCCAAGAAAGCTCTCCACGCCCGATACTTTCGGACTTGGAATCCTCCAATCTATTTACTCACCCAATGAAGTCGTAGTTTTCTATTCTTCTCCTTGGACACCTATAAAACTCTCACGTAGCTATGTGAATTGCCAAGTAAACATGGAACATTGTAGTCCAGAATAGCAGTGCAATCTTTTGGAGGTACTTAAAATTCTCTAGCTAATCTTTTCTAAAGGCTTAAAAACAGAAGTAATTAATTAAAGTTTTATGCAGCAGTGAGTTTTCAGAGAACTCAATATACTAATAAATTTTATCATTATAAGAAGACAACAAACCTTATATAAAATGAGATTCTTGGTTGCCTTTAACTCTTGTAATACTATCTCGTGTGTGTCACATATGCATATCACCAAAAAAAGACCATTCAAAAGAATCTCAAAAACCATAACACTGAAAAAGGAAAGGAATTTGGTTGTCTTTATCAAGATTTCACATGTGACACCAATCAATTACAACATGCAGGCCATCCAGAAGAACTCATTAGGTCAACCGCCTCATCATAAACCTCCAAAACCCACAAAAAAAGATGAGCAATATTTAGGTTACATATATTATCCACTGTTGTCTCATCGACATTCCAAGTGAGAGAAAAATACATGCAAAAAGAAAAGAAGTGCATATTGCTTGCATAAAAACTGATACAATAAATATCAAATGCAACTGTATAAAATATGAATACAAGAAATAGTGAATGTTTTCAATACTCATTATAATAAAAAGAAATAAAAACTAACGTACCCTTCAATCAACATCCAACTATTGCATCTGTAATTTGTTCCTTCAACTCGCCATCTCGCTTGCTTCTTCCTCATCTTGAGTGCAGGTCTCGGGCATATCTTTTTATGCATGTGACAAAGACTGTCCGATATGATATACATGCTCCTTAGCTGGAACATGTAAATGATCCTCATCCACTCTACAAAAATTAATATCGTTATAGTAAGCATGTCGCCAATTATAATTGTGCAGAGTCATCGTGACAATCAGAAATTGAATCTGTTTGGGAAATGCATAAGTTGATATATCGTGAAGTATAACCCATTTTTTTCTTTCAAACTTCAAATGTCCCTGAATGACATTGCGTATGAAGGAGTGTCTTTTTTTCAACATTTATCCCCTGCTCCGCGTGATTTTGCTAACTCTCTCAAAGCCATATATGTAGTATGTTGTATCTGATAAAGCTGCGAACGATTCGATTTCGAGCCGATCCAGGGGCGGCTCGAAATCGGATCAAAATTATATTAAATGGATCAAAATCGGCTTGTGGCTCGAGTCATGTTAATTTCGATCCGATGCAGAACAAAATCAGAAGATTTACGATCCAGTTTGAACTCTAAATGAGCTGACTCAAATGCCATTTTGACTCGGCTCGAATGTCATTTTGGCTTGTGAGCTGGATCGATCCGGCTTGAAAACTTGATTTAGCTAGCTCAAAATCCAAGCTTGAGCCGGCTCAAAAACTTCATTGGAACAAAATTAATTATTGATATGAAAAACAAGAACTTAAATAGACAAACAAAAATTGAACATTTTTTTTATTGAATGAATTATTAAAATACAACTTTAAAAATCACAAATTATAACTTGGGTGTTAGAAGAAATGAACCCGATTTCTACACATCATCTGTAATAAAAATTTGCGGACAACTTTATTTTACCGATCTATTACTGATCAACTGCTTTTCAAAGAAAAAAGAAAATCTATAAAACTCAGAACAACTTTCATAAGCTCTGTTTTCGACTTCTAATTTCGCTGACAATGGCAGCTTCATTCCCCTGTTTTCCATAAATCTGCTGCTGTGCGCTCTAATGCCGAATAAACTCGAAGTTTCAACTATATATTCAACTTTTCAAAATTCATTTAACGGAGAGAATCTCCACTATATGCAGAACAGGCAATGCACTCCGACACTTTGAAATCAGGGAAAAAGAATCCCTTTTCTTTAAAATCAGGAGAAGAGCCACTGAAGACTTGCAGGCGTCTATGAAGGATCTGGAGCTGCTCAAAATCAAAACTTTTTCATTAGAATATGCGTTAGAAGCTATTTATCAACCTCAACCATATGTGGCATGAGAGAAATCGATAGCTCAAATCTTCTCAATAGATTATGCAAAAAAAAAAAAAGAGAAGCAACTGAGACAGTTATAAAGAAAAGAGAAGAATGTGTTAGATGCATCAGCCTTGAGAGAAAAGGGAAGAAGGAGAATGAGGTTGAAAGAGTTTGCTTTCCTTTTACATGACATAAAAAATACCATTGTTTTCGCTTTAAAAAATGAATAAACATTTTCACGCATAAAGAAGAGGGCATATATGTAACAACTAACTATTATAGCTTACGTGTTAGACATGTAAATACATTAAAATTGAATGACATGTATGTAAATCTTCCTAAAAAAAATGCAAACAGAAAAATCAAACTCCATCGTTAAGAGTCTAAATTATGTCAATCAAAACAACAATATGCACATGTTTTGAAAATGAATACGTCGACATATCATGCAGAATGACTAATTTCTTCTTTTACACTCTAAACATTCTTTTAATTACGCCGCCGCGTAAGGAGGAGTGTTTTTTTATTAAACATTTCCTTCTTGCCTCGAGCAACACCATTAGATCTTTTGAAATCAGTAATGTGATATTTTGTATTAGGAAATGACTTCAAATACCCTATATGTAGGGGATATCTAACATCGACTAAGTAATATTGGCATGTCCTAAATACAATAATTAGTAAAAAAGTAAAAAAAAAAATGACTGTGGTTGATAGCTTGACAAACCTGAAGGTGGGTGAGGGAAGACGTCTTCGGTTTTTTTGTCGCGAATGCAAAAATACGAATATCTTGTGCACTGTCTACCCAACCAGCCATCACAAAAGTAACACATGTTGAAGTCATGTACGTCCATCACATTTTGTGTGAGCGATCCACACTGTTCAATGCGACTTTTTCATTATTAGCTACACATGCATCCACGTGGGTGTCTTCAATCGCTCCAATACAGTTCTGACAAATTAAATAAAGTTGTGCTAAGCACATAACTCATTTTGACTTATGATTGTAATTTGTTAAATAGATTTACTTTAAAAAATGACATATCACGGGTCATTCGCAATATTTGTTGGAGTCGTCCCGAATGTTGAATCATCTGACTTAATAATCTGTGCCGACAAACTAATAAGAGCTTTCAAACTCACTGAGAAATATCTGCTAATTGTCTCCAATGAATGTTGGAATCGCTCTCGCTTCTCTCATTGATTTATTCTATGATAAAATATAAAGGATTATTACTAATACTTCTCTTGTTGTCATTCTTAAGCAGCCTTGGAGTCCATGATGGCTATGTAGTTCGTTAAGTACTTCCATAAGTATAGGCAGTCATAGGAACATGTTGCCGAATCTTGTGGGGTGTCCATAAATATAGACCGCACTGTATACTTGAATATGTGTATGGTGTATTTGCATATCACACAATTCTTATTTATTTACATATCTAACATCTAAACTCTTATTTTACATTAATAACACCCAAATCTTTAGTATCACATAAAAAATGCCATTATTTTAACTTTTAAAAAGTGAAATACACTTTTTCATGCATAAGGTGGTATCTATGTAGGTGTTAGATATATAAATACATAGGAATTTAGTGGTATTTATGTAAATTTTTTGTATGAGAAATGAATTTATCTATGCTATATTTATACATGAATATAGCTGTATTTTTTAGTTTTTTTTTTTCCAACCAAAAGGCTTGGTGTTGCTCATGCCTCCGTTCCTCATTAAAGAAGCTCAAATTAAGGGCCTGTTTGGGGCAGCTTATTTGGTGCAGTGGCATTTTGAAAATGTACCACGCCTGTTTGGGTGAATTGTCTTTTAGCATCTTATGCATTTTCAAAATGCTAAAAACAGCGTTTTCAAACCACACCTATCTAAGGCTCTGTTTGGGGCGGCGGCAGGACCGCTGCACGGCGCCGCCCTGCATTTTTCGATCGTTTGAAGCGGCGTTGTCACTGCGACATGCTGCGATATTCCTCGAACGCGGAAAGCGCCCACTGACTCGTGTCCCAACTTCACCTTCCTTTTTACCTCTACGCCCTCTTCTTCGCATTCCACCATCCAAAACAAATCCTTGCCCTCACCATGTAAGACGACGGCGCCTTGTTTCCATAGCGGGCCATCGAATGCGCATTCGACTATTTCAGATTGCAGCGGCGATGTCCTCTCCCCTACTGTTCGTCACCCTCACTCGATCCGCTTCTCTTCCCCTCTTCCCTCTTATGTTCTGATCGATTTGCGTCTCAAAATCTTTGTAGACTGAAGAAGACAAGCTTTACATCTGGCAATCGGTGGAAGGGATTGATGGATTATGGCTGTGCCATGACTTCATTCTGACAAGGATCAAAACCTTGGCACTGCTGCGGAGGGGAAGCCCCTTTTATGCCGATGAGGTGTGCGCTGCGGAATGGAGTGCCTCGGGGTTTCATTCCAGTTCGCTCCAGTGAACGCACAAACTCATTCTCGAGTTGGTACCTCTCTTCGCTCACCTCAACAAGAATTAGATTTTGATGCTTCTGTTTATGGTTTCATTAATTTCTGGATGTTGGTAGCTGGAAATGGTTAATGTTTGCCAAGGCTTGATGATTATGAACGGGAAAATGTTTAGAAAGAGGATAGCAAGCATATGGAATTTTATTGTTTTTTGACGATTCATGTAAGAGGCGGAGTAGCAAAGAAGGAAAAATTCAAATTTGTGAAATGGCGAAGTATCAGATTAGGAAATCTGATGGCTTGGATGGACTTGGATGTATTAGAAACGAAGTTTATAAAATCTTAGTTAAATATATGAACATGAAGAAAAACAAAGAAAATTTAGGCTCCAATTCTGCTGTACAAGGGGGAAAATCAANTTAGATTTTGATGCTTCTGTTTATGGTTTCATTAATTTCTGGATGTTGGTAGCTGGAAATGGTTAATGTTTGCCAAGGCTTGATGATTATGAACGGGAAAATGTTTAGAAAGAGGATAGCAAGCATATGGAATTTTATTGTTTTTTGACGATTCATGTAAGAGGCGAGTAGCAAAGAAGGAAAAATTCAAATTTGTGAAATGGCAAAGTGAGAGATTAGGAAATCTGATGGCTTGGATGGACTTGGATGTATTAGAAACGAAGTTTATAAAATCCTAGTTAAATATATGAACATGAATAAAAACAAAGAAAATTTAGGCTCCAATTCTGCTGTACATGGGTGAAAATCAATCATCTACGCATCGACGGATGCTATGTTTTAATGTTGTTAAATCAAATTTAGGTTTTCTGGAGGCTATATGATTGAGAATGCCTTTGCAGGTTCTTAGTTCCGCTTCCCCGCTGTAGCTGCACAGCTTTTAAGAATTGATGATAATCTTATCTTCTCTTTATCTGGATACAGTTGAAAACTTTATGATTAGCCAATGTTGGTGTTTTTTCATATTTTTCATTATTTTTTTCCACGTTGTTCATCATTTTGAACAAGCAAGACTCAATTTTGTACAGGTGATACCATTACATCTGCGGCCAGGTGATCCAACAATGGAACGAACTGTACATATAGATGGCACAAATGAGCAGATTGAATTAGCAAAACAATTACTTAATGATGCTATGAGTGAGGTATGGGGAAGGCCCAAAATTGGTTTGTTACTGGAATTAGCAGTTTCTTTTGGTATTAATTTGTATTTTTTTTAATGGTAAATTGGATGAGTTGAATTTAGTTAATCACTTTGAATTCTTTCTCATTAATGACTTTTTTTGCTGTGATATTTTCTTTGAAGAATCGTTTTATATTGTTGTCTAATAAATTTAATAATTTATTAAATAGCTTAGGACTGAACCAAATTTCACATCCTATTTTCTATCTTTTTCTGACTGCTTAGAACGCTTTTGTTGATTATTTTTTACATGATCATTCTATCTTATGTTTGTTGTTTTAAGCATTTCTTCACTCAGCGTTTCATGTAACATTTGCATATCTCTTTTAATGGGATTTGTTAATCATTGACTTTTTTATGTCAATTGGACTATTAACCTGCAACATTTTGAGGTTGTAAAATTTTGTGTTTGTTAATATATTTTACTACAATCTCATGTTAAATTAACGAAGAAAATTTTTTTTCCTTTGATTTTATTTTTTATTTTTTGATTTATTTTCACTTCCATTTTTTTCTCGTGTTTATTTTCCTTGGAAATGAATCATATTGTTGACTAAAGTAGAAGAATTGTGAATATACACTAACACTTATGACTTTGAAGTGAAGAAGTGAATTAATTCATTATAAGTTTGGGGAACTAATGTTTGCTACTTCTCCCCATTGAAATGGACTTCACCACCTTTGTTACTGATAAAATTGTTTGGTCCCTTTTACAACCAAAGATGTCATCTTTCGTGCTTATGCCCATCCCATGGATGCCTATGTGGTCAACTATTTTCTTAGAATATTCGAATGGTTCCAGATTCTGAGTTTTGCATAAATTTGATATTGGGCTAAATGGGTACTATATTGTTATAACAGTTTTGTTGGATACATGTGTTAAATGTGTTTGTGCATTGCATGGTTCTATCTTTTTATCTTTAACTTTGTTTTTATTTTTTCATTGCGTTTATATCATGACAATAGGAGATTTCTTGATTAGAAGTACTATAAATAAAAAAGCTTTTCTATTCAGGCGAAATTTAGGCCCAAGTTTCTTCTTAGAACTTGGATGATTAATTTCTTAAATTATTGATTTAATTTCAGTTTGAAAACGAGTATTATTGTGATTATTTTTGGAAAGTTGAATATGTTGCAATCATAATTATTTTATATTTCTTGGCTATGATGATGCACAATTAATATTTTCAAAGAAGTGGTTTAGACATTTTAACTTCGATTTATTGTCATACTTTTTGATTACTCTGCCTATTTGAGGAACAGAATTGAAATCTTGCATGGGACATTTTCTTTAAATTTAAATATTTTTTGGAAGTTTATTTCTAATGCCTTAATTCTGGAAAGATCATCTTTTAGATTCTGTGTAATAGCAATATAATAATCTCAAAATTACCAACATTTTAGAAGTTCCATTTTTTCCTATCAGGCGTAGAATTCCAGGATGTAATGTTATTTTGGTTGGTTCATTTAGGATTTCTTGAATGGATATATGAGATGATAATTAGAGGATTTATTATGATGCAATAACTGTTACATTTTGAGCTTATATTCATTTTCTGAGAAATGTTGTAGGGAGCGCTTGTGTTGGTGAAACCCAACATGGAGCAAAGTTATAGGCATTCCTTTGTCCTATATTTTTTGGCACTGGTATGATCTTGAACCTGCAATTTATTGAAGGAATACTGCAGAAGTGATNTGGAATTAGCAGTTTCTTTTGGTATTAATTTGTATTTTTTTTAATAGTAAATTGGATGAGTTGAATTCAGTTAATCACTTTGAATTCTTTCTCATTAATGACTTTTTATGTTGTGATATTTTCTTTGAAGAATCCTTTTATATTGTTGTCTAATAAATTTAATAATTTATTAAATAGCTTAGGACTGAACCAAATTTCACATCCTATTTTCTCTCTTTTTCTGACTGCTTAGAACGCTTTTGTTGATTATTTTTTACATGATCATTCTATCTTATGTTTGTTGTTTTAAGCATTTCTTCACTCAGCGTTTCATGTAACATTTGCATATCTCTTTTAATGGGATTTGT
>JXCR01145913.1:161453-197248 GCA_002079205.1 Phalaenopsis hybrid cultivar
CTTATGGCCAGCCTCCTCAGGGCTATTCCCAGCCTGCACCTGCGCAGACTACACAAATTTATGGCCAGCCTGCTCAGGCATATCCTCAGGCTGCACCAGCATCTGGATTTGCTCAACCTGTGGGCTACGGTCAGTCTTATGTTCAGCAGCAGCAATCATATAATGATTATTATGCTGGTCCTTATGCGCAGACGTCGTATTCGAGCGATGCTGCACAGGGGACTTATGAAGCGCCTCCGTCGTCTCAGGCGGCACCAAGCGGAGTGGCAAAAGCTTCGCCGCAAAGTTGATCGCTGAGTATAATCATCCAGGTGCTTCCTCAACTTCTGTATGTGCTTTGGTTTGGATTATGTTCTATGGTTTATTTTGTTGGAATTTGGTGCATTTTAGACGTAGAATATTTCTATTTGGATGAGGATGAGGATTTGAGTATACTTGACTGTTTAGTTTTACTTTGTTCTTATATTTGGTTCCTTGTTAAGTTAAACTTGTAATTGGGTTGTCCGTTGGTGTTGTGTGTTCATCTTGTTTTTCATTAGGCATTCTTAATCTGGTTGGAATTTATGATACAATTCAAATATTGCTTTGCTATGAAGCACTTGAATGGCACTTAGGTGTTATTTTGTGATGATAACAGTTGGATATGAGGCGATGCGAACCATGGATGTACACCATTAGTCAATTTTGGATAAAATTTAGTTAGAAAATTTTCACTTTCGATGATGAAGAAGAGTGAAACAAGTGAGGCTGGTAGTGTGCGTGAGATGTGATATATATATAGAGAGAGAGAGAGGTAAGCCTCAAGAAAGGATGTGATATTTGAGGTTTGGATCATGAGGGGTGCCTAGAATTTTAGATTGCCTAAACTTCTTGCTGACACTATTGGGCTTCTTTGGCCTTTTTGTTGGTTTTCATACCAACTGGAGGACTGTTTTGAAGATTTTAAGATTGTGGGTACTGCTATTCTTAGTTTATTTTTCTGCATACATCTTTCTCGTTAGATATTTGATCAAACAATATCAAGTCGAGTCAGTTTCTGGATGAAGTTTACACTTTACACTCTATATATGCTCTCTCTCTCTCTCTCTCTCTCTCTCTCTCTCTCTCTCTCTCTCTATATATATATATATATATATAATGGTAAGGATGGGTTTTTTTCTTCGCTCTGCTAGGGTTTCCGCTCATGGCGAACCCTAGCTTGAAAGAGACGTCTGTTTCTCTCGGTCGTTTCGATTCTTTCCGTCTTCATCTTCGGCTTTGGCTGGCGGAGGAGTTCGCGTCATCGAACCTGCTTGTCTATCGCAGCGTCTGCTCTCGTCTATCGCGTCTTCTGCGGCGCTTCGCGCTGTAGGTTCCTCAAGCCTACTCGACTGCTCCGTCGTTTCAGCTCGACTGATCGCGTACCAGTTGCGCCATTTGCTACAGTGCTTGTGTGAAGCACGCTAATGGCCACAGGGTTTTCCTACGTTGCCGTCATCGCCGGTGATAATCCCGCCAAATCATCCTATGCTACAATGTTTCACAAATACAACTTCTCTTTCCATCTCGTAGATAGTCCGATATTCTCGCAGATGTACCATGATTCTGTTGCAGGAAATGACGATTGCAATCTCATAAAAAAATAGAGAAAAGGCAGGCGAACCAACAATTTTCTTCTCTGACTTTAAAATTTCAACTAGTGTAGGAAAATACAAATTTACACTATTTAGAAAGTTCCAATTAGGTTGCTATAAGATAAAGATTATCATGAAGGTTTTTGAAGATTTTAAACTAGTTGGGGATTGGCAGGCGGGTCATTTCGACAGAAGACATGTTATGATACAGTTGAGCATAGAAGAAGATTACACGAGAATTTTCTCAAAGAAATTCATCACAATCAAGGGCAAACATATGAAATTGCTCCAATGGACTCCTAATTTTGATCCCAGTCAAGAATCCCCAATTGCACTTATCTGGTTCTCATTACATGAACTAAAGTTTCAATTCTTTGACCTACCTATCTTATATGCAATTGCAATTATCTTTGGAAACCTTTGCAGACAGACTTATCTACAGTTCATTTATCAAGGCCCTCTATTGCAAGGATTTTGATTGAAAGAGATATTACACTACCTGATGTAGAAGAAGTCTGGCTTGGATATGCTCACAAGGGTTATTGGCAAAAAATCATTATAGAACAAAAACCTTACTACTGCAAGCACTGCAAGATGTTTAGACACCCACAGGAAAAATGTTTCAGATTGCACCCACAGTTGAGAACCAATATTCAAAAGCAGGAACATACTTTTAGTGCACCCCATGTGCCTGAACGTGCTCCCAACAAACCTGATGACAACCAACCTGAGGAGGGAATCACCAAAAGACAAGAGTTGGTGTCTGCCCCTGGGATCCCTTCTCCCGACCATACTACACGAATAATATTCGAACCGAAAATCAGGATAGCCCCGCAACTCTTATTCATGAATCATCAGGTGCAGAGGTAACTATTCACACTTTATATACACTGGAACCTATCGCAGTGGCAACAACTGTCTTTCCTTCTACTGCGGTTCTAACATCTAATCAGATCGATGATCACATGAGCCTGTCTTCAGATGAAGAATGACAGATTACACTTCTCTGCGGAAAAAGGTTGGGGGCGTATTCCATCTTGGAAACTTAATGGATGATACTTTGGTTACTCCTGACAATGACAGGACTCTTCAAAGTTTGTTAGGCTCCACTCCTAAAACTAGAGGAAGAGGCAAAACTAAACTGGTTCGTCCCTAGCTACTTGTTTTCTGCATGTTTTAAATTTGTTTTACATTTTATTGAGTCTATCTGTATCTTTTTGTTGGGGTATTACTGTACTTGGTATCGTATAGGTAGGGTGTCTCTTTTGGGCCCTCTCATACAACCTTTTATGCATCCTTTTTATTTCAATAAAATTAGCCTTCGTGCTTTTCAAAAGAATATATATATATATATATATATATATATATATATAGGAAAACCTANGTCCCTCCTAATTTACAATCTTACTAAATATACATAGTCTAAACATGGAAAGGAATTAACTCTGAAATAAATATAAGTAGGAAGAAAATAAAACTAATCAAAGAGTTTTCTAAATTGTCTTCAATTAATGAGGATGACAATTCTCCTATATTTCCACACTCCCCTCAAGTTTCGTTTTAGATGTTTTAGAAACCAAGCTTGGAATTATATTTTGAGAAATTGCTTAACGGAAGAGTTTTTTTGAAGACATCAACTTGTTTGTGTGTTGAGATGTAGTTTTAGCTGTATAATTCCACAACTAACTTTCTTAGAGATAAAGCGTATCAAGTTCAATATGTTTTGTCCTTTCATACAACAACAACAACAACAACAACAACAACAACAAAACCTTAATCCCACTACGTGAGTCGGCTACATGAATCCTTTTTCTCCATTGCGTCCTATTTAGTGTCATATTTTCATTTAGTTCTAATAAANGGTCAATTCTCCTATATTTCCACACTCCCCTCAAGTTTTGTTTTAGATGTTTTGGAAACCAAGCTTGGTATTATATTTTGAGAAATTGCTTAACGGAAGAGTTTTTTTGAAGACATCAACTTGTTCGTGTGTTGGGATGTAGTTTTAGCTGTATAATTCAACAACTAATATTTTTAGAGATAAAGTGTATCAATTTCAATATGTTTTTTTCCTTTCATGATGCACAAAATTTTTGACAATATTGATAGTTGCTTGACAATCACAAAACATTTGTATTTGTCTATCAAAGGTGCACCCCAATTTCCTCAATAATTTTTGAATCCAAATCCCTTCACAGATTCGTAAGGCAAGTGCCATGTACCCTAATTCTGTAATGCTTTTAGAGACAAAAACTTGCTTCTTACTTCTCCATGTGATCAGATTGTACCACACATAAGAGCAATAACTTGTGATTGGCCTTCTATTAGTGAGTTCACCAACCCACCTTATATTAGTGCTGCCTCTTACCTCTCTGTTTCTGGTTCTCTCAAATGGTCCATAACCAAGAGTCTTCTTAAGAAATTTCAAGATTTTGTACTCCATCTCCAAATGCTTTTCATTTGGCTTATTTGTATGTTGGCTCACAATACTGGTATGACATGCAATATCTGACCTACTATGTGACATGTATATGAATTTTCCTATCAATCTTTGATATTTTCTTGTATCCACAAATATACTTTCTTCTTCTCTATTAACTTGTTGGGATTAATTGGAGTATAGATTTTGTATCCAATCATCACTGTCGTCTTTAGCAAATTTAGTATGTATTTTCTTTGTGATATAATAATGCTTTTCTTAGACTTTGCTACCTCTAAACTTAGGAAATATCTCATGGTTTTTAAGTCTTTGATATCAAACTTAGTGGTAAGTACTTTTTTTGATTTAAGAATCTTTTTCATCATTATCATCAGTAAGAATGATATTATCAACATATACTATTGGTGCAATAATTTCATCTCACCAAATGAGTTTTATGAACAGTGTATGATCAACTTGGCATTGAGAATTTTTATTGGATCTCATAGTTTTAGCAAATCTTTCAAATCATGCCTTCGGTGACTGCTTGAGACAATAGAGTGATGTCCTGAATTTGTATACTTGGTGTTTGTTGGAATTATTTTCTAGTCCTGGTGGTTTTTTCATGCATACTTCTTCTTTAAGGCCCCATTCAGGAAGACATTTTTTATGTCAAGTTGATGCAGCCCCCATTTCTTATTAATTGCTTTTGAGAGAACTCTGATAATCTTCAGTTTGACAACTAGTGTAAAGGTCTCCTAATAGCAATCTCATAGGTTTAAGTGAAACTTTTTATGAGTCTAGCTTTGAATCTCTCAATATCAATATCAACTCTCTACTTGATGTTGAATACACATTTACATCCAATTGACCTTTTGTCTTAATGAATTTTAATAAGAGTCTGTATGTTACTATGCTTTAGTGATTGAATCTCCTATTCATCTATTGTCCTTCATCCTGAATTTTTAAGAGTTTCATAAATGAATTTAGAAATTTGTATATTATCAAAGAGTAGATACAAAATTTTATATTATGAGGATAGTTTCTCATAAGATATATACTCCTGAATCAGATATTTAATACAATCTTGTTTGTCATTAGCACCAGAAGAGAAAGGAGATAACTCGTAAGTTTTAGACTCTTCCTCACCTGAAATTCTTGGTGAGTGCGGACTCGATTTTTGGCTTTGATAGTTCCGTCTTTGCAAGTTGTCTTTCACCTGCTTAAGATTTTTCTTAATCTTTGTTTATACACAAAGTTCTTTGTTATGAACTTCAGGTTTGGCCATCCTTAAGTAGGATATTTTCTTGCAGTGGTGTTTGGGAGATAGACGGGCTAGGTGGAATAGGGGCCATATGTGAGGCAGTATATGTGTCACTAAATGCATCTCAAAATTGATGTTTGCTTGTACTATGCCCCTGATCATTAGAATTGGGACAGTGGAATTGATTTTAAAAAAATGTGACATCCGTGGAGTTATAATATTTTATGGTAATAGGGGAGTATCACTTATATCCCTTTTTGTTTAAGGCATACCAAAGAAAAAATATATTTGATGGATTTATGATAGAGTTTTGTTTGATTTGGAGAATTGAAGTGAACCAAAGATACTTACCCAAACATTTTAAGTGGTATACTAGAAAAGAAAGCTTTGATGTGGGGTATATATCCATCAAGAGATGAAAATGTGTTTTGAAATTAAGTACTCGGCTAGGCATTCCATTGATAATGTATGTTGTAGTCAAAACTGTTTCTCCCCAAAAATATTTTAGAACTTCATGAGAAATCATAATTGAGTAGGATATCTCAAGAAGATACTCGTTCTTTCTTTCAACTATCCCATTTTACTTTGGGGTATCAATAAATGAATATTTCATTTTTCCAAAAGTTAGATCTAAGGATAGTGTTGAAATATTCTTTTGCATTATCAGATTTGAGGATCTGAAATTTGCATTGGAATTGAGTTTGAATTATGTCATTGAAAGTTTGAAATTTTTGGTTATTTCAAATTTCTCCTTTATTAGGAATACTCAAGAGTTTCTAGCGTGATCCTCAATGAATGAGACAAATCATCTAGTCTCACTTACAATTCTTACTTCTGAAGGTTCTTAAATATCATTGTGATAATAGAAAAAGAATGTGATGGTTTCTTTGAGCCATGAGAAGAATTATGAGAGGAGAGTTTTGCTTTCAGCATTTGGTGAACTCCCATTTCCACTCATCATAAGCTTCTTTGTACTCTTTTTTTCTTCTAACTTCAACAAAAGCTTCCCGATTAGATGGAAGTTCTTCCCTCACTTATCCAATTCCTTGGTTAGTCCCGTCAGGAATTTGATAGTTCGCTTGTTTTTTAGAATGGTTTTATACATCATAACATCATGTGGACATTTTCATACATATTTCTCAAGCATATCAAATTGTAGCCAATACTATGTCGATGTCTTGAAATACTGGGTGACACTTAGCTCTTCTTGACGAATATTATGTAGTTTTGATTTCAAACAATTCAACGGTATTCTTAGTACTTGAAAAATTCTCTCTTTTAAAGAACAAGAAATTTTATTCTACTTTAGTGGTCATTGAGATGACGAACAAACACATAATTATATGGTTTTGAATCTTCCACGTGAGATGGTTAAAATCAGTAAGCTCAAGAACAATGCACTCTTCCATGAGTTTTTCTCTTTTCCTTTTCCATAAATATACATAATCACAGATTGAGACCATCAAAGGAAGTAACGACGGTTAAGCTTATGCTCATTACGAAGGATTTGACACATTGACATTGTGCATGCGGCCGCATAATCTTAGCTACAAATTGATAATTTGTCAATGAAAGCGAAATTAATTTCTCCTTTGATGTTCTTCATAAAAATAAACTATTTTAGTGGTCCATTTTGCTTCGGTCTAAGAATCAAACTCATAATGTTTAATATAATTATAGCAACTAATAATTTTTTTTTCAAAAAAAAACAATGATTTTAATGATAAATAATTAGCCCTAAAAATAATATAACTGACTTAAAACAGACAAGGTTTTTCTATTCAAGCTAAATTCAGGGGCATTTACATGCATACCACCCGATTCTTAGGCATTAACATATTTAACATCTAATTTTTAATTTTTATTTTACATTAATACCACCCAAATCTTTCAGATCACATAAATATAGAAATTGTGATCGAGGTGTTAGATATGTAAATACAGAAGAAATGAGTGGTATGCATGTAAATCCTTCTTTAATTTATTATATATTTGAGGCAGTACGAGGAGAGATGATCATTTCAGTGATCAGTTTTTTCTTGAAATTTTTTTAGAGAAGGAAAAAAATTATAAATTGTTATTTTTTTTGCAATATTATCACTCATTTGGGTATGAAGGGGGTGTCAAATCGGATTTGCGGGTTGGGTTCGGGTATGGCCAGAAATTGACCCGAACAGAATAGCTTTACCCAATATTAAACGGGTTAGAAAATCGAACCTGAACAACTTGCCTTCAACCCCACCAATCGAAACCCGACTCATATAACCTGTTTAACATAAAGAATAACAGCTATTTGGGTCAAAATTGGGTAAATTTTGAGTCATTGTCAGATCAAATCCGGGTTGGCAGCTCGATTTTGATTCAATTTATTGTTTGCACGTCATTTTTTGGTTGGTGGGTCAACCCAAATCCACCCAAAAAATTTATCAAGTCAATCGAGACATTGATTTTTCAAGTTGGATTTGGGTCAAATTGACATGTTGGGTTAATTTTTTATACCCCTACGAGTGGATGTGTTGAAAAAATAATTGGTCTCAAAATCCCAAGGCACCAACTCTCACTTCTAAGGTTAAGAAATCATATTGTAATTAATAAAACTAATACCCTTTCTTGTTTTTTTTTCCTAAAATACACTCATTATTTAAAAGAATCCTGTCAAGCTTATTAGTCAATTAAAGGTCTGTTTGGGACAACTGCAGCTTATCCAGCTTATCCAGATAAACAGCTGCCCAAACAAACCATTATTCGAGCAATTCGTACAATCTCATGCCATTTTATGCCT
Source organism: Phalaenopsis hybrid cultivar (assembly GCA_002079205.1). NCBI lineage: Eukaryota > Viridiplantae > Streptophyta > Magnoliopsida > Asparagales > Orchidaceae > Phalaenopsis > Phalaenopsis hybrid cultivar. The sequence continues at coordinate 169,532 of JXCR01145913.1, forward strand.
CTCATATCTTTTTTTAGAAGACATAGTTATGAACGATGGTTTCCTTTTAAAGAGGGAATTACATATATAGCACTCAAAATATTATTATTTATAAAAGTACCACTCGAAACATTATTATTTATAGAATTAACACTCTCGTTCATCCATTTTTTAAGTTCCCACTTAAACATCAAAATTCATGATAAAATCTCAACTGATATTTTTCAATTTCATCAAATTCAAATGATTTGATCATCACACATGCAACTACATACTTTTAAAAATCACATGAATGCTAGTTTTGTAAATAACAATATTGAAGTGATAATGTATAAATGAAAAATTATAATTTCATGTTAGTTCTCCTTTAATCAGATCATTTACAAATTTGATTTTTTTTTCTTAAGATTAATATATTGGTATGTGTTGAGTACTAAAGAACTCGTGATGATAGAGATATATTAACATTTTAGCAATTACAGTAAAATACAAAACACACAAATAATGGATGAGCTGCCAGAGGAGGCACTATGGGTTTTTACATGGAAAGGAAAAAAAAACCATGGGATTTAACCCAGTTGAAATGGTTCACCTATTCAGATGTATGTTACAAGATTTTGCTTAACCATAAACAACAGAAAATAACATTACAAGAGTGCGAATTGCAGATTTGACTGCCACTAGAAAAGTGATAGAAAATGTTGGAGAAGTGATACTGTCTCATATATGCCGATTGCTGATCGATGAAAGGATCTACGTGGTGGAGATTTGAATTTTGCATCGCTGACAGTGGTGGCAAATAGAAAATAGTGGTCCAACGAAAGTAAAAAAAAATGATAACCAAGTGACAGTGAACCGATGACAATAATTTGACAATGGAGGTTTCATGGTCTTGTGGTAGTGGCGTTCATTGGGTGGCAACGATATTGTTCACGTGACTGTGGTCCGACAACATATAGGCGATGGTGATCCGATAATAGTGATGGAGGACGACAATGATTTAATGACGAAAATAACGGTTTGACTATGATAATAAAAATCACCACATCAGTAGGGAAACGATGGTCCAATAATAATGGTTGTGGTCATTCGGCATCTGTTGAGTGATGATGGTTTACAGCAACAGGGACCGGGCGACGATGCTATGGAGGAAACAAAGGCTGAAAGATGATGATATAGCAAAGGTGACAGTGACGACAACAACATCAGTGTCCATGCTACTGAGTTGGGGGTCATAGGCGTTTGTTGGATGACAGTGGTTCAAAGGCTGTGACATATGACAAAGGCAACTAAGGCCATATGATGTGATTCAACGATGGTCAAACAACAAGGCAACACAGTGGTAGTGGTCAAATGACGACAGAGGTGGCTGAAGATGACAGTGGTGATCTAATGATGATGGCCATGTTGGCTGGGTGATAGTGGGCCAACACCAATAGTGATCGGGCAACGATGATCAACCGAGGATGGTGAAGGTTATGGCTTCAACTGGGCAACAATAGTCTAGTGGTGGCAATAGTTCAACGATGTTGGTTCAATGGTTGTGGTATACCACAAATACGACGAAAATTGAGTGATGGTGGCTCAACAACAGCACCAACGGAGGTGACGACCAAGTGACAATGGTCTAGCAAAGGCGACAATGATGGTTGGGCCAGGGTGGTATGGCGACGATGGAGGCAGTGGCCAACTATAGTGCTCCTGCAATAGTGATTGTGATTGTTGGATAATGCTAGTCCTGCGACGACAGTTCGACTGAGCTCTAAAATTTGGTGATGGTGGAGCTCATAAATCCTCAATAGCTTGGAACTCCCTTCAGTCTTCTCATTTAGGCTAACATGCCCTTATATTGAGAGCATTATTTTCTGTAAAAACTACATGGATTCAGATAACTTTATCGGATGACCCCAAATGATACCTTTGATCGAATGTAATTTTATGAGTATTTGAATACTTTAATGATGTTAGAATTAAGTAATCTTAAGCTCGTCAGAATCGTCTTATTGAGACACTTGATTTGATTATAAATTTGTTAGATTTAGAAATTATTTATTCTCCCAAAGTATGTTGTAAAGCTTCTCTTCATGCTTTAAGTGCATGTTTTAGGCTCACCTGGAATCAAGTTGAAATATTTTTCAGCCATTTGATTTGACTCAATTAGACACTTCATTATTTGATCATAAATTTTAATGCGGGTAATTTTTAATTTAATTTTCTAAGCTTTCAATCATAATATTTGTCAAAATTGGTGCACGATTAAGAGAAATTTTTAGCGAAGTTTCAATATCTATATGCTATATAATTTAAAAAAAAAAGTGGAGAGTGAAAGTGAACAAATGAATGAGTTTTGGAAAAATTATTTTGAAATGTTCTCTTTCATTAAAAAATAAATAAAGCTTTTCATGGTTTTCAAAACTAAGGAATAGAGGGAAGACATTTCTACAAAGAGATACTACAACTTTAAAAAGAAGTCAACTATGATGATCCCTTAGGTGTAGTAGAATTAACCAGTCTTTTAAAAAATTTTGAAGAGTGAAATTGGAACTTAATATTTTGGTGGGGTGATGGGAGAGGAAGGGTCTATGTGCCTTGTGCTTGTAATGCTTGGTACTCAGCTGAAATGGCTTTGCACCAATGTGGTTGTTTTGCGGTTGAGGTATAATAGGTTGGATCCTACTATATTTGATGAGTGAGATCAAAGGATCTGTCATGGTTTTACGTTGACAACTTTAAGGCTTGTTTGCATCAAATGACCAACAGGAGATGGATGGAAGATAGGTGGGGTTGTAGAAGAGAATTGGTCTTGTTGGGATTGTATTGATAATGAGGAGTGTGAGGGATTGTAAAGAGGCAAGGAGGCTTGTGGTGCTTTTGGTTCGTGATGGTAATGATGCATTAGTTTGGAGAGTGCAAATGATTTCTAAGGAGATGACGATGATTTCATTCATTAGTTTCATTTTGTTCGGGAATGTGGGGACAAGTGTGTTGATGAACAATGCCACATTGTTGTATTATAGTGCAACGAGTTTGATTCATGTATTCGCCTCTTCCATCAATGTGAAATGTTATTTTGTTTAATTGATTGAATTATTATTTAGCCATAGATTTAAATTCTATGAAATTTTTAGTGGTTTCAGATTCATTATGAAGTTAGTACTCATGAATAACATAAATAATTATCATTAAAAAAACATAATATTTGTAAGATTGTGGCAGCACCCCATACTTCAATATGAATAATTTGCGAAGAGATAGATATAGAAAATGGCAGCTTATGAATTTTGGCAAAACTACAAGAATTACAATGTAAACTCTTAAAAGATCAATGTAAAGATGAGATTCTTGAAGAAATTATTGATTGAGTTTGGGTACACAGATGGCCTAGTCGGCGATGCCATAATTGTGAAATTTGACGAACAAAGATGAGGGAAGAGGCAATGTAACCTGCTATAGATTGGATGTGAGATGTTTGGTGGCTCTATTACTAATTATTTGTTGAAAGAGCTAGGGTTGCGGCGACTAGAGTTGATGGTGGTTGATAGAGTTTGTCATGTCTATAACAACACTTATGCAAAGTGTCCCATTTTGGTGAAAATTTGGCATATGATTGAGAGTTTGTTGGTTTGGTATGAGATGGAGCTGACTTAGTTTCATCTAGGCAAAGGATCTCCACTAGAATTGGAATGAAATGTATTGTTTATGTCTCTCTCTTTTTCTTCCACAGATAGTAATGAGTGTTGTGGGTTGAGATAATTATTTGGATGTTTCTTGTGCTAGATTGTATCAACAAAGATTGGTTGGAGATTTGTGCGAATTGTGGTTTGAAGGCAGAAAGGTAGGTGGAAAGCCATTAAGAGTATAAAGGATGATATCTTCGGGATCTAAAGGAGCATCAATGGCCGCAATAATATTCACCTTGGTCTTGTTGTCTGAGAGTTATTGAGTCATGTTTTCCCCTTGCATATTAGGATTGTGTAGCTTGTTTATTAGTTGAATGACCCTCGATCACTTTGAGGATTGTAACTGGCGTTCCACAGTCGTCCAAATATCATGACAAGTTAGCGGTTGGACTTAGGAAAGAATAAGAGGCGAGATGACCGCGTATTGTGCGACTGCAAGATTTTGGTATATTAGTAGTTATTTGGTATATTAGTAGCTAAATAAAAATGATGCAATAAACATTGAACATGAGAAATTTGAGCTAGATCGAGAGTGGGTTGTTGGTTGGAAAACTTTTCATCAATGTTTTGCTTGCAACACAGAAAAAAATGGAGTTCATGATGTTGATGAGAGAGAAATCATCGGGTCATGGCTCTGATATCATGAAAGAATTTCATAAGCTAATATTGTACACAAAATATATAGAATGACATGTCGATATAGTGCTATCCCATGTACATATAGAAGTGAAAACTATGCTTCATTTAAAGTAGTGGCTAGTTGAGGTCATTATACAATATATGGATGAAATGAAATTGGTTATTATTCAATGATCCATATAATTCTTGGTACAAAGATTTAGTGGCAGCACATCTTTCAGTTATCAGCTAGCAATTTCAATTCAGTTGGTCGTAACATGTTTCGTTTCAATTGTAACAATCCGTGCTCGGAGGCCATTCTAATATTCTCTGTATCGTTCCATTTATATCAGATGTCTCCGAAAAAAATTGTCATACTAAAAGGTTATATATGTAAATATGAAAGTTAAGAAGTTGCATATGTAAATACATAAGACTCAGTTTAAAAGAAGAATCGAACTTAAAAGAGATTTCCAACAAAACAAACAAACAATATAAAAGTCATTTCAATGCAACACAATTCTGAAATCAAAATTTGAAAAGCTTTCAAATACTTTCTGTGATATAAAATTGAGGTTTGAAATGTTGGAAAATTTACATACACACCACCTAATTCCTATGTATTTACATATCGAACACCTAAAGTTTAGTATTTACATTTACACGGGTATCCGAAACCTATGATGAAAGGATATATAGTTCACTTTCAAAATTCAAGTGGTGTTTTTAATGTTATGTTAAAAATTAGAGTGTTATGCATAAAAATATGAAAAATTAAGGGTTAGATTTGTAAATACAAAAGGGTATGGAATGTATGTGAATGCCCTAAAATGTGTTTACAGATCTATACTTGAAGCTTTGCAGCACCGCAACAACATGAGAGCAACATCAGATCAGGTCTCAACTGCAGCAATCATTTTACTGCATTTATGATTCATTTGAATTGCTAAAAATAAAACATCACTGATTTGTTCATTGATTCTGAATCTATAACCACTGATTTGAGTTTGTAAAACAACTTTGCAATCCTTCAGCACTAATTCTAAAAAATATATACTCAAAATTCTTAACCTAAATCACTAACAACCACTAATAGAAATCAGTCACATAACTAAGAGAAAAATATTGATAATTCTGTCTCTAAATAACAGCAGCCAACAATATTTCTGATAAATTTCTCCAACTATATAAAGATAAGAACAATAAGATACAGGCTACAGAGGGCCTATGTCATTGACACAACTATGGTTTAATTAATCAAGGGGCATTTGCATACTGGATGGTGGTGGAAGTATCATCGGCGATTGTAGGATCAGTCGGCGGCGGCAACTTTTTCTCGAGTGACTTAGGGATGTCAAGGTCATCCTGAGGGCACCGCTGTTGTGGGTGCGAGAGAAGGATGCAAATTTGGCGGAGAAGGACTCGAGATAGGCCCTGTCCACTCTCGAATATGTATCCTTCATACTCGCATACATGATCGAGGGCGTCGACCAGCATATCATAGACCTTCTGTGGGCAATTCTCGGGTCCTGGCTTGTCATGGAGGTATATGACATCCAAGGTGAAGAGCTTCTGGTTTAATGGCCATTGATGCTGAGGAGGAACTGATGATCTGCAGTAGATGAGTATCTGAAGCCAGTATGACCAAGTTGATGTTAAAGCGTGTTGTCTTTTTCAAAGAGTGATTAATAAAAAATGTATGTTAGGGGTGTCAAATCTAGCTTGCGGGTTCGGTTCGGGTCTGACCCAAAATATGCTTGACCTGAAACTGCTTAACCTGAACCCGACCACATGTTAGATGAGTTAAAAATTCCTACCTGAATGTTAGATGGGTTAAAAAATCCTACCCGAACCTAACTTGCCTGCAACCGCTAACTTGAACTCAATGCGAGTAACCCATTTAACATAAAGCTTAATAACTATTCAGGTCAAATTCAAGTCGACTTTAAGTCAATTTTCGGTCAATTTTGGTGGACATGTTAATTTTGAGTACAGTCTAGGTTTGCAAGTCAATTTTAGGTGGCAGGCAATCCAAACCCAACCAAAAAAATTAAATAAATTTGGAATTCTCTTATCTGAACCTGACCAAAAGGTTACTAGTGTCAACCCAAGCCTGAACTTTTCGAGTCGAGTTTGCATGTCGGATCCATGCTTGACACCCCTAATGTATGTGGATGCTAGTCTTCCAATGGAAGAAATGTAGCAAAGCGAAAAATGAAGCTATATACATATATATATACACACACCATAAGATAAAATTGTGTTTTTAGTTGGTCGAAAGGGTGATTTTCTTTTGAATTGGATTTGCCTTGAAAAAAAAAAGGCATTTACATACATATCACATAATTCTTATGAATTTATATATTCGATACCTAAACTTTACTTTTTACATTTATACCACCAAAATATCTCACATATCACATACAAAATACCACTACCTTTTCTCAGAAGTGAAACACATCTTTTCATGCATAGGTTGGGTGGCATATATATAAAGATTGAAGTTTGGGCGTTAGAAATGTAAATACATAAGAATCGAGTGGTATGTTTGTAAATCTTAGCTTGGAGATGATATTTGGCATTAAGACATCGTAAAACGTGAACATTGTACTCCAAATTACAAGCGGTCGGGTGGATCAAGGAACTCTTTCAGTAGGGGCACTATAATAAAATCGAGTTTTATTATAACTTTTGTTGTAACTCTAAAATTGAGATACTAAAGCCTCTGTGATCTCTCGCTCTGCATTTTTGCTACTTGTCGAGGTCTTACTTTTTTCAAATACTTTGATCCTAATTAAAAATAAAAAGCGGAGGAGGTGCAGGCTAAATCACCCAATTGGCCAACAAAGTGAAGCGCCCTAAATTCAGCGGTCATATGCCCAATTACTATTTACATTCACACTGTTTTGGAACATATCACAACTAGAATGGGGAGCTATGGCTACTTCTAAAAGGACTAGCCAGATAATTTGGTTAGGAAGACTACATACATACCACAGAAGTCTTATGCATTTACATATCTGAGACCTAAACTTTAATTTTTACATATATGCCACATTACCTATGTATAAAAAGGTGTATTTCACATTTTAAGTTAGATGGCATAAATGTGGAAGGTAAAATTTCGGTGTTAGACATGTAATAATAAGAAAGAACAAGATAGTTCTGTAAAAAGAAGAAAACAAGCAAGCTCAATAATTACGTAAGTTAGAATAATTAATGCAATGCATAAAAAAGGGACATAAAATAAAAAGGACAAATGTAAACTTATGAATTTTATTTTTAGAAAGGATCTCTTCAGTAATAGCCTTTACCATTAATAACTTCGTTTCCAAAGAAAATATTCACCATATAGCTAATTCCTTCATAATAGAATAATAAAATGAAACTTAAGGTCTAAAGGTCCAATGAGAGAACATAAATGATGCCAGCCAGCTTATAATACTAGTTTGGCTTGAGTTACAATATTTCAAAAGGAAAAATAATATTTTTAGCTAAACTCGGCAGAGCTGACATCACAAAGTACCATTGTTGAACTTCCTTTAGATACACATCACGCGTTTCAAATGGGATGGCATTTTTAAATGAAAATGAGTATTTCATTTTTAAAAAATGATAATAGTGCTATTGTTGGAATACATGCTTAGAACTGCTTATTGAGTCTAGGTTTAATCCTTAATCTTAGGAGTTAGTTGATATTTTTCTTGATTTTGTTTCTTATTATTTTCTTGGCTGATGTTTAGGTATTTTTCTTGGAAGTTTGTTATTAGCTCCAAGTTTAAATATTGTAAGGCTACACAAAAGGTGTGTGGTTCTAATTTTCCCTTTAATCTACAACAATTCTCTTAAGTTTTTTCTTCTTTCTTATTTCAAGAAACCAACAATTTGGTATCAGAGCTCTCTTCTTAAGGGACCTGTGTGCGAGTTTGAGCAATTATGGAGATCGAAGCTAGTTTCTCCTCAGTTGCTCCACCAGTTTTTTGATGAAGACAACTACTGGAACTGGGCAGTCCGCATGGAGACGTACCTGAAGCTTTGGATCTCTGGGAAGTAGTGGAAGAAGACTATGACATTTTTCTTCTTCCTGAAAATCCCACCGTAGCACAAATAAAAGCACAAAAGGAGAAGAAGACAAAAAGTCCAAGGCAAAAGCTTGTTTGTTTGCTGCAGTTTCCTCCACGATCTTCACTCGTATCATATCGTTGAAAACGACAAAGGGGATTTGGGATTATCTCAAATCCGAGTATGAAGGAGATGAAAGAATTCGAGGGATGCAAGTGCTAAACTTGGTTCGTGACTTTGAATTGCAAAAGATGAAGGAGACAGAAACCATAAAAGAGTACTCTGACAGACTACTCAACATAGAAAATCGTGTCAAATTATTGAGTTCTTCTCTGGAAGATTCAAGGATTGTTTAGAAAATCCTTGTAACAATGCCTGAAAGATTTGAGGCTACCATCACCACCTTAGAAAACTCGAAGGATCTGTCAAAGATTGCTTTGATAGAACTCTCAAGTGTTTTACAGGCACAAAAGCAGAGGCGTGTAATGAGGGAAGGAGCCGTCGAAGGAGCTCTACCAGTCAAGCATCAAGATCATGAAAAGAATAGGTGGCCCAAGAACAAGAAGTTGCAAGCTATTAAGTGGACAAAACTCTACAGCTGAGAACAGAAGCAAAATTGAAAATAAAAGATCAGGAGTAAAAAAAGATTACCCTCCATGTCAACATTGTGGCAAGAAAGGTCATCCTCCTTTAAATGCTGGAGAAGACCAGATGCAAAGTGCAACAAATGCAATCAAATGAGACATGAAGCTGTCATTTGCAAGAATAAAGATCAACAGCAAGGAGATGAAGCACAAGTGGCAAATCAAGAAGAAAATGACCAACTTTTCGTTGCAACTTGTTTCACGTGTTATGAAACAAGTGAAAATTGACTCATTGATAGTGGCTGCACTAATCATATGACACATAACAAGGAGCTATTATTTTTTCACCCTAAAATTTGTGTTTTATTAGATATATTCTTATAAGTAATAATATGCTTATCTATTTTTACATACGTATTATTAATAAAATAATAATAAGCTAAAACAAAAAACTAATATGATTCTACATTTTTCATTTATCACCCCAAAAATTGACATTTCCATATAAATCTCCTCCAATAAAAAAATCTTTCTTCAAAAATATCTTTTGTATTAATTATTGTTAAGTCATTCAAAATTTTTTTTTGTGTATATATCCAAACCTACTTATAGATCATAAACACTTATAATATTAAAAATTTTAGTATCAACATGAATCTTTAGAGCTATTATTTTATCTTCAATTCTATTAATTTTTACAATATCAGCCCTGTTAAACCATTGCCTAGCCTAAGAGTAATTTAATCTTTTGTAAGTCTAAGGGCAATTTAGTTTTTTTTTCACTATTATTCTTATGTATATATAGGCTTGTTATGTTTAGGGTTAGATTTAGGCATGAGATTAAGTATTGTATCTTAGGTTTAGGCTTTGATAGATTTCCTACCTCTCAAATTATAGAGATTAGGAGATCGCCTACTTCTCAAATTATAGGTGCTTATCTTTTATATTCGTGTGAATTATGTGTGTTGTATTGCTTTGATTTGCTCTCGAGAAATAAAATGTGTTTGCATTAATGTTTATAGAAAAGGTGTCGATTTTGACGTTGAATCGTATTAAATTGGTATCAAAGCAATCAGTTATGGGCATCAAAGAGGAAGGAACAAGCGGATTGAGAGCCAGAGTTTTGATCGAGTGCTAGTGTACCATACAGTTGTGAGTTAAGCTCATTGGGAAGGCAATGAAGGGATCGCAAAATCTCGGGTCGCACCGTTTTCGTGTACAGTCATGATCAAAGCTAGTTGGGAAGGCTTCGACGAGAAGGAACGTGGCCTACCAAGACCCGAAGCTCCACCTTTTGCCTCCTTGCATGCCGTCTTCATGTACAGTCACATCGGAGCTAGCTAAGAAGCTTCGTTACGAAGGATCACGGGTAATTGAGACCCAAAAATCCATCTTTTGCCTCCTTCCGCTCCATGGACACGTTAGAGTCGTGATCATAGCTAGTTGGGAAGGCAATAACTGGGAAGAAGCAGATAGATACCTGGAACTCTGTTTTCCTCCTTAGTCGGGCAATACATTCACACTTAGAGCTCACGAAGAAGGGATAATTGGACTGTTGCGTGCGATCAAACAAGTTGGAAGCACCGATGAGATTGCGGAGTTCAATCCTTGGTATCAACGGAATCAGACACACCTTTATCCTCCTTCCACAGTGTCAGCGATATAAATATGATCATAGCTTGCCAATAAGGTAACATAGCGATGTACAACATTTCACCCTAATCTAAATAGTGATCGAATCAAAGGGTAAAGGAGTTTCGGTCAGAAACTACATACAGAAAATTGGATCGCGGAGTTTGGAGTTCCGCGTAGCTTCCAAGCATCAAACCGCGTAGAAAAATACTTCGCAGTGAATGGGCTAATCGGGAGGAGAAACTCATGGCAGCAGGATTATGCTTGGACGAGAAAACCCTAGTATGATTTTAATGGAGGGAGGCAATATACATGATCCGTTCGTGAAAAGAATTTAAGGATTGCTTGTTAGAACATTTCCAAGTCATTCGGGAATGAGACCTACAGGATCAACTTAATACCTTGAATCAGGAGGCGGTTTTCATGAAATATAGGGAGAAGCTTTTGTTGGAATGGATAAGGGGATTTCTAAATATAGGCAGCAGGATTATGCTTGGACGAGAAATCCCTAGTATGATTTTAATGGAGGGAGGCAATATGCATGATCCGTTCGTGAAAAGAATTTAAGGATTGCTTGTTAGAACATTTCCAAGCCATTCGAGAATGAGACCTACATGATCAACTTAATACCTTGAATCATGAGGTGGTTTTCATGAAATAAAGGGAGAAGCTATTGTTGGAATGGATCAGGGGATTTCTAAAGAAGGATAGTAGGGGAATTTCATGAAGGGCTTAAAGCCCGACATACAAGCAACACTCTGATTATTGAAACACGTGGATTGAGAGAGACGATGGAGCTAGCCTAAATGGCAGACAAGAGCTGGATGGAGAATACCAGCAAGAGCAGCACGGATAGAGCATTGTACCAAACCGCTAAAGCCACGACAATATCAAAAGCTCAAATAGTGAAAGTCGGGAGGTAAGCTCATGGGATAGGAATAATGAGACATGACTGGGAGAGACACTTAAGAGCTTTAGAAAAATAGAGATTTAGGAGAAGTGAACCAAGGAGTTATGCTTTCAGTGTGATGAAAATTTTACCATGAGACACCATTGCAAGTATAAAAAATTACAAGTTTTCATAGTGTGTGACTAGGAGTCAAATGATGCATAAATAGTGACAGTCGTGGTGGTGAAGGAACACTCACTTTTCCCACCTTAAGGACAAGGTGTCTTTTAGGGAGGAAAGTTTTTACACATGTGCGTAGCCTAAGGGCAATTTGGTATTTTGTACGTCTAACGATAATTTATTCTTTTCTCATTATTATTGTTGAGTACAAATAGACTTATTATATTTAGAGTTAGGCTTAGGCATGAGATTTTCTATCTTAGGTTTAGGATTTGAGAAAGATTTTCTACCTCACAAATTATAGGAAGTAGGAGAGATCGCCTACCTATCGAATGGTAGGAGCTTATATTTTATGTTCATGTGAGTTATTAGTGTTGTATTGCTTTGATTTGGTGTTCGATAAATAAAATTTCTTTTTGTCTTAATTTTTGTGAAAAAAATTATATCGAACTCTTATCTGAATACCAAAATTTAAAACCTAAATTATTAATCTCCTTAGTCTTTTCTCCAAACCATTTAGTTTCTTGAATAAATAAGCTATTTATCTTCCTATAAACCATAATATCTACTAATTTAGTTAATTTACCAATAAGAATATCTATATTTCAAATTTTTATCATAATATTAGTTTCATGGACTAACTTTTTTGCCCGCATCAGTCTATAATAAGGGAACATTTACATATTTAACAATACAACCGGGTGTCAATGCAGCGGGCCTTGCATATATTTTATTAAGTTCAGGCAATACAACGCCTCGCTTTCAAGGGACGCCCTAACATTTAAACAATGATTTAAAAAATTCATGTCATAATTTTTCGACAAAATTTTTACGCCAGTTCTCGACTACCTAATGCACCCCTTCAACAAGGAGGCTAGTAATTAGGTTGTGTTGAACAACATGCCAAAATTTCAAATTCATGTGTGATGCATGTGTTGGTCTTGCTAATGTTGCACCTGAATTTTCTCATCATTTCACACTTCAATGTTGGTTTGGATTCTACATTTTGGTTATATTTTAAAATTCATTTATTGCTCTTTGCCTATCAGATATGTTATGGAAGCAACATGCAAGATTTCATATCTATACTAGGATGTTTATTTGATAATTTAGAAGTACTTTCAATGCTTATCGATGGTGTAAATGTTAAAATTTTAATGAGATGTTGATAAACTTTTATTGAACTTTATTCTCATAACATAATCAGCATCAAGAGCATAATCATAATCAACTAACCAACCTATTAAATTGACACGCATAAAGTCATTGATAATTTAATGCATGTCAAAAAAAACATAAGCTAAACCTGAAACCGAAATAGTTTTCTCAGCTTAGCTTTTCCACAGACCAAACGGCGCATCAGCGTTTGAAAGTTTAATAAATTTCCAATCAAACAACCCGAAAGTATTTAACATGAGAATGAATTGGCCATGGGAAAAAGAAGATTACTTTATAACCCAAAAGTTAAAACAAGGTTATAAATATGTACCAGATCAACCTATCAACATAATGTTCTAGTTGCGCTCAGACAAATTAAGAAAAAAAAACTGATTTTATAATTTTAAGCAGCCCAAAGATTTGATATAAGGAGTAAGATACCGCAGAATAGAAGCCAAAGCAAGGAACAAAACCACAAGGTTGAAAACACTTAACGGGCACTGCTAGCATGATACAAAAGATTGCACGCAATGATGCTGAATGGCCACACATTAGTATTATTAAAAATTTGGGCCATTTACATACATTCCACCCAATTCCTATGTATTTACACATCTAACACCTGGAATTTACCGTTTACATTTATAGCACCCAAATGTTTCATATCACATAAAAAATACCACCACTTTAACTTTAAAAAAATGAAATAAATCATTTTACGAATAGGTAAGGTGGCATGCATGTAAAAATTAATGTTAGATATGTATATACATAGGTATTTAGTGGTATGTATGTAAATCTTCCTAAAAGTTAGGAGCCTTAGGGCACAAGAAGTACCGGTGAAAAAATATTAGAAGCATAAAAACCGTAAATAAACTTGCCACTCTAAGAAGACGACCCTGTGAACGAGAATTCTTTGCCTCTTGGGTTGCAATTCTAAAAAGTTGAGTGAGATCTGCCGATCCATATGATGAGGCTGCTGCTGTAAGTGATTGGACTGCTGCCATTGCAGCGCCAACTTCATTGCTGAACTCCCTCCTAANGACCTTAGGGCACAAGAAGTACCGGTGAAAAAATATTAGAAGCATGGAAACTGTAAATAAACTTGCCACTCTAAGAAGACGACCCTGTGAACGAGAATTCTTTGCTTCTTGGGTTGCAATTCTAAAAAGTTGAGTGAGATCTGCCGATCCATATGACGAGGCTGCTGCTGTAAGTGATTGGACTGCTGCCATTGCAGCGCCAACTTCATTGCTGAACTCCCTCCTAAGCTATAGAGCAATAAAATGTGGAAATGACATGTCAGAATGTGAAAACAGGTTCAAACCATGTAGTTTAAACTTCAGAAATTTTTAGTAAAGTTATCTTGTTATACATGTAGTGAAAAGCTATATGTGGTAATCTAGCGTCTTCTGATAGAAGCACAACAATTGCTTAAATTCCCTTTGTTTGAAGATAACAACAATGTGACAAGAGAGAGAAAACAAGGAAAGCATAGAAGATATCAACTTGAGCTTGGAAATAATAGTCTTCAAAGATGTGGCCATCAAAGGTCTTCTTATCCAGGGATTGCGAGTATTGCAGGAGTATGACCGATTCATAAAAGAGAGTAATGTGAATGAGACTCAAAAAACTTGAAACGTGATCCACCTCAAAGAAGGAATGGATATAAACAAAAATAGATTGATAGATATATTGATGCAGTTATTAATGGAGAGCAATGGTAAATCATATAAACACTAGTAATCAACAATATTAGCAATACTAAATTATTTCTTTCTTGACAAGAAGTAATGAGAATTAATTGATAATTTTATTCCAACATTGGTAGCGATAAATAACTATAATAGTCCACGAATTGATAAGTAGTTAGAACAATCACTTCAAATCAATTACAACAGTCCATAGATCAATGAAGTGGTAGCACTTATTCCGCAGATCACAGTGGTGAAATGAAGTGAATAAGGAGGGAAGTTGCTGAGTTCAGTGGAACAATAATGGAGGTGAAATTAATAAAAAATAGAAGTAATGAAGATTGCATTTCCTTATTTCCCATTAGTGTATAAGTTCATAAGAATGGATGTTCATAAAGCTCATAATATAAAAAGACAGTGAAAATTGTGAGTATCGATTTATTATCCATTTAATGTTCATTTTCTACCTAATTGCACTATAGTTTTCCATTTAAATGTAGCAAGAGTTCAAAAGATCAAAACTTTGAGAAACCACAAAATATTTTTATGTCAAAAACACCAAAGATCACAACACAAAAATATAAAAATAAGCACCTATAATTCGATAAGTAGGCGATCTCTCCCAAATCCTACAATTCGAGATATAGGGAATCTCTCCAAAACCTTAACCCTAAGACTCCAAGACAACAATCTCATGCATAACCCTAACCTTAAACATATAGCCCAACTTATAAAACCATAATAAATGACAAAATACTAACTTGTTACCAGGCAAACAAAAGAAAAATTTGCTCCTAGGTGCCGATCTAATAATATTACTCCTCTCCCAAAAAGACACATTGTCATCAAAGTGAAAAAAATGACAGAGATCCATTTTCACCACAGCTTCCTCTATTTTTTCATCCCCTGCCTCCTCATCACAAAATGTGAGATTATTTAATGTTTGATTTTTGCAACGGTGTCACAGGATAAATTTCTCACCACACTGAAAGCATAACCCATAGACTCACTTCTCTTGGATCTTTGCCTCTATAAGGCGCTTGTGTGTTGCCCTCGATTGTGGCTCATGATTCTTGTCCCGTGAAACCTCCCTCTAGACTTCCACCGAGCTTTTGGTACTATCATGGTTGTAACATTGTGGTGTGATGCTCCACTTGTGCTCCTCCTATTAGCTCATTCTATTGCATTTTTATCTCGAGCCGTTACGCTAATTCATAATTTTTCCCAATTCTAGCAGTCTCAACAGACGAAGTAATGCTCGAATATATGGCTTTAATCCTTTCATGAAATTGTCTTCCAACACTTAATATGGCATCCCTCTCAAAAAACCGGATAACACCTCAAATCTTTTCCTATATGTCATGTCAGACCCTTCCCAGACTGATGCAAAAAACTGCTCATGTAATTCCCCTTTTCGAGTGATTCTGAAATGTTACGATAATTGATCCTTGAATTATCCCCAGGTTCTGATTGGTTGATGTTGTTCACTCCATTGATACCACGCTAGAGCATTCACTTCCAATCACAGACCCTCCGCCATCAATTTCACTTCTTCTATCAACCCGTTAATAGCAAAAGACATCTCCACTCGATAAACCCAACCATAGGCATCCTCTCTTTCAATGATCGGCATCTTCAATACGCTTATGTGTGAGTCTCCTCCCTAGTTCCCTCGCTCGAAATTCATTCCCCCATGACATAGAAGTGGGTTTCCCTCCCTCAAACCTTATTAATTTTGCTTCTTTCATACGCCTAGCGCGCCCAATAATCAACTCGCTTGTCCCCATAAGCTTCATAATCGTCTTCTGCCCGAAAGATTAGTGCCACAAAAAGCACTGGTGTTGTTGGATGTTGCCCTCTATTGGGGTCCCATCCACCATGGTTCCCTATTTCTAGTCAAAATCCTTCAAATCGATCCTCTCCTGCCCCGAATTGCCCGTTGTCCCATTTTTCCTACTGCCTCTCGTTCTAGCCATCTGGATGTCATCTCACTCCCAATTGCTGACGATCAAGTTCGCTTCCCATTCCTTCCCCCAATCCTGCAGATCTAGATCCACCTTAGGTAGGATGTTGCGTGAATTCTTCTTATTGTCACCGCTCGCTTCCAATCCAGATGTCGTCGATTGAACCCCTGCAGGTAATAGAAGGTTTGTATGGGATTTTGCAATCTTATTTATCATATCTTCTAAGGTTGTGAACCTCCCCTCCATGGTTAAGAAATGCTCTTCTGCTTCAGATCTGTTTTGATTAACCTCTTTAGCTAATTTTTCCTCTAAAGCATCCACCTTTTTGGCTATGCTCTTGGACGATTTTAAAACTCCTTACGTTGAGGCCGTGAGATTATGAATTTTTGAACGCGGGTTAAGCGTACACAAAACTGTTGACGCCGTGATCCCAAAATTCCTATATGCAATTTAATGGAACTATTGGACACGTCTCTGTAAGCTGATCCCAACTACAACTTCTTAGGCACATTGATCTGTTGCTTCCTGTATGCACGTCGATCCCATCATTGCTTACCAACCAAGAAAAAAAATTGTGACAGTATTACATGATCCCGATTCACTTACCAATGAGCCTAATCCCGACAAATCACCATTGAGCCAAGATTCGACATGACCTTCTCGCTAGCTCTTAGCCGTGATCCCATCATCATTTTTGTAGGCTCGATTGCGGCTGTAGCATTGCTGCTCTAGCGAGAAGTTCAGTCATGGAGGTCTCCTTTCGCCAAGATCACATCGTTGCTTTCCCAAGATCAATGACTGTATCGCGGAATTCTGCTGGGAGGTTAGGTCACAAGGATTTGTAAGCCTCGATTCCTATCGTTTGTCAACCCATATGCCGCGATCCAAATGTTAGCTTCCCAGAATCGAACGCTCTAATATCAGTTCATAGGATCCAAGCAAATTATCCACAGAAATTAGGGCACTGAATATTTTTATTTCAAAAACACCAAATAACACAACAAAATAGATAAAGATAAATACATACAATTTAAGAGGCAGGAAATCTCTCCCACATCCTATAATTATAGACGTAGAAAATCTAAAACTCCAAGACAACAATCTAATGCATAATCCTAACCTTAAACGTATTAATCCTATTTATATTAAACCATAATAAATGACAAAAAGCTAAATTGCCAGTAAGCTAATAAAAGATAAATTTGCCCTTATGTGTCAATCTAACAACCACATAAGTCATTTCAATTCATGTAACCTTCTGATGTACTTTCTCATTAAAAATGCCTAAAACAATTTAGAAGATCGACGTTTCACCAAAGAATTTCGAATGTTACAAATGCAATACCATTCTAGATATAACTCTTTAAGAAAAAGAGTAAATTAGGTCCCTACCCAAGCCTTGAAATAGTTTAGTTAGTTCCTTCTCTGGGTAAGCCATAGGAAATGGATAACGAACAGAAAATCAGGAGGACCTTATATCTCAAAGAGTAATAAGTGAGAAATGATTGTATTAAAGAAATGATTTGAGTAAAATCTATCGAAGACAATGCAGTTAAAAATTGATTTTGGTTCTTCGATCAAATATAATAAAAAATTATCACATGAATGCTTTAAATTCTTGTGTAAGTGTCAGGGCGTCCCTTGGAAGCGATGCATTATATGACATGAATACAGTGAAAAAGTATGTAAAGGTCGCTACACTGGTGTCCAGATGTAGCGCCAAATAAACAAGAATTTTAACATAACGGACAGATGCAGACAAAAAAGTTAGTTTATGAAATTACTATTAGGATAAAATCTTGAAATATAAGTACTCTCAGGTAAATTAATGAAATTACTAGATATTATGATTCATAGGAAGATAAATTTCTTACGTATTCAAGAAACAAAATGAGTCGGAAAAAATGTTATGGAGATTGATAGCTTAGGTTTTAAACTTTGGTATTCAGGTAAGAGTCACAATATAAATGGTGTAAATGTAAATATTGAAAAGAGTATGAAAAATAATGTTGTAAAAATTAATAGAATTAAAAATAGAATTATAGCCCTAAAGATTATTGTTAATAATAAGATTTTCAATGTCACAAGTGTTTATACTTCTCAAGTAGGTTTAGATATAAATTCAAAAGAAAATTTTCATAATGACATAAAAGAATTAATACAAATAATACCACTTGAATAAAGAATTTTTATTTGAAGAGTTTTAAATAAACATGTTGGTAGAGAAATAGAAAATTTTAAACTTATTCATGGTGGCTGCAGTTTTGAAGTAATGAATGAAGAAAGTAGAACCATATTAGATTTTACTTTAGTTTATGATTTTGTTATTGCTAATACTTTGTTTAAGAAAAGAGATGAGCATATTATTATTCAAAAGAATGTATTTAAAAGACATAAATTGATTAATTTCTTATGAGAAAAAATCATTGAGAATGCAAAGATTATAAGGTCATTTTAAGTGATAATTAAAGTACTTAACATCGATTATTAGTTCTGAATTAAGATTATTGGTTATAGAATAAAGAATACAATTAAACATTATCATAGAATTAAATGAGGCACCTAAAATACACAAATAAAAATATTTTTATGTAAACTTTAAGATTTCAAGATTTGAGACGTTCATGAAGAACTTAATTATTTGTGGGATAAAATACCAAGCAGTATTAAATAAGTGACAAAAGATATTTGACAAATCAAAGGAAAAAAAATAATAAATAGTAATAATTAGTAGTGAAATAATAGTGTGCAATGAAAGATAAAATATAAGAAGTTCTGTTATAAAAATTGATTTAAATATAAAAACTTAGATAACTGAGAAAAATATAAGGTGACCCAACAAGAATCTAAAAGATCAATCTGTGAAGCTAAAATTCTGTTTTAAGTGCTTGTTATAATAGAATAGATATTAAAGTGGGTGAAAATATATGTATAAACTAGACAAACATAGAAAAAAAAGTAAAGAATTAATTCAAGTAAAATGTATTAAAGACGAAAATAAAAAAAGTGTTTTTCTTAGAGGGATATATTCAACATAGGTGTGTGAAGCTAAAAATTTTATTTTAAATGATTGTTCTAATATAAGGTGGCTCAAAGAGAATCTAAGAGAACAATATGTGAAGCTAAAAATTCTGTTTTAAGTGATCGTTATAATAGAACAGATATTAAAGTAGGTGAAAATATATATGTATAAAGTAGCCAAACATAGAAAAAAAAATAATGATTTAATTCAAGTAAAATGTATTAAAGACGAAAATAAAAAGTGTTTTTCTTAGAGGAATATATTCAATGTAGGTGTGTGAGATACTTTGATGAATTTTTCAATGAAATTTCTGAACATACAATTGACCCTAGTGATCTTAGTATCGTTAATAATAATAAAAATTTTATTTTTACTGTCGTATTAGTAAAAGAGAAGTTAAGAAGACTTTAAAGAAAATCAAGGTCCCAATTTAAGTGTGGAAATATTTAGGAGATTTTGGAGTTTCTTGACTTACTAAACTCTTTAATGTTATTTTAAAAACTAAAAATATGCCAAAGAAGTGGAGGAAGAGTGTTTTGGTCCTCATATTTAAGAAAAAAAAAAGCGCACAAGAGTGCAAATTATAAGGGAATTACGTTGATGTGTCATACTTTAAAATTATGGGAGAGGGTAATTGAACATAGGTTAAGACATGATACAAAGATTTCTCATAATCAGTTTGAATTTATGCCAGACAAGTCTGTTATGGAAACTGTACATTTATTGAGAGGTTTGATGGGAAGTACAAATAGAGTAAACAGAACCTACATATAATTTTTATTGATTTAAAAAAAGTTTATCATAAGGTTCCAAGGGAAGTCCCTAGGAGAGTTCTAGAGAAGAAATGTATTGATATGACTTATATTCAGGTCATTAAAGTCATGTATACGATAGTTGATACTTGTGTTCGACCAAGTATTTTTCTATTTCAGTTGGATTACATTAGGGATCGGTTTTAAGCTCATATTTTTTTGCTTTAGTTATGGATGCTCTTACAGAACATTTACAGAAGGATGTATCTTGGTGTATGTTTTTTGTTAATGATATCCTTCCAGTTGATTAGACTAGAGAAAGAGTTAAAGAAAAACTTAAATTATGGAGGTCTACATTGGAGTCTAAAGGCCTTCATTTCAGTATATCTAAAATTGAATACAAAGAATGTAGTTTTAGTAGTAGTAGCTCTAGTGACGGTTAACTATGGATGATCAAATCATCAAAAGGTGTGAACATTTTAGAAATATTGGGTCTATTGTTCAAAGTGATGGTGATATAGATGGGTATGTTATTAGCATAATTCAAGTTGATTGGTTTAAGTGGAGGGATGTTTCGGGTTTATTGTGTGATAGAAAAATACCGCTTAGACTGAAAGGAAAATTTTATAAGATGGTGGTGAGAAATGCAATGCTCTGTGGCGCAAAATGTTGGCCTTTAAAGAGAAGCATGGAACAAAGTTAAGTGTTGTCGGGATGAGAATGCTAGGTGGATGAGCGGCATTACACTTAGAGACAAAATGTGAAATGAATATATCCGTGATAGGGTTGGTGTAGCTCCAGTGACGGACAAGATTTAAGAGAGTCATCTTAGATGGTTTGGTCACATTAAACATCGAGCATCTGCTGATTCAGTTAGAATAGTAGATTTTTTATATTCGACTTATATTAAGAAATGTAGAGGTAGACGTAAAAAGTCTTGGATATATTTTATAAAAAATGATCTTAATCAATTTGAATTAAATGAAAATATAATACTCAATAGAACGCAATGGAGAAAAATGTTTCATGAAGCCGACCCCACTAAGGGGGATAAAGGCTTATTGTTGTTGTAAGTATTACAAAGAGTGAAATTACAGCCTCGTGCAAAATTGACGAGAAAGAATCGAAAATGAGGATGAATGGTAAATGTTTTTTTTTATACAAAAACTTCACAAGAAGTAGTTAATCCTTTCAAATCATGCATTAGCTTCATCAATTTTGACAGAAAGTTATGCACATCAAAAAACGCAAATGAAATGTTTACATTCATCAACATTACTTTTCAGGTTGCGTCTAGATATATTTTGGGATGCAATGAGTTTATTTTCATTAAATGTTGATTTCTATCCGCATTCAACAAAATTATGGAATCTAACAAATTCACCATTTCGAGCAAAAGCTAACTTTAAGCAGCCAAAAATATTCCCTAAGGGAACGAAATGTCAAGGATTTCAATAAAGAGTCAATACAAAAATTAACGCAAATAATAATAATAATAAAACTAAAAATCCACCAACATAAACACTAGCGATTTACTCAACATTCTAGTCCCGATTCAGCCACATCCACAACAAATTCCTTAAAATCAAAGAAGGAACAAATCCCCCTCCCCCAACTCACCATTTCCAAAATCTCAATCATCGGTGATTGCAGGAAGAAAAATTACACCGAAAATGGGAAAAGAACACGAACCCATGAAACTGACTGGCCAAGGACGGCAAAGGCGAAGCGGTGGTCGGGATTAATGGTTAGCTTGGAGTTGACGAAGAGAAGAAGCGACTGCTTGATGGAATCGAGGCGAGTAATGGGACGACCCTTGGCGCCAGTGACCTTCATCTCCACCGACGATTCTGCATCGATGTCGATGCAGAAGAGTATGTCCTCGCTCTGCAACCGGTATGGAGGTAGCGAGTATGGAGGACCTGATCTCTCTGCTTGAGATCCTGTTTCCATTTCTCGGGCTCAGCTCGCTCTGTTGCTTAACTCGAGGAATTATTTGGCCGAAGGAGGACGATGGTAGCGTTTAACCTTTGTAACACTTGTAATTATACAAGGGGATTGTCAGCATACATATTTTCACACACACACACAAATATATATATATATATATATATANCTCCATTTCTCGGGCTCAGCTCGCTCTGTTGCTTAACTCGAGGAATTATTTGGCCGAAAGAGGACGATGGTAGCGTTTAACCTTTGGAACACATAGGGGCTGCTTGGCGCTTTGAAAATGCCGGCTTCTCTTTTGTTTCGCATTTATTAATAGTTTATTCTAAACAGTGTTTTAGATGCGAACCGCGGGTCTACCACTGCTGTCCGCGTTTTCGATCTAATAATTACTCCCGTGACCCTGCTGCTCTCATACACATCCTTCGTAGATCAAGCCGTTAGCGTATGGCGTCGGCGGGGTTGCGGTGGTCGGAATGACCANAGATCAAGCCGTTAGCGTATGGCGTCGGCGGGATTGCGGTGGTCGGAATGACCACGTTGGTGGCTTTTCGGGAATGACCACGTTGGTGGCTTTTCGGGAATGACCACGTTGGTGGCTTTTCAAGTATATGTGCCGGTGTTGCCGGGTCTTTCCTGCGCATATACCATCACGCCTTCTCGTTTCCACCTCAACTATGAGGAAGTATGGCTTCGTTCTTCTGATGGGGTTCGTCTCCACTCTTGGTTCCTCAAACACTCACCTCTTGTTTCAGGAACTAGGGTTTCGACTATCTCCTCGTTCTGTTTACCTTCTTCATTTATTTGCTTAAACTCTGTCCTTTCCTCTCAAGAAAGGTTACTTAATTTGAGGGAGTGTTTGTAAGATCGATTTTTGGTGAGAGCTAGGTATTTGGTATAACTTGTGCGGGAGATTGATTTTAGGTGATTTTTTTTTTTGCCTCATTTGACTTTTTTTTTCGGATAGATAATATATTTAGAAAAGAATGCTGGACTATAAATACATTCAACCAGATGGTGTATTTAAAAAATTTAACAATTTCTCTAAACATATTTTTCTTAACCTCAGCATTTTTTTAAGAACTTGAGAGTATTGAGTTTATTTGTGCATTTAATAGTTGAAAAGGATGTTGATGCATAAATACGAAGTGTTTGACAATAGTGGTGGAGCCCTGATTTTTTAAGTTTCGACACAAATTGAAGTTTTACAAAACGCATGAAACAAACAGCTCAACTGTTTATCTAGAACAGGAGCAGATTGGTCATTTCTCCAGAATCAGTTGTTCTCAAAACGCACTAACCAAACAGCCAGATAGATTATCTAGGTAAGCTGGCCATCAGCAGAAGTTGCATAAGCTGCAGCTGCCCCAAACAGACCTTTAATAATTATATAATAGGGTTATCACAACGCGCTCACACACATATATATATACATTATATGTATGTATATGTATGTATATATATGTATATATATGTCTGTATGTATACGTATGTATATATATATATATATATATATATATATATATATATATANTTGTGGTTTGTATGCAAATCCATCTAACTATAATTTTTCTAATAAATGTAATAGTTAATTATAAATAATTTTTCCGATTATTAAATGCAATAGGGTTGATTGAATTTTATGTTGTTATTATTATTGATTTTTTTTTATTTTTTACTTGTATTATTATGATTTGGAATATTCAGGGAAGTTTAAAATGAGTTATTCATCATAATGTTATGGAAAATCGAGATGCAATTTTTCAGGCAATGGCAATTTGACGATAATGTCAGGCTAACGATGGTCTGGAGATAACAATAAGATGACAATAATGGTTGACAATGATAATTAATGTTGGTTATTAGAAATTGTTATATATTTTATTAGACCTTGAAGGTCTCTCCAATTTTTAATTTTAGATCTTTGCATGTGGAAATTAAAAATTATTAATAATTTATTATAGTGATATTATTGTTATGTTAGCCAAAATACCTTAATAATCTATGAAATGAGACTCAAAAATTTTTTTAGTAATATATTCTTTAATTTAGTACTTAAGTGTCCTGATAAACTAGTAATGGATTAATCTTATATTTTCTTAGATTCCTTTCATGAAAAAGACTCAATTTGATTACTATATTAAGTTTCTCGTTACGGATCAGAGTAACCCATTTACTCTTCAAGTCTATGCCTTGGCTGTTGGTGAATCAAACTAACAATTGTTCGAAGCACAAGTAATATTATGCACCAATATTTTGAAAAAAAAAAACAAAAGATTAAATAGAAAGACTTGAATACTTTCAGACGGAACACATTTTGTGAGAAGAAATTTAATTAGTTGACCTCCTTTTCCAGGGAAATGGAACCTACAATAAATGATTTGAAACATTGGAGCGGATTGCCGTCGAAGAAGTCGAAGTTGCAAACATTGAATCTGAATTCACTACTGGTCGGATCAATCTAATCAAAGATTACATATTAGTTAACATGAATTATGTCATTAGAAATTAAAGATCCAACAAAGATTTAGAACTAATCTACACACTTCCTAATTATTAACGGGCAATTATTCAAATAGTCCATAACTTTCATCTCTCTCAAATGCTTTAGAGAAGATGATAAAGCAAAGATCTTGCAAGAAGTTCATTCAGGAGAATATGGAAGACTTTCAGGAGGAAGAGCCCTTACAAGCAAAATATTAAGAAATTGTTACTACGAACCTACACTTAGAATATATGTAGAATAATTTGCTAAAAGGCTTGAGCAATGTCAAAATTTTGCTCCCATGCGACTACACCATTCACTCAAACTGCAACCTATAAAAAATCATTCAACCTTCACCATGTGAGGGATGGATTTTTTGGACCTTTTCCTTCTCACAGAGGATAGAGGAAATATATTCTTGTAACGAGTGATTATTTTACAAAATGAATTAAGGCTTAACACCTATCCAAAATTACATCCAATGTGATTAGAAATTCCAATTGAGTAGATAGTATTTGCAAATAAAACTTGCCTATGATAACTGTTACTGAAAATGCACACATTTTACCGATAAGGAAGTCAAGTAATTCTTCAGTAAACAAAGAATATGCCTGAAGTTCAAGTTCGTATATCACCTTAAAACCAATAGTCAAGTAGAAGCTACAAATAAACTCCTTATAAACTGCTCAAAATGAAACTAGAAGTAACAAAAAAAATGGTCTCAAGCGTTGCCAGCAATGTTACGATCACTTCTTACCACACCATTTACATATACAGGACAAACTCCCTTTGTCATATCACACAAAGTTTAAGTAGTAATTATGTTAGAATATGAAGTGTGCAACTAACGACTACTCACCACATCAAATTTTGTTGGATCAGAGTTAAAAGACTGGAGAATGACAAATAATGAAGGCTTACAAAATTCTTTGGACTTCTTGGAGGAGACATGTTACCAATCTTAAGAAGAAGCCAAAAGAAGGATGCCCAAGAATTAGAACTCAAAAGTAAAAGAGTGGCAATTCATAACAAATTACCTGGTATTAAAAAAAGGTGTACATTGTAGCTGATAATCATGTTATGGGAAAAATTGATCATTTATGTTCCAGACCTTACATTATCAAGGAACAAGTCAAACTATGATTCTTTAGGCTCATCATTCACCTTGACAGAGAAGTCTCCAAAATTTAGAGCGAAGACGACTTAAAGATATTCTACCCCTAAAACTTGGCAGCACACTAATACTCGCAAAAGGAGCCAAGTGCTTGCTACACGTACTACAGTTCATGCATAAATTTTACCATTGTCACTCTTAATTATTGATATTCGCTTGTGACAAAACAAATTAAAATGAGAAGAATCATTCCAAGGGTAAAAAAACTTTACTCGGATGGTATGGACTATCCTTTACTGGAAAGATTAAAGATCCCCACACAACAAAAATCTCACAACAGTAGCTAAATGCCCCCAAGGAAGTAAAACCTATAGGAGAGTCAAAAATCCTCAAAGAGAGCATGGACCTTGCCTGAGATGAATTTTTCTTTTCTCTGAGTACAAGACCACTACAATTTAGTTCATGAGCAAATATCATTAAAACATATTCAATTTAAGAAAGTCGTATAAATGAAGTCGCGCTCATCCTATATGTTTTAGGAAAAAAAAATA
The DNA here is from genome assembly GCA_002079205.1 of Phalaenopsis hybrid cultivar. Taxonomy (NCBI): domain Eukaryota; kingdom Viridiplantae; phylum Streptophyta; class Magnoliopsida; order Asparagales; family Orchidaceae; genus Phalaenopsis; species Phalaenopsis hybrid cultivar. Next base: position 195,846 of record JXCR01145913.1, read on the forward strand.
TAAACATACATCGATTAAAGATGAGAAAGCGCATAGAAACATTTCATATATGGTGATCGAGGAAATCATCTGAGACCATAATAAAAGGCATACAACAATATTCGGTAAAAAATAAGATAAAATCAATCAAAAGATATTTTATTCATGATGGAAAAAATTACAAAATAGAACTCTTTACCACAAAAAATAAATTGTAAAGATACGAGCATAATGATGTTGTTACAGAGATTCAGAATACACGTTTATAAGCTTACGACAAACATTATGCGACACATATCTTTTGATGGAAGGAGCTCTAAAAATATCGCTCGAATATTGTTTGGATCATGAAAGTCTCTAATCCTACCCTTGTTATTTAAATTTTTTAACTAGTGTCTTATTCTATCAAAAAATCATAGTAAAAGTGTTTTGGTTGATTGACTTCCCTAATTCAAGGATATAGGTTCATTAGGTATGAACTGACATAACTAAAAAATTCAAAATGACTTTATGTGGGAGAGCAAAGACCTCCGAGGACAAACCATTCACGCTTATTCAACATCTCAAGATTCTGCACTCTACAGGTAATACAGTGCCCTTATAAGAAAACCAATTTTCACTCCGCGACGTGTGCACACGGTTCTGACTTTTCACAGGTACAACCAAAATTCCCCTCAGACAAGGAAAGTCCATTTCCAAATCACATTGCGTCCAGAACTTAATGCCCCTTAAATTAATTTATAGATCGTGATAAATATGTAACACTTTCACAGTTACACAAAATAAAAAATTTCATTCTTTTGTTCTTCTCATAACCTTTGGTAAAAAATCAAGAGAATGTGAAAACTAAATGTATAGTCAAATAAGGCCATACAAACTTAGATCAAATTTATTCATGAGCATTACATAATGATTGAAGGTCTTATGGGTCGCGAAGGTCCATATTAGAAAGTCAGGCCATTCCGACAAATTAAGCTCATACCTTGAAGTGGTCGAATTGTGCTACTATCAAAGTTGTTTAATCAATCTCATTCGTCAAAGTGATCGAATTGAACCCTCCTGTTGAAGTGGTTGAACTGAGTCCACTTGTCGAAGTTGTCAAATTAACCCGGGACAAACCAACTACTGGGGAAGACCAAATTAAATACAAGGACATGCATCCGTCCTTATTTAAAGCTTCCTTACACCCACATCTCGATCTTCGCATCAAGACACCGTGAACATGCATAATACTTTACGAGTTTTACTTTTAAATTTTTTTTTATGTATAGGAGGTAAAATTATTGCGTCCACCCACGCACGCAGAGATGCGTGCGGTGGGCCAATAAAAATTCTTCATTTATTAAAAAAGTGTATGTCAGTGGGACTACTTAAAATTTTTTTTTTTAAAAAAATTTCATTGGACGGCGCACGCGAGATACGTG
>JXCR01145913.1:199655-225634 GCA_002079205.1 Phalaenopsis hybrid cultivar
TAACTGTTTTTTGAATCTCAAAGGAGACGGAAGATCCATTAAAATGCACTTTTAAGCTCGTTTATTTATGTATTGTTTCAATTAGTATGCGATTATTTTTCTGTTATCTTAGTCCAACTGTATCAACTGGTTCTCTTACAGCTTTTATATAGAAATAGCTGGTTACAACTTCATGTTTTTGAAAATATTCTTTATTGCGGGTTCAATTTTGGGCATGGTTTATAAAATCCTTGCAAATTTCCTTCTGTTTTAATTTTTAGAACTGTCTGCCCTGTATTTATTTATTGCTGGATATCAAAGATAGTGAAAAATATATGCATAAACTAGCTAAACAAAGAGAAAAGGGAAGTAAAGATTTAATTCAAGTGAAGTGTATTAAAGATGAAAAATTTAAAAAAAAAGCTTTTCTTAGAGAATGGTATTCAACCTAGTAGGGCGAGCTATTTTGATAAACTTATCAATGAAGTTTTTGAAAATACGATCGAATTTAGTGATTTTAATATCGTTAATAATAATAAACTTTTTATTTTTAAGAAGTTGAGGCTTTAAGAAAACCACTAAAAAACCAATGGTGGAAAATCAGTTGGAACTAATGATATTCCAATTAAAGTGTGAAATTATTTAGGAGATTTAGGAGCTTTTTTCTTACTAAATTCTTTAATATTATTTTAAAAACTAAAAAGATGCCTGAGGAGTGGAGGAAGAGTATTTAGATCCTCCATTTTTAAGAATAAAGGGGATGCACAAGAGGGTGCAAATTATAGAGGAATTAAGTTGATGATTTTTAATAATAAAAGGGATGCAAAAGATCATACAATATATAGAGGAAAATAGTTGATATGTCATACTTTAAAGTCATAGTAGAGGGTAATTGAACTTATGTTAAGACATGATACAAAGATTTTTTTATAATCAGTTTTGGTTTATGCCGGGTAGGTCTACTATTTAAGCCATACCTTTTAATGAGAGATTTGATGAAGAAGTACAAAGAGAGTAATGAGGATCTACATATAATGTTTATTGATTTAGAAAAGGCTTATTATAAAGTTTCAAGTGAAGTCCTTCTGAGATTTCTAGAGAAGAAATGTGTTGATATGACTTATATTCAAGTCATTAAAGATGTGCATACTAGATCTGTTATTTGTGGTCATACAGGAGGATTGACAAATTATTTTCTTATTTAAGTTGAATTACATCAGTTGTTGTATGCTTTTAGTTGATGATATATTTCTTGTGGATAATATTACATAAAGACTTTAGGAAAAACTTGAATTATGGAGATCTACATTGAAGTCTTTAGGCTTTCTTTTGAATAAATCTAAAACTAAATAAATGGAATATGATTTTAGTAATAGTAGCTCTAGTGTCACCGTTGTAAGTTGGGTCGATTGTTCAAAGTGATGGTGATTTAGATGGGGATGTTGTTAGTAGAATTCGAGTTAGTTGGTTTGAGTGGAGCAATGCATCGAGCCTATTGCATGATAAAATGGTGGTGGGACCTGCAATGTTCTTTGGCACAGGATGTTGGCCTTTAAAATAGAAGCATTAAATAAAGTTAAGTGTTGTTAAGATGAGAATGCTTAGGTGGATCGGTGGCTTGGAACTTAGAGACAAAATGCAAATTGAATATATTCGTGATAGGGTTGGTGTAGCTCCAGTGGCGGACAAGATTAGAGAGAGTTGTTTTAGATGGTTTGGTCACATTAAACATTAACCATTTGATGATCCGATCAGGAAAATATATGTTTTAGATTCAATTTGTATATAGAAAGGCAGAGGTAGACCTAAAAAGACTTGTTAATATTGTATAAAAAATGATCTTAATCTATTAGAGTTAAATAAAATATGACACTCAATAGGTTACAATGGAGAAAAAACATTCACGTAGCCGACCCACTTAGTTGGATAGAAAAGTATTGTTTAGACTGAAAGGAAAATTTTGTAAGACGGTGGTGAGACCTGCAATGCTCTATGGCGCTGAATGTTGGCCTTTAAAAGAGAAGCTATAGGACGGTGGTGAGACCTGCAATGCTCTATGGCGCTGAATGTTGGCCTGTAAAAGAGAAGCATAAAACAAGCTAAGTGTTGCCGAGATGAGAATGATTAGGTGGATGAGTGGCTTTACGCTTAGAGACAAATGCAAAATAAATATATTTGTGATAGAGTTGGTGTAGCTCCTATGACAGACAAAGTTAGAGGAAGTCGTCTTAGATGGTTTGGTCACATTAAGCATCGACCATTTGATGATCTGATTAGGATAGCAGACGTTTTAGATTTGACTTATGTTAAGAAACGCAGTGGTAGACCTAGGAAGACTTGGGCTTATTGTATAAAAAAATGATTATAATTTATTAGAACTAAATGAAAATCTGACACTAAATAAAATGCAATGGAGAAAAAGGATTCATGTAGCTGACCCCACGTAGGTGGTTAAGGCTTTGTTGTTGTTGTACATTGGATTAGACATTAGTTAATTTAATAGATGCAATTTGACCATTCAAAAAAAATGGTGAAACTTCCATTTTGTTATTGAGCTCCTTCCTTGCTTGTAGGTTTAATGTTTCAAATAAAATATTTGTATTCACATTGTATCTTAATATATATTATATTGAATAATAGTTTAAGTTTATATTTTGTATGAAAATATCAACAAAAAGATATTATTCATTTTTAATTATCACATCCATCAGAAGTGCCTACTTTAGATGGATTAAATTTATAAACTCCATCTCTTTACAATAAAATAATTAATAATTATAAATTAACAAATGAGAAAATACTATGTAATGCTTTATTGAGTGATACTGAGATAATAATATTGGAGGATCGCTTTTTATATTGCTTTTACAAAAAGTTTTATATTTATGTCATTCTGTTATCCATTGCATGGGACTATTTTAAAAGGATAAAATTGATAAACCCTTCTCTTTTGAACAGCAAATGAAAAAGTCAAATAGATGAAAATTTATATTATTGTGATTGAGTTCTCAACTTATTTTAAGCTTTAATTAAAGATATTTTTTATTCCAATTTTATAATAGTTAGAAAAAGGAAAACCATTGTCAATTCATTCTTTGTAGTAATCGTGGAGAAAAACAATAATTAGAAAGTGTATGTGTGCGTCTGTTATTTTTTATGTTCGTCACTTAAATTGACAATTTCTATATCGGGAATTACATTCCATGTTCTATCCCTGCTCCTGTTTGTGTCCTTCCTCTTTTTCTGAAATTTCTTTTAAGTATTTAATGGGTGCCATTTTCTCTTAGGCTACCTTATTTTCATGGCATTATTCTTCAATTTTAAAGTTAAATACATAGTCTATACCCGGCTTTTTTCTATTGATATTCACAAGTGCATTTTGGCAACAGGGAGGCACTAATGAAAGGACTGCACATTCTCCTTTTTTTCGAACTCATTCAATGCCTCTCTCTTCAGCTGACAAAACTTATTCGCAGTCATCTGATGGGAAAAGTAGCAAAACCAGGGGAATTGACTGTGAAAGACCTTCTAGTGCTGCAGGATCAGGTGCTGAAGGTACTGCCTTCAATGCACACGAATTTACAGGCGGAAAAAATTCTCTTAAAGCAAAGTTTGATGATGATAATGATGATTTTAGAGTTCCAACTTTAGCTCCATCTGAAGTTGTACCACATTCAAAGAATGCACCTTTGGCGGAGATAAGCAAGCCATCCTTTTTTTGTGCTACCAATGTTCAGATCTCTTCCACTCTTGATTCTTCCATCCATGTTTGGTGTCCTTCTCATAAGGCCATTTATGAAGCCAATGCTGCAGGAAAATTACCAAAAAGGCATGAAAGAATTCCCGCTGAAGAAGAGTTTAGAGAAAACATTTCAAGTGAAGATCCAGAAGCTGGTGAGATATTTGCTGGTCGTTCAAAAATTTCCTTGGCACCTTCAGATAAAGGTTCTGAATCCAAAATGAAGTTTTTTGATAAAACAGGTCAACACAACGCCAGGATGGGCAATGATTTGTCCCAAGACGGTTCTCTTGAAAACAGGAATGCTCACAAGATTCAATGCACATCAAGTACTGGGTTGTCATTTGGATATAGTCAAAGCTTTGATGAGAAAGCAGGTGGGGCAGGTGAGTTGAAAGATACTGAACGAAGCGGTGAAGTTTCGGAGGCCTCAATGATAGATTCCATTTCAGTATCAGATATATCTCCTGATGATATCGTAAGAGTAATTGGCCCTAAGCAGTTTTGGAAGGCAAGGAGAGCAATTGTGAAGTAAGTGAAAATTTTTATTGTGGTGTTGACATGATGGTTTCATAAAATTGCTGGTTTTACTTGTTCATTTGGTGCAGTACTTTTGACTATAAGCTTGTTATAGAGGTTTCATGAACTTGGTCTTCATTTTTTATTGGACTTGATCTTTCGCATCTCGTTTAAGTATGTTATTCTGAGCAGCTTATAATCATATCTTCCTCTCTTGCAGATGAGGGCATACATATTTCTATTTGTATGTATATTATTATTTTGTGCATAGAATCTAGTCATTAATATATATAAGCTAATATGAGATTTTTTGTTGAGATGAACTAAATGATTGGACAAGGCTGATGGAGCCGTTGATTAAATACATTCATCCTATCTCCGACATTGCAAGTTTTCACTTCTTTTCTGAAAGCTGATAGTGCCGTTGATCCGGATTTAAAATTATGCTACTTGTTTTTTAGTCGTTTTTCTTTTATGAAGCCCTTAAATCAACAAATTGTATATATTACCGTACATACATTAGAGTATGAAGTACTAAGTAGTATATTAACATTTTAACCTACTGACATGTTAAAATATAACATATTAACATTCCCGTTTAGTAAAAAGTAATAAATTATACAAAGTAGCAAGTAAAATGTCAACATTACTAATATCAGAACATGAAGTTAGAAGTGTTGTATGAACATCAAAATAAGATAAGGTATTATTATAAGAACTAACAATATAATTATTTAAAATAAATCTAGCACCATAAGTCTCTCTCTCTCCTCTTGTTATTAAACGTTGAAGTAAAAACATAATAATTAATCATCCCTTAAGATTAAAATCTCTAAAATCAGAAGTTCCTAGCTCTCTCAACACTTAGCGTTTCTACAGTAGAATTATCTTCAGACTGAATTGCTTTGTCTCATGTTTTGTTCTCCTATGTGTCAAATTCTTCTAATCTGTTCTTTTTGTCTTCAACCTCAGCCATCATTTTCTTCCTTATCAATTTTAATCAATAAATAATGGTTACAACTTCAAATACCTAAATTCTTATGTACATCTATAAGTATATATAGTTAATTTCTAACTGATTTGTGTTACATCTACTTATTTTACTTGTGTTCTCATTGAAGAATTCAGCATTGGGATATTTTTATTGTGAATCGGATGGTGTAATTTCATTAATTTTGAAGGTAGACCTTTATGTCACTCTAATTTTTCTTTGATTTTTTTTAAACATAGGTCAATGAGATTGTTGAGGGAACTAGTATGAAAACAAAATTGGCACGCATTTAAGGAGATTGTAGTAAGCAACTAAATTTCAAATGAGCTCTATCAAATCTCTTTGTTGACACCTTTGTTGAAGTTTCATGATCTATTTTCTCTTTTGATTTTTAGTTTTTCTGCTTGATGCCTTCTTTTTCATATGGATTTTGATCTTTGGGTTGACTTTCTATAGCATAATGTAGATTTAAGGGTCCTTAGATCTTTCTTGAGAGCTGTTGATGATTTCTCATCATCTTTTTTGGCATCAATTTAGTGGGAGTTTTGATTGATCTTGAATTTTATCTCGGAGTAATTGATATATTTTTTTTCTTGTTTTAACTATCTTTTTTGCTTTATAATTCTAATTTTGTGTAATATTGTCAGCTTTGTTGTCAGTCAATCGAGTATAAAATCTTATCGTTGTAGGAGTCACAGGAGGAATTGTAATGATTTGACTTAATGATCGAGCTACAGTTGAGAATTAGAAGGTGATGTGATTTTAATTAATTATCAAGCTATTGCTGATCTTGGTTGTGTTTTGAGCTTGAGAGTATGTTTTTTTAGTGAGCATGCTTTATGCATTTGATTTATTTGGAGGATTTTTTTTTTATTTGATTTATGATTAATTTTTAAGGATTGAGAAAAGTATTTGGTGTAAATAAAGGGCATTTAATTTAGGGACATCCATAGTTGTCAATGGTGAATAGCATGCTATAATGCAAAGCCTAAGCACATTGTGTAGCATTGCCATTTAAAATATGATGTAAAATAGTAAAAAGCTTGGATAAATACGTAACTAAATGTGTATGAACATTTATGAAAGATAAATAAGTTGAAAAAATAAACTTTATCATAATGAAAATTGAATTTATATACATAAAATATCTATTATGATGTTAAATGTTAATGCATGACCTAAGTGCTCATTGCTCAACCATTGAAAGTTCAAATATCATTATTTTTATGGTAGTAAAAAATTTTAACTTAATAAAAAAATTAAGTATATGTGTATGTATTTATGGATGGAACCTAAGCATTCTCAGCTCGTCAACACTTTTAAAGGCCAACATTATGCGACATAGAGCATTGCATGTCTCACCACCATCTTATGAAATATTACTTTCGGTCTAAGCGGTACTTTTTTATCACACAATAAGCCCTAAGCATTCCTCCACTTCAACTAACAGCTTGAATTCTACTAATAACATTCCCATCTATATCACCATCATTTTGAACAATAAAACCGAGATATATAATGCATTCACACCTCTTATGATTTGATCACCCATAGTTATAAATCTATCTCTAGAGCTACTACTACTAAAATTACATTCTATATATTCAATTTTAGCTATACTCAAGCGAAGACATTTATACTCCAATGTAGACCTCCATAATTCAAGTTTTTTTTTTAGCTTTTTCTCTAATCTAATTCACGAGAAGGATATCATCAACAAAAAGCATAAACCAAGGTACATCCTCTTGTAAATATTCAGTAAGTGCATCCATAACTAAAGCAAAAAGATATGCTTTAATTATGAGCTTAAAGTCGGTCCCTGATTTAATCCAACTAAAATAGAAAAATACTTGGTCGATCCTCCTCTTCGAACACAAGTGACAATTCTAGCATGCATATCTTTAATGACTTGAATCTAAGTCGTATTAACAACTTTCTCTTCTAGAACTCTCTAAAGAAACTCTCTTAAGAACCTTATCGTAATTTTTTTTAATTCAATAAAAATCATATGTAGATCCCCCTTACTCTCTCTTTACTTCTCCATCAAACCTCTCAATAAATGTATAGCTTCCATAGTAAACTTGTCTGATATAAATCCAAATTGATTATGAGAAATCTTGTATCATGTCAATCGATGTTCAATTACTCTCCCATAATAATGTAGGACACATTAACATAATTCCTGTATAATTTGCACACTCTTGTGCATCCCTTTTATTTTTAAAGAATATAGAACAAAGTACTCTTCCTTCACTCAGACATTTTTTAGCTTTTAAAATAATATTAAAAAGTTTAATAAGCCAATAAATTCTCAAATCTCCTAAATATTTCCACACATTTAGTGGGATATGATTAGGTCCTACTCATTTTTCACCTTTGGTATTTGTTAGCAAAANTCGAATGGTGCCACTTACTCGCTCAAAATCAGGAATATGATATATGGTGTCTGGATATGGCTTCAGGTAGCCCCTTAGCATCGGATACCCAACATCTACCAAATAATTCTTTCCTGTTATGAAAGACAATNACGAATGGTGCCACTTACTCGCTCAAAATCAGGAATATGATATATGGTGTCTGGATAGGGCTTCAGGTAGCCCCTTAGCATCGGATACCCAACATCTACCAAATAATTCTTTCCTGTTATGAAAGACAATATTAATTAAAAATATTTAATGTAATTAACAAGATGTTTAATTAAGATGAACAAACCTGGAGATGGGTGAGGGAAACACTGTGTTCGATTCCTAATTGCATAAGAAAAAAGGCTACTGTCATGTGCAATTCCTTCTCACCCCGCCATTACAAATGTGAATCACATGTTGAAGTCACACACTGTCATCACATTTTGGGTAGTTTTACCACTCCGACCAATATACGTGATTCTTTCATGACTTGGTAGTCGGGCATTCACATGAGTACCATCGATTGCTCCAATGCAGTTCTGTAACTCATAGTTAGCAATTCTACAGGTATTGAAGTAAAAGTAANCGATTCTTTCATGACTTGGTAGTCGGGCATTCACATGAGTAACATTGATTGCTCCAATGCAGTTCTGTAACTCATAGTTAGCAATTCTACAGGTATTGAAGTAAAAGTAACAAACTAATCAAACTTACTTTGAAATACGACATGTAACGAGGATTATTAGCAATTTGTTCAGGAATAGTTGTGAACGATGGATCAGATTGCTTAATGTTTTGCGTTGTTAAGCTCACAAGTGCTTGTATATCTTTGTAGAAGTATCGACTAATTGTTTCCGAGGAATGTTGAAATCGCTCCAAAGCTCCTCTAACTCATTCATTATGTGATAGAATATATAATGTTATAGCCAAGACCTCTCTCGTGGTCGTTCTAGAAGAACCTTGAAGGTCGTGGTTACAACATAAGTCATGTATAAGATCCATAAAAATGGGTGCACTCATTCAAAAAATGCTATTGAACCTTATTGGATGTCCAACAAGCATCTCNTGAATAGTTGTGAACGATGGATCAGATTGCTTAATGTTTTGTGTTGTTAAGCTCACAAGTGCTTGTATATCTTTGTAGAAGTATCGACTAATTGTTTCCGAGGAATGTTGAAATCGCTCCAAAGCTCCTCTAACTCATTCATTATGTGATAGAATATATAATGTTATAGCCAAGACCTCTCTCGTGGCCGTTTTAGAAGAACCTTGAAGGTCGTGATTACAACATAAGTCATGTAGAAGATCCATAAAAATGGGTGCACTCATTCAAAAAATGCTATTGAACCTTATTGGATGTCCAACAAGCATCTCNTAATGCATCTTACTGTAGAGATCAAGAGTGCTCGCATAAGAAAGACACTATTTAAATAGAGTATATAAAAGATTTAGATACGCAATGACAAGAGATGAATAAAAGATTTTAGAAAATATTATAGAATTATTAATTATTAGCATTGCTTGGATCTTCAAGATGGTTGTTAACTTTTAAATAAGTTCCATCATGAATATTTTATAAATAGATAAATAAAAAAATAAAAATAAATAAAAACCACACTTGAAATTTTAATTAGAGCATTTTAAAATTGAAGCCCATCAGAATCAAAATTTTCAGAATCTCTCAATAAATATTAATTCATATCAAATGACGACTAAGACCCCTAAAATTCTCATTAATATATCAGCTGCCCACTTCTTTTTAGAATATGCTTTATTTGTTGAATTNTCAGAATCTCTCAATAAATATTAATTCATATCAAATGACGATTAAGACCCCTAAAATTCTCATTAATATATCAGCTGCCCACTTCTTTTTAGAATATGCTTTATTTGTTGAATTTTGAAAAACACCAAAATTAAATCTAGAATATCAAAAAATGATGAAATAAATTTGAAGACACTTATGGATAAAGGCTGGATCATATTATAATCTCTGCGGCTAGTGACATTCTTGCGTCGATAAAGGCATAGGCTCGTATGCCATTGTGTGTATGCATGCACGTGCAAGCATATGAGTGTGGTGGTACGCACAAGTTGTGGATAGCAATGAGACACGCAAGCATGTGGGAGCACGTGAAAGGGGTATTGAGGGGGTGCGTCCATGGGNTGCTAGTATGTCACTGTGTGTATGCATGCAAGTGCAAGCATATGAGTGTGGTGGTACGCACAAATTGTGGATAGCAATGAGACACGCAAGCATGTGGGAGCACGTGAAAGGGGTATTGAGGGGGTGCGTCCATGGGTTCAACGAGATGTGTTGGTAGAAGTCTGTGAGCATGTATGTGCATGTGGACATCGTGGGCAATTTCAAGGCATTGCAGACTCGTGTGACGCCCCTCGTGTGGATTTTGGAGTACATGTGGACATAGTGAGGTGCACTGTTGCAGCGAGGCACTCACATTAGTACAATAGGGCATGCGAGCGTACACAAGGATGCAACAAGGCACATTAGTGCACCGGGTCTTACCCATGTGCTTGTGTTGGACAATGGCACACTAGTCATGCGTGCTATTGTATCTACTCACAAAGCAAGGCATCCATTCACAAAGTTGTGCATCCATGTGAGAGGGGTATACAAGCAAGTGCATATANTCGGGTCTTACCCATGTGCTTGTGTTGGACAATGGCACACTAGTCATGCGTGCTATTGTATCGACTCACAAAGCAAGGCATCCATTCACAAAGTTGTGCATCCATGTGAGAGGGGTATACAAGCAAGTGCATATATTTCAGGTTAACTTAATCATTCCACTATGTTTCTGCCAAAATCATAGATCATAATTGATTTTAACACCCTAACTGACCAGGTAAGGAGTAAGTGAAGGCCGAAAGGTTAACCAACAATGTCAATAAATACAAACGCGGAAAAATGTATGTGAGAAATCAACAACAAAAATTAAANTATAATTGATTTTAACACCCTAACTGACCAGGTAAGGAGTAAGTGAAGGCCAGAAGGTTAACCAACAATGTCAATAAATACAAACGCGGAAAAATGTATGTGAGAAATCAACAACAAAAATTAAACCATGAAATTCATCCACAAATCATAGAGGCGCAAAAAGTAATTTAGTTGTGCATAGCTCGAGAGAAAAACAACGAAAATCTCATGGAAATCAAATCTGCAAGAGACATTTTTTTATTAAAATAAAAAACAAACTTACAGCCCTTGATAATCCTCTCTTACAACACCAACAACAAACTTCTCCCAAAAACCTCTCTCAGAAGAACATAACAAAGAAAATCTAAGAGGAGAATAAGAACTCTCTCTAACCTTAGCCTCCTTCTGAATTCTCTCCCCGAAAAGCTCTCTCAACTCCTCAAATTTGTTCTNCCTCAGAAGAACATAACAAAGAAAATCTAAGAGGAGAATAAGATCTCTCTCTAACCTTAGCCTCCTTCTGAATTCTCTCCCTGAAAAGCTCTCTCAACTCCTCAAATTTGTTCTTTTAAAGCTTGAGTTTAAATTCCTTCCAAAAATCATCTGAATCCCACACTTAATTATTTCTTATTTAGATAATATATGACAGTATGACCACACCCGATTTGCGATGTAATTATGCCAAACTCTTGGGTTGGGTGACTTGGTCACACCACAATTTGGTGTGACTATGCCAACCGTTCAGATGTGTGGGTCTTCAACAGATAGGGTGTGACCATGCTCGAATCTGGCGTAATTACATTGCACAAGTGGTGTGGCCATGCCAAATCTAGGCGTGGCTACACCGGCTTGATTTTTTCCAAAGTCCCTTTTTTGCTCCAATTTACATGTTGATCCTTTTGTAACCTACAAAGTACAATTCTAACCATCCAAAAGCATAAAATCTTGAATTTAAATGAGGAANATACACCGGCTTGATTTTTTCCAAAGTCCCTTTTTTGCTCCAATTTACATGCTGATCCTTTTGTAACCTACAAAGTACAATTCTAACCATCCAAAAGCATAAAATCTTGAATTTAAATGAGGAAATTGTTAGAATAAAAGCTTGAAAAAATGTGAAAGTGTCAGGGGTGCGTGCATGGGCTCAAAGAGGCATGTTGGTTGGAGGGTGTTATCATGTATGTGCATACAGATGACATGGGTGCATGGAAGACGTTGCATATTCATGTTAGGCCCATAGTGCAGATAGTGGAGCACATGTGGTCATAACGTGGTGCAATGTAGCAGCCAGGCAGATGCATGAGCACAATAAGGCATTCGGGGGCGCACGAGGGTGCAATGTGGCACACAAGTGTAATGAGTCTCACACGTGTGCTTCCACGGCCACAATGACACACTAGTTGTGCATGCCATCACATCTACTCATAAAGCAAGGCTTCCATTTGACCGAAGGAAAATATGTTGAGATTTTCATACCTATTTTATACTGTTTTTGATGATATTGCACTTTAAAGAAAGGTATTTTTGATGTTTTGTTGCAGGAATAAGGAATTAGGGTCATTGAAGCAAAAAGGAACAAATTTGTAGTGAAAATGACCAAAATGTGAAGATTTGAACTAGGCCGCCGACGACGGCGAGATTTTCCCGAGACTACAGGACAAAATTTCTCTAGAAGCCCGCCGACGGCACCCTCGAGGCCGCCAACGACGAGATTGACGATTATGCATACTCAAGCTTTGGATAAGGCCAAATTTTGAAGGTATGCTTAGGCAACTCTTGGGAAAGCTCATCTACAACTTTAAAAGCACATTCTGGCAAAAAAAAATAGGGAGGAGATAGTGTGTTAGAGTTCCTGGAGGTTAGAGAGGTTCCATTAGTGTGTAACAATTGTGAGGATTTCTTCGAGAGATTGTAAGAGTGGAGGGAAAATGAGAGATTTCTTTCTCCTTGCTACTTCGAAAAGGAATTCCGTGTGTTGTAAAGAAAGGAAGAGATTCAGATGAACTTCAAGGAGTGTTCTTGGGGAGAAATTAGAGATAAGTTATTTACTTGTTGTAGTTTGTATGACTCTGATTTTATATATAAATTTTGAGTTTTGTTGTGTTTTTCCCATAAGATCTGAGTAGTTTTCTCTGTCTTTCTCCTTGTCTTGAAATTTGTTAAATGGTGATTTTAATTGGTGAAGCCATGAAAATGTTTAGAAAATTGTGATGATCTTTTCACTTAGATCTTAATTCTTTCAATCTGACCAATTGATTTGTTAAAATATGTTGAGTTTTACAACTAAAGTGAAGATTCAATCTGATCAATTGATTTGTTAAAATATGTTGAGTTTTACAACTACTTTGATCTTAATTTACTTTCAATCTAGCCAATTGATTTGTTAAAATATGTTGAGTTTTACAACTAAAGAGAATAATTACATCCAAGATTTGGGAGGTCAAAGCCCTTAGAAATTGGGTGCAAATAAATAGGGAAATGAAATTATCGGGCATAGAATTGGAGATTTTGGAGGTCAAAGCCCTTGGAAGTTGGGTGCAAATAAATAAGGAAATAAAATTATCGGGAGTAGAATTGGAGATATTTGATTTGTTAAAATATGTTGAGTTTTACAACTAAAGTGAATATTACATCCAAGATTCAGGGATAAATTTGTTAAAATATGTTGAGTTTTACAACTAAAGTGAAGATTACATCCAAGATTCAGGGAGTAATTTGTTAAAATATGTTGAGTTTTACAACTAAAGTGAAGATTACATCCAAGATTTAGGGAGGTTAAGCCCTTGGAAGTTGGGTGCAAATAAATAGGGAAATAATATTATCGGGCATAGATTTGGAAACCTTGGAAGTTGGGTGCAAATAAATAGGAAAATAATATTATCGGGCGTAGAATTGGAGATTGCATTGGAAGTTGGGTGAAAATAAATAAGGAAATAATATTATCGGGCGTAGAATTGGAGATTTTAGAGTGACAGAAATTGGGTGCAAATAAATAGGGAAATGAAATTATCGGGCGTAGAATTGGAGATTTTAGAAAATGACAGACTAAAATCCCCAATTCGGTCAGTTGGGTGCAAATAAATATGGAAAAAAAATTATCGAGCGTAGAATTGGAGATTTTAGAGTGACAGACTAAAATCCCCAATTCGGTGCAAATAAATAGGAAAATATTATTATCGGGCGAAGAATTGGAGATTTTAGAGTGACAGACATCCACAATTCGGTCATATCATTTGGGTGCTCATGTGTAGATGTTAGCCGTCAGATGAGGGGAACATGGGAGCTCTGAAGTGAGAGTCGGTATCCTCCCAGCCTAACCGCAGAATCAGTAACCAAACATAGGATTAGTCAGTGTTCTTTATGTCTGGACCAAAGAGTAAAGAATATGTATGCTCCTATTTGACACAATATAAATTGAACTAATTCTTCTATGAGGTCTAGTTCAATCCTAATAAAAATGAAAGAGACAAACAAACTTTTTACATGAAAAACTTCTAAAAAAGAGGAACTTTTATAAGGTCTAGCTCAATCAAACTAACCTACTAGGAATTGAAAGTACAGTGATTCACTCTTCTCCTGAATTAGGAAATATTTGTATAATGATAGTAGTAATTTGGTTATAATAATCATAGTTGGGTTACAATAATTGTAGTTTGTGGCTACAACAGACATAATTTGCTATAAAAATCATAGCAGGTGGCTACAATAATTATAGTTGGCCGCANATATCCCTCATAATCATCCGTTCATATCTCCTTATCCTCATCGTTCTCTGTCACTTCCTCCTCCTTCAATGTTGTCACGCCACGTTGCCTNTAACAAACTTTAAAGAGAAAGAGACCCTCTAATGGAAGCCAATGAGAATTTTGAAAGTCTTAGAAGATCTCAAAAACAATTTAGAGACATTATTGAATAACGTTGTGATCTCATATAAATTTGCCAACTTTTTATATTGCTTTAAGGTAAGACTTATTTTTAATATATAACCTCTATTAAAGTTCAAGGCTTTTATAATTGATGAACTCTCGATCTTCAGGTTTCTTGATTCTTAAAAACTTCCCCCACTCAAAGAAGACAATGTCATTTTATGTACTTAAAAGATAGGTCTCTATTAAAAATCTAATAAATTGCAATTGAGATATTGCCCTCATTATGAGCATAGTGATTTCAAACTCTTCGAAGGCTAATGCCCTCTGAATTTTTTGAATAAGTAAAGAAACTTTATTGTTTGAGACTCATTAGTCTTATGAGATATTTTTAGATGTTTATGCATCTTTGAAGTTTATAGCCTGAGATTATTTAATGGATACTTTATAAATCCATTGCTCTCATGAAGTCTTTTTAGTGAGGGACATGTCCACAACTAGCTTTTTTCCAAGTCTTCTTCATGAGCATGCCTTTCAAAGGTATGAGTGGAGACATTCTCTATCACTTACCCTCATGAGATCTCTTAAGTGAGAATCTTATCTTCTAGTAGCTTCCCATCATGACTTTCTCTTGGACATCGCCATCTACATGCTTCCATGAGATCTCTTAGTGTGTGTGATTGCCATGCACTAGCTTAATAAGTAATAACGTGTTTTAATGATGTGTATTGGCATAATTAAGGATTGATGACATGCATCAAGCTTATCAAAGTTGGCAAATGATGATGTTAGCAAACAGTCACATTTATGTTGACATGCAACAAGATCAACGAGTACATAAGTTTGAATGTAATTTATTAATGGTTGGGCAATAAAAATAAGTGACAGTCTAAAGATGTTGAGTGCAAATAGTAATTGAAATTAAGAAATAATAATCTGATGATGTTATTAATCAACAACGATATCTTGAAAGTGATGAAATGTTAAAGCTTAGAAGTCCTTCAGGCATCAAGAATTTTTGTGAATCTTCTCTTTAAGTGTAGATCTTCTTAGAGAAAGTAGAATCAAAGTGTCTTTAATTATTAGATGGAAGCATGTAGATGGCGATGATCCAATGGTGTAGACCAAGCAATGTTCAGACTATATTGGATGAATAAGTAAATTGCTTTGGCTATGGAGTTTCCTATTAATATTGACTTATGTTCATGAGATAAAAAAAATCATTAAGGTTGTTTGACTTATGTAAGATTATTTATCAGAAGGTTACTCTACCATGTTAGCCTATATATAAAATATCGTAAGAAATTTACTGCAGATATTTATCCTATTTAATATTACTTTTTAGAGTGTTACTCGACAATGTTAATGTGTACATAAGAAGTTAAAAGAAATTCACCAAAAAATATATCTAAGATTATTTCTAGGAGTGTTACTTGAAACTGTTAACCTATATAAGAAAAGTAAGTAATTTGCGAAGGTTGTTTAACCTATCTGTGAATATTGGATTTGTTGGTGTATTACTAGATGATATTCACTTATTCAAGAGATGTTGTAAGAAATCCACTAAGGATACTTAGCCTATTCAAGAAATGTTACTTGATCATATTAACCACATATAAAAGATTATAATAAATCCATCAAGGAAGATTGATGATTGACCGATATAAGGTTATTTGTAAGAGTATTTCTCAACAATGTTAAGCTGTATAGAAAATGTCATAAAAATTTTAAAAAAATGGGATTCAGTTAAGGTTGTCACCTTAACTGATGGATTTGTTTGATTATTGATGCCTTTTTGAGACTTCAGCTAAGGTTGTCACCTAATCCAAATTTCCTTGAAGCAATAATGGATAATATGAGTGATAGTTAGTTGTAGTCATGCTTGCGACTTTATCCTTATATTGAGGTTGGTCCCCAATCAATTCTTTTTTAATTTATAAATGAGTATTTTAAAATAAAAAAATGGACACCTTTACTATAATAATGCCTAAAACATTAACTTGATCGATTTTTTCAGGTTGTAGTAGGGAGTTGCTCCTAACCATGGTAATTTTCCCATGGAATTATTAGTAGAACATAAAAGATTTGAACCTTCTAGGCCCAAAACGTTGATGTGAATGATCTTTCGAGGGTGTAGTAATTGTGTCAATTTTATGTTAGCAATCAGGCTACTCAAGATAGATGTGTAGGATTAGTGGTGTCTAAGAGGTGGATAACTTAATTTGATGAATGATAAAATTTGTCCTTATGGTAAGGGGGCATCATATAAAGTCTTCCAAAGATAGTCTTAATGTGTTTTTGTCGATAGGGTTATGTATAATTAGGAGGGAAGGTGCAGAGATCTAAATGATTTCTTTTTCCATCAAATTTATGCATATCTAAAGAAATGAGCAAAGTTCTAATGTGATGTATCTTTTGTTATAAGGCTTATGCCCGTCTAGGAGAAAAAGGCCAGAGACCTAATGTTCGTGATTCAGAGACTATTTATTGGAATAAGAGACTCTTTTGTTACAAATATTATGTTTGTTGGTGATCACAAGAATACTTGTGAAGTTTACAAATGCTGATTGATTTTTCGCAAAGTGTGCCAGATTTTTCGTACTAAATAATTCTTAACAGTAGAAAATTTTTAAAACTTAGCTCAGTATAATTTTCAACACACACACTAATAAAAATGAAAGAGACAAACAAACTTTTTACATGAAAAACTTCTAAAAAAGAGGAACTTTAATGAGGTCTGCCTCAATCAAAATAACCCACTAGGAATTGAAAGTACAGTGATTCACTCTTCTGTTGAATTAGGAAATATTGGTATAATGATAGTAGTAATTTGGTTATACTAATCATAGTTAGTTTACAATAATTGTAGTTTGTGGCTACCACAGACATAATTTGCTATAAAAATCATAGCTTGTGGCTACAATAATTATAGTTGGCTGCAAAAATCCAATCTTTTATGTTATCAACGGCCATCTTTTGTCTTATTTCACATTGCTCACAACGAGTTTCTTCAATGATTCATTCATTTGTTTTTTAGAATGTAAAAATTAAACAAATTGCGCATTGAAGCTTGAAAAAATTAGAAAAATACTTCAAATATTTACCTAAAATAATAAGAAATCTTAATAAAAGTTTTACATGCAAATAAATAAAAAGTGATGAAAATATTAATTTTTATAAGAATTCAAATTGCGGGTCTCTTCGGGGCCTTTATTAAATAATCTACTCGTAAGTTGATTAATAATAATCTACGAATAAACTAGGAGCGGTGTGTCACGGATAAATAGTCCCACATTGGTTAGGTGTAGGGCCGAAAAGCAGTATTTAAGTCTTGGGCTGCCCACCACCTTTAAGGGTTCTTTTGGGAGGTGACAAGTGGTATCAGAGCAGATTACTGTCTGCCAGGTGTGTAGACTCTCCATGGTCTGTCCAGTGGGACCCTCGGTGGAGCCGATCCGTGACGGGGGGTCACGTGATTGGGTGGAGGAGAATGTCAAGGACAAATACTCCCACATTGGCTAGGTGTAGGGCCGAAAAACAGTATTTAAGTCATGGACTGCCCACCACCCATAAGGGCTCTTTTGGGAGGTGACAGGTGGTTATTATAAATTTTTATTATTTTGAAAAAGTCAGACCTATGCCAGAAAGTTGTCACCACATCTAGAAATGTGCAGTGTGAAAACGCTGTTTTCAGCGTTTTGAAAATGCATAAGCTGTCAAAACACAATTTAACCAAACCGACAATGTGTGTTTTCAAAACGCAACCGCACCAAATAAGCAGCCCCAAACTAACTCTAAACCCGTTACTGATCATATAAATATTTCATTTTCTAATTCATATCATCAAATTGAAATGTAGATAGCCTCAATAATATGAGTTATATCTAGATGAAATAAAGTGAAATTTACACAAACCACAAATTTTTCTTGTATTTACATATCAAACACCTTAAATTTACATTTTGGTGTTAAAACGCAAATGACCCTTAAATAAAATATGAGATATTAAATGGAGATAAATAAAAAAATTAATTTAATTGGAAGAGAAAAAGACCGAGTAGCAGAACAAGCTAAACGCTCAATGGACGGTCAAAGCGGCTCCTTTTAAACATAGCTTTAAAAGCGTGGCCATCATGTTCTCCGAGGAGATTGCTTTTTTGTTTTTTAATGGGCATTTATATACATACCACCTAATTCATATATAATTACGGGCGCATATTAGAATAGGACTCCGAACTTGGTCATTGTGTTATATGAGTATCTCGTTGCATTATAGAAATATTTCATCAGTATTATTTGTAAAAAATGAAGTGTTATTCGAGTATTATGTTGTGTTATTCGATTACTTTTCGGTGTTATTGAAATATTCTTATGTGTTATTTGATTTGGGGTTGTGTTATTCAGTGTATTCTCTGTGTTGTTTTAATTTTCACTATGTTATTGGAATAACACAACCCTAAATCAGGTAAGGTGGTGGAATATTTCAATAACACTTTATTTTTCACAATTAATGCTGATAGAATATTCCTATAACATAACTAAATATTTTATAAGACAGCGACTATTGAACTTTGTTTTTTTATACCTTTTGTCATAAGTTAGGTGGTAATTATGTAAAAATAAAAGAATAATTTTAGATATGTAAATACATTAGAATTGAGTGGTGTGTATGTAAAATGTGAAAAATATTCGACAGAACTAATTTAACTCAAATAAAATTGAAACTATTTTACATATATACCACACAATTCTAATATAATTATAATATCTAACACTTAAAATTTTATATTTACATATATATATATANAATTATTTTTCCTATATACCACACAATTCTAATATAATTATAATACCTAACACTTAAAATTTTATATTTACATATATATATGACAATTAAATTTTTAGCATCACATAAAAAATTATTATTAACTATTTAATATGAAATAATGTTTCTTATCCAAANTATTATTTTACCTATATACCACACAATTCTAATATAATTATAATATCTAACACTTAAAATTTTATATTTACATATATATATGCAATTAAATTTTTAGCATCACATAAAAAATTATTATTAACTATTTAATATGAAATAATGTTTCTTATCCAAAAATTTATGACACCAAAAATGTTATAAATATAAGTATTAAAGTTCATGTGTATGAATATAAATACATAACAACTATGTGGTATACGAGAGGCAAAATATTAGTTGACAAACTATTTTATTTATTATGTATAGTCACGTTCAGGGTTGCCCCCTTCAAATTCAGATTTTTATTTATATAGGAGAGCAATTTCGTCTTTTGCCTCATCTGAAATATCATTTTGTTCTTCGTTGTCTTAGCCCCTGAGCAGTTTATCCCCCCTCAAAAAAGAAGTTTTTTAAGATGTAAGATGTCGATGTTGAATCCATGAAAATTATCGTGGCATCGACAACTTAAATAAAATTATGAAAGACAAAAGCAAGCTTGTATATGATGATATATGATGAAAATCATTCAAAAATTGATTAGTACAAACATACCACACAATTTTTATGTATTTACATATCTAACACCTAACTTTAATTTTTTACATGCATAACACTCAATTTAATCACATCAAAAATATTACTATCACCTAATTTTCTAAAAAAAAATTAAATATATATTTTCGTGAATAGATTTATAGCTACAAAATATTATAAATATAAATATGATGGTTTGGGTGTTATATATGTAAATATATAAAAATTATGTGGTATGTATGTAAATGCTCCAAAATTAATTTTAATGGAGAGCGTGAGCAATTAAAAAAAAGTAACACAAAAAAAAACACATCAAATGTCAAAATTACGTATAGCAACCACAAAATATCTAAATATGGAAGGAATTACAAAATGGAAAACAAATTCATGAACACTAATGGTTTGTTCCGAGCGGCTTAAAACAGTTTGAAGAAATTGTTAAAGAAGTTGTTCAAAAAATTACGGGAGCTTTTACTTTTTTTTCTTTTTTTAAGTCAAACCGCACTAGCGGCTACCGCATCTAGTCAGGTCAGATGGGAAAACGTAACTTTCAGCTGTAGCTTTTTGAGAACGCAGACAAATNGGAGCGGCTTAAAACAGTTTGAAGAAATTGTTAAAGAAGTTGTTGTTCAAAAAATTACGGGAGCTTTTACTTTTTTTTTCTTTTTTTAAGTCAAACCGCACTAGTAGCTACCGCATCTAGTCAGGTCAGATGGGAAAACGTAACTTTCAGCTGTAGCTTTTTGAGAACGCAGACAAATGCAATTTTGCTAAATAGGAAAAACTATGGTGTGACACCACACTGTCACCGCAACATCGCCCCAAACACACCCTTAATGTTGTAGCTATTTTTGTAAGATTACGAATCATCGGTTCCCGTCGATTCATATGACCGATGGTTGATCTATCGGTAATAACAACAGTTTACACGTTGGAAAAGTATAGCACCCATAGCTTTGTTAACACCTTTTTTTTCCTTCGATTATATAAATTGATGGCTAAATCGTCAGAAAAGTGTCGCGCCTGTCATTTTCGGATGNTCCTTCGATTATATAAATTGATGGCTAAATCGTCAGAAAAGTGTCGCGCCTGTCATTTTCGGATGACTAAGGTGTTTCGTCAATTTGGTGTCCCTAATTTGTCGATTATAGAAACCAACGATTAAACAATCGAAAAAGTATCGCGCCCGTCGTTTTTGTGATTTACCTAAATTGTCGATTCGATGTTGGACAGGCGTCGGTAAATAAATTTATCAGGTAGCCATCAGTTTTGCCTGCAGATATGTTGACAGTAGCAAAACCGATGGTAAATCGTCGAAAACTTGGAGCATCAGATAAAAATAGATTCTCTGATTCATATTTACATTACTCACCTGTTATCACAATATCCAATATATATTCCAAGCATTTAACAAATTAGAATAGCAGTCGAAGAACAAATTATCCGATCCAATAACGATATAAATCAAATATATTTACTCTAAAATATATACAAGAAGTGACAGAAAAAATAAATGTTTAAATGTACAACATAAACAAAAAAAAATATCCCTCATAATCATTCGTTCATATCTCCTTATCCTCATCGTTCTCTGTCACTTCCTCCTCCTTCAATGTTGTCACGCCACGTTGCCTCTTTCGCTGCTGGAACGAATCTAACTCGTCCTTCAGCTTGGCCTCCATGCTTACCTCCAACTCCAACCTCAACTGAGTGAAGCAGGCCTCCATCTCGGCAGAAAATGTCGCAATACGCCTAGAGATCTCCTTGCCCCGTATGATAGAAGTGGTAGCTCCAAATGCACTGGTGGAGAGGTATGCGTCGTAGGCAAATCCTTGCGACCCGAGCCAATAGACGGGACACTTCTTCTTCTCTCTAGCAGTCTCCCTCCACAGATCGTACTTGGAAGGAACACGCTCACGGGTTGTAATACCTTTCGACGCCTTAGATCTGCTCTCCTTCATCTACTACAAAAAAGAGTAGTTACATTTTGTTACAGGCATGTATTAACATCAAACTATTTTAGCTTTTGAATTGTTTGGGCCGCACGGGATCTTTCATCAATTTAGAGTTGATTGATTGCCTCTGGTGAGTGCCCTCATGTACATTAACGGCGGAGGGCTCATGTCTCATTTATATGGTTTGTCGATATAAAAAAATAATTAGAATACATTTTTGAAATATAGAAAACTTTAAAATAAGAATGAAATCTTATCAGTCTCCGTTTGTATTCTATATGTGGGAGCGCCTTATTAGTGTGCTTGGAGGGCCCCATGACTCCATAGTCCGACCGTCTGTTCTGTTTTGATTACTCCTTCCGGTAGTTCGATAAATCCCGAGCCCTAAGCAGTGAGGCGAAGACATCTACTCCGAGCCACAGTGGCCGTTGTTGTGATTTTTGAATATCGTCAAACATGTCCCGAGGTGATCGCTGCTCTTGCCCTCGAAGTTGTGTCGGATGTGTGCCTCGTGCTCAGAACGCCAAAATAATTATTTCTGGAAAATTACAGGGATTACATTCGTCTGATACACAAATAAAAATAACTTAAGATATTTGTGAACGATTTATGTCGTAAATTCTTGAAACAAAAGACCTCGAACTATCATAGCGGTCTCCTTCCACGACAAGCGCGCTGAGTCATACTTGTTCTGAATGATATCCCAAATGTCTTGAATAGTCTAGATCGGGGGTTAGAATCTTAAAACAACAAATTGTTAGTTTATATTCAATTAAGAAAATAAAAAAGAATACTGTCAATATCTTAAAAATAACTTGCATGTTGCTGATAAGCTCGATGCGGTAGCTATTATCTGGTAGAGGCAGCTTGGGCCTTTGACGCATTCAACCCCGCTGCAGTCGGGGTGAAGGTAGGATGGGGGTAGAATATCAATAATATGTCTTTGATTTTTTTGAATATTTGGATCAAATATTGTATGTCACCATAGCTACACCAAACTTTATAAGAGTATATTTCTATCGCATTTTATTCTCCAAATGGAAAACCAATCATTAATCTAAGCATTCTTGTCTCAGCAAATCCCATTCGTGATTGACTACACACATGAAAATGTGTTCTTCTAAGGAAATATTTTATATGATGTGAAATTATTCATTACATCCTCTAATGTGAAGTCTAATTTTCATCGTCATAATGAAAATTCACTTCGAAATCTAATTTACATTGCCAAAATGGGAATTACGACAATGAAAATTAGATTTTGANTTTCATTACATCCTGTAATGTGAAGTCTAATTTTCATCGTCGGAATGAAAATTCACTTCGAAATCTAATTTACATTGCCAAAATGGGAATTACGACAATGAAAATTAGATTTTGATATGAATTTCCATCTCAAAACTGACAAATTAGATTTCAAAGTGAATTTACATTCTGGCAATAGTAATTAGACTTTGCAAATGGGAAAATGGTGAATACTCTTTACATCATATGAAATATCTTTTTTTAAGAAAATATTTTGAGGTGTACAATCAATCGAGTAAGGGGTGTGGGGACAAGAATGTTTAGTTCTTTGACTGACTTTACAGTTGGAAACAAAATACGAAATAAATATTTGTTGTAGGATTGGAGTAGCTACAGTTACAAGCAATATTATAAAAAGACAAATGAAAGTCTAAATAAATCATCAGAATTATAATTTCTTAATATGAAATAACAATTATCGCTCGATAATTGACTGGTTTTAACTTTGACTCAGATTTCTTTAGAGTCGACAATAGTTTGGCTCGAAATCATAAAGTTAATAGTTTATTGAGGTTGTTGGGGCTGTCAAAGATCCATAATCGATGATCATTTATCTATATTTTATCTCTAATTTTATTTGTCATCATAGCTACACCAAATCTTTCATGAGTAAATTTCTTTCGCATTTTCTCTACAAATGTAAAGCCAATAATGCACCAAAGTATTCTTGTCTCAACAACATCTCTTACTAGATTGCTTTCACACATCTAAAAAAATTCTGAGAAGAAAGTATTTCATATGATGTAAAAGTCTTCATTTCTTCCTTCAATGGGAAATCAAATTTTTATTGTCAAAATGAAAATTAGATTTCTCATTAGACAATGAAATAAAAACTTTTATATCATATGAAATGCTTCATTCTTAGATTTGTTACAAAGGTATGCAAGTAATGTAGTTAAAAGTTGCGGATACGAGGATGTTTTGGTTTATGATTGGTTTTTCACTTGGAGATAAATTATGAAACAAGTATATCGATGAGAGGACTAGTTTATCTACATTGGCATACACTATTAGAGGGAGACGTCTTAATAAATTACGAGTAATGTTTGATCGTTTAATGATCTTCGACAGAACTAACATTACTAAGATGTTAAACAATCCGACTTGGAGCCGAGATAACATGGGTTTCAAATAAATTTGATCTGAAATTTTGGCTCATACATCAGCATGTTTATTTCAATTCAAGTTTCATGTGTGAGTCAAACTTAGATTCAATTTCCGACCAATTATCATCTATCGAACTAAATTTTATTCCTAATTTGGCTTATACCTCAAAATTTGATAATTTTGGATTCATAGGATTTATTAAAGCCCATTTAAACTAAGTCCTGCTTTCTATCGAATAGCCCCTTAATCTAAAGGTTAACATTTTATATTCTAAAACATCGTATGTCTTACCACCACGTTATAAAATTTTCTTTTAATTCTAAACAGTATTTTCCATCACACAATAGGTCGAATGCATTCCTCCACTTCAATTAACCAACTTGAAATCTACTAATCACATCTCATCTATATCACCTAAACTTTGAATGAGAGACCCGAGACATCTAAAACGTACACACCTTTTAATGATTTGATCACTCATAGTTACAACTATGTCATTAGATTTTCTACTACTAAAATTACATTTCATGTATTCAGTTCTAGAACAAATGTCTTCAGACTCTAATGTCAACCTTCATAATTTAAGTTTTGAGGTGATTACATACAAGTCACCCTAAACATTGACATTTACAAACCAAACACTCTCTTTCATCCAATTTTCAAATTCTTACTCAATATCAAAGGTCGTGATAAAACCTCAACCCATATGTTAAGTTTTATGAAATTCACAATGGTTTGATCATGACACGCGTAAATGCATCATTTTTCATAAATTCTTTCTCTAGTCTTATCCACAAGAAAGATATCAAAGGTGAAAAGCATACACCATGGTAAATCCTCTTGTATATATCTAGTAAGAGCATCCATAACTAAAGGAAAAAATGTATGGGCTTAAAGCTGATCCCCAATGTAATCCAACAAAAATAGGAAAATATTTTGTACTATTTGCTAAACCCTAAACCCTTAAAACATTTTTTGAAAATATTTGAAATTAAAAAAGTAAATGAAGAGGAGTTACTTTCCTTACTAGTTTCAAGTAGGAGAGGAACGGAATGAAGAGAAAATGGGAGTTTTCGGTTACTCTAAGTCGTAATCCTCTCGTCGTGTTCTCAACTAGCTTCTAACGACCGTATCACGAGAATTCAACGATGAAGTTGATGATTTTTGAACGAAACATAGAAGGGGGGAGTGACAGGTGAGGGTTTCGGTAAAAGAAGAGGGGTTTAGGGGGAGATGAGAAGGGAGTGAGGGAAGATGAGATTAGGGCAGGAAAAAGAGAGTCGTGATTTTAACAGTATAATGAATTATTTTTTACAGCTTTTACACGGCTTCAAATTCATTGATTCTTAATATTATTACCGATGATAATTTCCATCGTCTATTATTAAAACACGTCAGCCAATACCTTAGTAGATGGCGATTCAAAGATAATTGATGATAATCATCGGTTAATAAATGTTTCTAATTGACGGTTTATCGCGTTGGTAAATATAAAAACAATCGGAAAATATATTGCTTAATAAGCGAAGGAAACTCTTTAGTAATGTCGTCGCAAATAACTCAAACATAAACCTTCGGTAACTTACATTATCACCAATGGATAAAACTATCGCTTATTAACCCAAACGGTGGGTTCATAGATAACAGGCACAATATG
>JXCR01145913.1:228094-243109 GCA_002079205.1 Phalaenopsis hybrid cultivar
GGTTTATCGCGTTGGTAAATATAAAAACAATCGGAAAATATATTGCTTAATAAGCGAAGGAAACTCTTTAGTAATGTCGTCGCAAATAACTCAAACATAAACCTTCGGTAACTTACATTATCACCAATGGATAAAACTATCGCTTATTAACCCAAATGGTGGGTTCATAGATAACAGGCACAATATGGCAGTCAGTCAATATTTGTTTTTAACTGATAACATGAGGCGTCGGCAATAATTAAAACAGTTGGAAAAAATTTTATTGTTTATAAGCAATTCGATGTTCNCGGTGGGTTCATAGATAACAGGCACAATATGACAGTCAGTCAATATTTGTTTTTAACCGATAACATGAGGCGTCGGCAATAATTAAAACAGTTGGAAAAAATTTTATTGTTTATAAGCAATTCGATGTTCTATCGTTAAGAAGTCGCAAAAAACTCAAATCATAAACTATTATTACACCATCAGAAAATGAAACATTTGTGCGACGCTCAATAAATAAATATATTTTTAGAATAAAAAAAAAACTAAAAATAAAAACAAAAAACAAAATTTATCATAATCAAGCCCCCCCTTTTCCAATTTTGATAGACCCAACGTGAAAAGGGCAAAAAAAAAAATTTGGTAGGGGCAATACCGATATTTCCCCCCATATAAGTAAAAAATTTGAATTTTGATGGGAGGGCAATTGTCCCCTAGACCCTTCTTGGGCCTGCCTCTGATAGTTGATACCCAAATCAACCACAGCATCAATGCATGAGAACGCATAANGAAAACTAAAAATAAAAACAAAAAACAAAATTTATCATAATCAAGCCCCCTTTTCCAATTTTGATAGACCCAACGCGAAAAAGGCAAAAAAAAATATTTTGGTAGGGGCAATACCGATATTTCCCCTCATATAAGTAAAAAATTTGAATTTTGATGGGAGGGCAAATGTCCCCTGGACCCTTCTTGGGCCTGCCTCTGATAGTTGATACCCAAATCAACCACAGCATCAATGCATGAGAACGCATAACTATCCTTGAGGTAAGATGAATCCATATTAGTGAAATCCACACATATCTATTGCGTCCATCAACTTCATGACAATGACCACATTAGAGATCCAAATTCAATCATGGTGTTACACTTCTCTGATGAAGCTGAACTCTAGTAGGATCTAAACTTATTAACAAATTAATTTGATTAATCCTTGCACATTGTTTATTTAATTTAAGGTAGCACATATTTGATTGCATAAGGTCATCACAAATCGTCACGATATGGCAACAGCTAGGAATTTAGCATCAACTTGATAAGTTTAATGCCACATCTTAAAATGTGATCAAAAGAGTTCAGCTAAAAAATGACATTGCAGAAGGCTGGTGCATCTACTATGATAAAATTGGTTCATTATTGTAAACTGTCTTTTCCCCTTCTCCCCAAATATTTGATATGGCAATCACCTCAAAATCCTCAATTGCATTCTGTGGAGAATCCAAAGCATTATATTGATTTTGGCGCTAGTTGAGATTCTCCCAAGTTCAGCTCATCAAAAACACTTTTGAAGATGATGAACAAATTTTCAGTGTCTATCAAAATTTTGTCAATCTAATTATTGGTGATCAGTATCGTGACACCTGTAGCTTACTTATATAGAACGCAATGGACTAGTAACTAGGTGTCAATGAATGTAATATAAGGTAAAGCTAAGGTTGGTGGATTAAAGCAACACACCAACTTAACCTCTAAACTAGTTTGGGCTCATTTCTGTATTTCTCTATCAGTGATTTTTATGGGCCTCCTTGAACACGGCTCAACACGTATGAACTTTTCCAACTTTCTAGCCTTAACCAGTTCCTTAATTAAGATTAGAAAATGTTGACATTCTTATGTGTTGTTGTTACGGTGGTCTTGATGATAAAAACAATTCTTCTTTAGATCTCGTTGGTAGCCCCAACTATCATTGGTTTATCCTATATGACTTCCACTAACTCGTCCAATAAAAAATCTAGATGAGAAATAATTAAAAGTGAATAGGTTGGCAGTGGTAATCTCTTTTGTTTGAGTTCATCATGGAGATCATCTTAGATGAGTTCATTTCTCAAATGGAAGAAATCCCTTTTAAGGAATCTCCTCGTGGCGTTGTGCTCTATACAGAGGCTTTCTTGTCTTTTAGAGGGACCCTAAAATCTCAATTTATTATTTTGGCTTTCTCCTCACCTATGTCGGCCAACATTTTGAAAAGCGAAAATATTGATAATAATTTTTTTAATTTAATTTAATATAATAAGTATATAGTATGAGTTTTGAAAATAGTGTGTTTTAATTTTCAAAAAATGAGACCAAAAACTATTGGACGAATGAGATCCCTTTGGTCTCATTTCTTTTCAAAAATTAAAACACGCTACTTTCAAAACCTAAATTATATACCTCTTATTTTAAATTAAATTTCAAAAATTATTTTCTTATTCATATTTTCAAATCATCAAAAAGTTGACCGACAACCTAGCAGTGAGTGTGCTTGTCATTTTGTTGTATTCCTTTGCGGCTGCATAGCTATTGGTGAGTTCAAGTGACTCCGCCAAAGTTCTCACTTGTTGGAGTCCTAACGCGTACCTAAAAGAACCTTCTCATAGATGGTGTACTAATACCACATGAACAACAATTGGTTCGAGTCCTTTGATCTCTAACTTCTCCTTTTGGAACCAGACCAAATGTACATCTATAGCATAACTTGTGAATTCTTTAATGGCTTCTAAGCACTATCAAACTCCACAAATATTCTTTTGAACTCACTCAAATAGTTGATCACTCATAGAGGCTATCAAGTGAGCTACATGAGAACAAACTTTTTTAAAGTCATAAAAAATAGTTAATATTTCTGCTTGTCGTTGATGTTAAGCAAGGAAATAGCAAATTTGAATGAAGCCACATCATTCAATGGGCACACTATTAAATTCATAAAAAAAATAGTCAACANCTTTCCCCTTCTCCCCAAATATTTGATATGGCAATCACATCAAAATCCTCAATTGCATTCTGTGGAGAATCCAAAGCATTATATTGATTTTGGCGCTAGTTGAGATTCTCCCAAGTTCAGCTCATCAAAAACACTTTTGAAGATGATGAACAAATTTTCAGTGTCTATCAAAATTTTGTCAATCTAATTATTGGTGATCAGTCTCGCGACACCTGTAGCTTACTTATATAGAACGCCATGGACTAGCAGCTCGTTGTCAATGAATGTAATTGAAGGTAAAGCTAAGGTTGGTGGATTAAAGCAACACACCAACTTAACCTCTAAACATTTCTATATTTCTCTATCAGTGATTTTTATGGGCCTCCTTGAACTCGGCTCAACAAGTATGATCCTTTCCAACTTTCTAGCCTTAACCAGTTCCTTAATTAAGATTAGAAAATGTTGACATTCTTATGTGTTGTTACGGTGGACTTAATGATAAAAACAATTCTTCATTAGATCTCGTTGGTAGCCCCAACTCTCATTGGTTTATCCTATATGGCTTCCACTAACTCGTCCAATAAAAGATTTAGATGAGAAATAATTAAAAGTGAATAGGTTGGCAGTGGTAATCTCTTTTGTTTGAGTTCATCATGGAGATCATCTCTTGGATGAGTTCATTTCTCAAATGGAAGAAATCCCTTTTAAGGAATCTCCTCTTGGCTTTGTGCTCTATACAGAGGCTTTCTTGTCTTTTAGAGGGACCCTAAAATCTCCATTTATT
The DNA here is from genome assembly GCA_002079205.1 of Phalaenopsis hybrid cultivar. Taxonomy (NCBI): domain Eukaryota; kingdom Viridiplantae; phylum Streptophyta; class Magnoliopsida; order Asparagales; family Orchidaceae; genus Phalaenopsis; species Phalaenopsis hybrid cultivar. Next base: position 231,826 of record JXCR01145913.1, read on the forward strand.
ATTTTGGTTTTCTCCTCACCTATGTCGGTCAACTTTTTGAAAAGCGAAAATATTTATAATATTTTTTTTTAAATTTAATTTAATATAATAAGTAAATAGTATTGAATTTTGAAAATAGTGTGTTTTAATTTTTAAAAAATGAGATCTATTTGGTCTCATTTCTTTTCAAAAATTAAAACACACTACTTTCAAAGCCTAAACTATATATCTCTTATATTTAAATTAAATTTCAAAAATTATTTTCTTATTCATATTTTCAAATAATCAAAAAATTGACCGACAACCTAGCAATGAGTGTGCTTGTCATTTTGTTGTATTCCTTGGCGGCTGCATAACTATTGGTGAGTTCAAGTGACTCCGCCAAAGTTCTCGCTTGTTGGAGTCCTAACGCGTACCTAAAAGAACCTTCTCATAGATGGTGTACTAATACCACATGAACAACAATTGGTTTGAGTCCTTTGATCTCTAACTTCTCCTTTTGGAGCCAGACCAAATGTACATCTATAGCATAACTTGTGTACAATTTTTCTTGCAACAAACTCTAATATCTACCTTGTTAACACATCTCTATCACTATGATTAGCTCCTTGAAATGCTCACTTATAATTTGTGGCGTATCTGTGCTCACCGACGTAAAATATCATTGGATTAAAAACTAATTGTAGGTTCACACCACCAAAATAATAGCACTTAGAGAAAAGAGAGAGATGGAATAAAGAGAAAAAATGTGGAAAGAAAGAGCTCAACAGAAAAAGAGCCTTTTTGGATTTGATTGCTCAAGGAAACAGTATAGAGATGATGTGGCATTATCAACATTGACCTTCGATTTATAGATTTGAAGTGATTTGACTATATTATATATTTCGATACACATAAATAAAGAATAAAGTACATCCTTAGGGCACTTTGCCAAACAATCATCTCCTTCAAATAGACAAATACCTCATGTTAAGGGATCCCATTTAAATATGGGTGACAACAACTTTTGCTACCCCGTACAACCCTAGGGCACTTTGCCAACCTCATTCTATCTAATTGTTAGCCTCCAATGAAAGGAACAGANGTATGGGTGACAATAACTTTTGCTACCCCGTACAACCCTAGGGCACTTTGCCAACCTAATTCTATCTAATTGTTAGCCTCCAATGAAAGGAACAGAACCATATAATTGCTTATGAACTTAACTTTCATATTTGCCAATTTCAAACTCTTTGACATATTGTCATCATAACTTTATCATAACTTTAAATGTCCATATGGATTAATATCATTTGAAGCAAACTTTATAAGGGCTGTTTGATAATCAAATTAAAGCTGAATCTAATAAATCCAATTTACAGAATTTACAAAATTCATTACCAAATGGACCCTTAATATCAACTTACTATTGGCAACATTTTCCTGCTTAGTTCAAAACACACCCTCTTCCTACTGCATAAGCCAAACTTTGAAGATTCATACATGATTTATTCTAGACTACAAAACCATAAAAAATAATTCAAAACAAGCAGCCAAATTTGACAGTAACATAAGAACCAAATTAAGAAAAACAAAGACTACAAACTAGATTAACTAAAAGGCATTAAACTGCCCCTATTGCAGTATTTATCTCTTGCATATTCTAATCAAATACTTGAGTATATAAATAAGAATATTAGTACTGAAATAGTATACTATAAAATGTNGAAGCCAAACTTTGAAGATTCGTACAGGATTTATTCCAGACTAGAAAACCCTAAAATATAATTCAAAATAAGCAGCCAAATTTGACAGCAACATAAGAACCAAATTAAGAAAAACAAAGACTACAAACCAGATTAACTAAGAGGCATTAAACTGCCCCTATTGCAGTACTTATCTCTTGCATATTCTAATCAAATATTTGAGTATATAAATAAGAATATTAGTACTGAAATAGTATACTATAAAATGTTACAAATCTATCCTGCTCCTTTCGCCAAAAGTCAAGCAAAAAAGCTCAGCCTTCAGTAGCAGGCAGCACGCTTCTGCCTCCTTTTAATTCCCCAACTCGTATAAAGAGTTACATTTACAAATTACAGTGGATTCTTTTTCTTAATTTTCACAACACAATCATTTTTATATCATCGAATAATCATTAAATAAAAACAGTTNCAATTCCCCAACACGTATAAAGAGTTACATTTACAAATTACAATGGATTCTTTTTCTTAATTTTCACAACACAATCATTTTTATATCATCGAATAATCATTAAATAAAAACAGTTACAATTATTATATTTATATTATAGAATTATACAATAAAGAAATATACACAACAATCATGGCATAACCGCTCACCCGATTTAGAATTTGTTTCATTCATATTACCATGATTGTCGAACAAATCTTAAATAACAAACATACCCAAAGTCATGATATCATCCGTGATCGAGAATCTTTGCTCAACACGAGTCTTGCTCCTCCCTGAAATAACACGCATAGATAAAACAATGATGAGCAATGACAGTAAATAGATTACTCAAATTTATTACAGTAACATAATAATATTATATACAAGAACATCAATGTCATAAATAAGCAAGAATTATAAACAATTATATAAATAATTATTTCAAAATGATATTAAAAAAAATAACATGACACAAAATAATATTTAATGCTTTCATTTAAAATATTTTATATTTTTTTCTTCTCTTATACCTCCATTTATTTATATTTTTGGTCATTTATATATTTACTTTTAAATATATTTCACATCTCAAGTATATAAATTACACTTGTAAATAACTGCATAAATACACAAGCCATTATCTCTACTTGAATGCATATAAAATACAATCATACCAATGCCGCACTTATTTCTTTTTTAATTTTTTTATTTTTTTAATTTTTTAGCACGTATAGTTTTGATACATAAGCATAAAAATATAAATAATTTTAGCAAATAGAAACATCATAAGTACCTCAAAAATTTAAATAAATTAACATGTATAATAAACATTGTGCAAAATTAGAAATAAAATTTCAAAGTTTCTTATTCTTCAATAACTTTATCATATTTAATATACTCGTTAAAATATGAAATTTATTATAAAGCATGAAAAAAACAATAAAAAATGATGTTTTTATATTAATATGATCAATACAGTCTATTCTATAATATATCAAAAATCATGAGTTGAAAACATAAAAAATCTTCATAGACCTAAATTTATCTGAAATTAAAAAAAAATAAAATATCAAAATTTTACTCAAAAATAGAAATTAAAATCTGAAGTAGGATAACATTAGTTACTTTNTTAAAAAATAAAATATCAAAATTTTACTCAAAAATAGAAATTAAAATTTGAAGTAGGATAACATTAGTTACTTTGAGAAATCAATTCAAGGCCTTCAAATCTTACTTCCTCTCTAACTTTTTTTTCCTCCATATCTCTAGAAATGACTCTCGGACATAGTAACAAAAATAAGAATAATAAATATACTTGAAATCTACTTATAAGAGTGGGTGCTTAAAAGTAATAAATATTTTATAAAAAAAACAATAATAAATAATATTAGGTTGGTTAGAAATACAGTGGCTATGAATATGTTTGTTATTTAGCTCTCTAAAAAAAACAGGTAAATAAAATCCTAGAAAATAATTGCAACCAGCTTACAAATACTTTGAATAATAAAAAAANGTAATAGAAAATATTAGGTTGGTTAGAAATACAGTGGCTATGAATATGTTTGTGTTATTTAGCTCTCTAAAAAAAAACAGGTAAATAAAATCCTAGAAAATAATTGCAACCAGCTTACAAATACTTTGAATAATAAAAAAANATAATAGAAAATATTAGGTTGGTTAGAAATACATTGGCTATGAATATGTTTGTGTTATTTAGCTCTCTAAAAGAAAACAGGTAAATAAAATCCTAGAAAATAATTGCAACCAGCTTGCAAATACTTTGAATAATAAAAAAACAATTCTATTTCATAATCGTTAAAGTAATCAAACAAAAATTATATTACATGCAAACATGTTACATAAATAGCTCTAAATTCACAATATCTGAACTCATATTATAAAAGAGCATGACAGGTCCATAACATAACAAAAAAGCAATAATTTGGCTCTGAACACTTCTATCTCTTCACATACTGTAAACATTTATTTAATTTTCTTGCTAAATGGAAATAATAACTTATATTTACAATAAGTCAAAAGAGACTTACAAGCACAATTTTGCTCAGCATAGGATATATTGTTGTTTAAAAAATACATATTATAACATTTCAAAACTNGGAACACTTCCATATCGTCATATACTGTAAACATTTGTTTAATTTTCTTGCTAAATGGAAATAATAACTTATATTTACAATAAGTCAAAAGAGAATTACAAGCACAATTTTGCTCAGCATAGGATATATTGTTGTTTAAAAAATACATATTATAACATTTCAAAACTNAGACTATCAACAGTCGCGTCAAACTGAACAAATGTGTCAGACACAAGCAATTTGCAAAATCCGATACTCCTAATCAAAAGTAAGGTCGTAACAAAAGAGAAAGTTGTGACTTGTGACAAGTTCTTATCCAACTAGATTAAAAAGAGAGATTCATTATGAATTTCTGGAATTTGTGATTTGATTATAGGATGATTATATAAAATCAAGGATAATTATCTATTGTTTTTACTATTTTAGTATTTTTTTAGTATTTTTTTTGCTAACAAATACCAAAGGTGAAAAATGAGTAGGACCTAATCATATCCCACTAAATGTGTGGAAATATTAAGGAGGATTGGGAAGTTATTGGCTTATTAAACTTTTTAATATTATTTTAAAAGCTAAAAAAATGTCTGAGTGAAGGAAGAGTACTTTGTTCTATATTCTTTAAATATAAAGGGGATGCACAAGAGTGTGCAAATTATACAGGAACTATGTTAATGTGTCCTACATTATTATGGGAGAATAATTGAATATCGGTTGACGTGATACAAGATTTCTCATAATCAGTTTGGATTTATATCAGACAAGTTTACTATGGAAGCTATACATTTATTGAGAGGTTTGATGGAGAAGTACAGAGAGAGTAAGGGGATCTACATAAGATTTTTATTGAATTTAAAAAAATTACGATAAGGTTCTTAAGAGAGTTTCTTTAGAGAGTTCTAGAAGAGAAAGTTGTTAATACGACTTATATTCAAGTCATTAAAGATATGCATGCTAGAATTGTTACTTGTGTTCGAAGAGGAGGATCGACCAAGTATTTTTCTATTTTAGTTGGATTAAATCAGGGTTCGACTTTAAGCTCATAATTAAAGCATATCTTTTTGCTTTAGTTATGGATGCACTTACTGAATATTTACAAGAGGATGTACCTTGGTTTATGTTTTTCATTGATGATATCCTTCTTGTGAATTAGATTAGAGAAAAAGCTAAAAAAAAAAAACTTGAATTATGGAGGTCTACGTTGGAGTATAAATGTCTTCGCTTGAGTATAGCTAAAATTGAATATATGGAATGTAATTTTAGTAGTAGTAGCTCTAGAAATAGAGTTATAACTATGGGTGATCAAATCATAAGAGGTGTGAATGCATTAGATATCTCAATTTTATTGTTCAAAATGATGGTGATATAGATGGGAATGTTATTAGTAGAATTCAAGTTGTTAGTTGAAGTGGAGGAATGCTTAGGGCTTATTGTGTGATAAAAAAGTACCGCTTAGACTGAAAGTAATATTTTATAAGATGGTGGTGAGACATGCAATGCTCTATGTCGCATAATGTTGGCCTTTAAAAGTGTTGACGAGCTGAGAATGCTTAGGTTCCATCCATAAATACATACACATATACTTAATTTTTTTATTAAGTTAAAATTTTTTATTACAATAAAAATAATGATATTTGAACTTTCAATGGTTGAGCAATGAGCACTTAGGTCATCCATTAACATTTAAAATCATAATAGATATTTTATGTTTATAAATTCAATTTTCATTATGATAAAGTTTATTTTTCAACTTATTTATCNAAGTAGATTTCAAGTTTATTTATTATTCTTATTTTTGTTACTATGTCCGAGAGTCATTTCTAGAGATATGGAGGAAAAAAAAGTTAGAGAGGAAGTAAGATTTGAAGGCCTTGAATTGATTTCTCAAAGTAACTAATGTTATCCTACTTCAGATTTTAATTTCTATTTTTGAGTAAAATTTTGATATTTTATTTTTTAAAATTTAGATAAATTTAGGTCTATGAAGATTTTTTATGTTTTCAACTCATGATTTTTGATATATTATAGAATAGACTGTATTGATCATATTAATATAAAAACATTATTTTTTATTGTTTTTTTCATGCTTTATAATAATTTTCATATTTTAACGAGTATATTAAATATGATAAAGTTATTGAAGAATAAGAAACTTCAAAATTTTATTTCTAATTTTGCACAATGTTCATTATACATGTTAATTTATTTAAATTTCTTAGGTACTTATGATGTTTCTATTTGCTAAAATTATTTATATTTTTATGCTTATGTATCAAAACTATACGTGCTNGAAATTTTATTTCTAATTTTGCACAATATTCATTATACATGTTAATTTATTTAAATTTCTTAGGTACTTATGATGTTTTTATTTGCTAAAATTATTTATATTTTTATGCTTATGTATCAAAACTATACGTGCTAAAAAATAAAAAAAATAAAAAAGAAATAAGTGCAGCATTGGTATGATTGTATTTTATATGCATTCAAGTAGAGATAATGGCTTGTGTATTTATGCAGTTATTTACAAGTGTAATTTATATACTTGGGATGTGAAATATATTTAAAAGTAAATATATAAATGACCAAAAATATAAATAAATGGAGGTATAAGAGAAGAAAAAAAAATATTTTAAATGAAAGTATTAATTATTATTTTGTGTCATGTTATTTTTTTTTTAATATCATGTTGAAATAATTATTTATATAATTGTTTATAATTCTTGCTTATTTATGACATTGATGTTCTTGTATACAATATTATTATGTTACTGTAATAAATTTGAGTAATCTATTGTACTGTCATTGCTCATCATTGTTTTATCTATGCGTGTTATTTCAGGGAGGAGTAAGACTCGTGTTGAGCAAAGATTCTCGATCACGGATGATATCATGACTTTGGGTATGTTTGTTATTTAAGATTTGTTCGACAATCATGGTAATATGAATTAAACAAATTCTAAATCGGGGGAGTGGTTATGCCATGATTGTTGTGTATATTTCCTTATTGTATAATTCTATAATATAAATATAATAATTCTAACTGTTTTTATTTAATGATTATTCGATGATATAAAAATGATTGTGTTGTGAAAATTAAGAAAAAGAATCCATTGTAATTTGTAAATGTAACTCTTTATACAAGTTGGTGAATTAAAAGGAGGCAGAAGCGTGCTGCCTGCTACTGAAGGCTGAACTTTTTTGCTTGACTTTTGGCGAAAGGAGCAGGATAGATTTGTAACATTTTATAGTATACTATTTCAGTACTAATATTCTTATTTATATACTCAAGTATTTGATTAGAATATGCAATAGTGGCAGTTTAATGCCTTTTAGTTAATCGAGTTTTTAGTCTTTGTTTTTCTTAATTTGGTTCTTATGTTACTGTCAAATTTGGCTGCTTGTTTTGAATTATTTTTTAGGGTTTTTTAGTCTGGAATAAATCTTGTATGAATATTCAAAGTTTGGCTTCTGCAGTAGGAAGAGGGTGTGTTTTGAACCAAGCAGGAAAATGTTGCCAATAGTAAGCTGATATTAAGGGGCCATTTGGTAATGAATTTTGTAAATTCTGTAAATTGGATTTATTAGATTCAACTTTAATTTGATTATCAAACAGCCCTTATAAAGTTTGCTTCAAATGATATTAATCCATATGGACATTTAAATTTATGATAAAGTTATGATGACAATATGTCAAAGAGTTTGAAATTGGCAAATATGAAAGTCAAGTTCATAAGCAATTATATGGTTCTGTTCCTTTCATTGGAGGCTAACAATTAGATAGAATGAGGTTGGCAAAGTGCCCTAGGGTTGTACGGGGTGGCAAAAGTTATTGCCAGCCATACTTAAATGGGATCCCTTAACATGAGATATTTGTCTATTTGAAGGAGATGATTGTTTGGCAAAGTGCCCTAAGGATGTACTTTATACTTTATTTATGTGNTACTTACTAACAAATTAATTTGATTAAAGGGATGGTGAAAGATTAGATTCTTTTCTTGAGTTCTCAAGCCTAGAATCCACATTCAACATGTGGCAGACGAAGTTGATCCATCTCATGCATTTCATGTGCTAAACAGGCAAATTGATAGGAATATTCTCTAAATGTACAAATCAGTTATCATCCATATTCGTCGATAAAAGCAGTGCCTATATGAAATGTTCTGTTTGATCTCACCTCAACTACAAGTACTTTTTTGTTCACCTTGGCAGTTTCCAGGTTGTTGCTTCACTAAACATTTAAGCGCAACATGCTTCCTAGCACATTGTTTATTACCTTAAGGTAGCACATATTTGATTGCATAAGGTCATCACAAATTATCACTATATGGCAACAGCTAGGAGTTTAGCATCAACATGATATGTTTAATACCACATCTTAAAATGGGATCAAAAGAGTTCAGCTAAAAAATGACATTGCAGAAGGCTGGTGCATCTACTATGATAAAATTGGTTCATTATTGTAAACTGTCTTTACCCCTTCTCCCCAAATATTTGATATGGCAATCACATCAAAAATCTCAATTGCATTCTGTGGAGAATCCAAAGCAGTATATTGATTTTGGTGCTAGCTGAGATTCTCCCATGTTCAGCTTATGAAAAACACTTTTGAAGATGATGAACAAATTTTCAGTGTCTATCAAAATTTTGTCAATCTAATTATTGGTGATCGGTATCGTGACACCTGTAGCTTACTTATACAGAACGCCATGGATGTAATTGAAGGTAAAGCTAAGGTTGCTGGATTAAAGCAACACACCAACATAACCTCTAAACTAGTTTGGGCTCATTTCTATATTTCTCTATCAGTGATTTTTATGGGCCTCCTTGAACTCGGCTCAACAAGTATGATCCTTTCCAACTTTCTAGCCTTAACCAGTTCCTTAATTAAGATTAGAAAATGTTGACATTCTTATGTGCTGTTGTTACGGTGGTCTTGATGATAAAAGCAATTCTTCTTTAGATCTCGTTGGTAGCCCCAACTCTCATTGGTTTATCCTATATGACTTCCACTGACTCGTCCAATAAAAAATTTAGATGAGAAATAATTAAAAGTGAATAGGTTGGCAGTGGTAATCTCTTTTGTTTGAGTTCATCATGGAGATCATCTCTTAGATGAGTTCATTTCTCAAATGGAAGAAATCCCTTTTAAGGAATCTCCTCGTGGCTTTGTGCTCTATACAGAGGCTTTCTTATCTTTTAGAGGGACCCTAAAATCTCCATTTATTATTTTGGTTTTCTCCTCACCTGTGTCGGTCAACATTTTGAAAAGCGAAAATATTGATAATAATTTTTGAAATTTAATTTAATATAATAAGTATATAGTATGAGTTTTGAAAATAGTGTGTTTTAATTTTCGAAAAATGAGACCAAAAGTTATTGGACAAATGAGATCCATTTGGTCTCATTTCTTTTCAAAAATTAAAACACACTACTTTCAAAACCTAAATTATATACCCCTTATATTTAAATTAAATTTCAAAAATTATTTTCTTATTCATATTTTCAAATCATCAAAAAGTTGACCGATAACCTAGCAGTGGGTGTGCTTGTCATTTTGTTGTATCCATTTGCAGTTGCAAAGTTATTGGTGAGTTCAAGTTACTCCGCCAAAGTTCTCGCTCGTTGGAGTCCTAACGCATACTTAAAAGAACCTTCTCATAGATGGTGTACTAATACCACATGAACAACAATTGGTTTGAGTCCTTTGATCTCTAACTTCTCCTTTTGGAACCAGACCAAATGTACATCTATATCATAACTTGTGAATTCTTTAATGGCTTCTAAGCACTATCAAACTCCATAAATATTCTTTTGAACTCACACTCAAATAGTTGATCACTCCTAGAGGCTATCAAGTGAGCTAACAAACTTTTTTAAAGTCATAAAAAATAGTTAATATTTCTGCTTGTCTTTGATGTTAAACAAGAAAATAGCAAATTTGAATGAAGCCACATCATTCAATGGGCACACTATTAAATTCATAAAAAAATAGTCAAACATTTTATTTTGTCATTGATGTTAAACAAGGAAACACCATCTTTAAATGAAGCCACGTGATTGAACGGATTTGTTCCCCACTTATCTATATCCAAAGGTAGGATTTGAAACTTCTTTAGAGGCTTAGCTTCCTCTATCCCCTTGGTGAAAGGATTCTCCAGTTATGACATCTTTTCACTTCCTTCTTTACTCTCCATGATATGAAGTAAAGGTTTCATTATCAAAAAGATATGTTTCATCAGAAAAATATTCTTTGGAACTTCTCATTCCTTCTCCACAACATTAAATCTTGAGAATTAAGATCCATTAAGGAGCATCCCTAAGAAAGCTTTTTTTTGCAACAAACTCTAATATCTACCTTGTTAACACATCTCTATCACTATGATTAGCTCCTTGAAATGCTCACTTCTAATTTGTGGCATATCTGTGCTCACCGACTTAAAATATCATTAGATTAAAAACTAATTGTAGGTTCACACCACCAAAATAATAGCACTTAGAGAAAAGAGAGAGAAATGGAATAAAGAGAAAAAATATGGAAATAAAGAGCTCAACAGAAAAAGAGGCTTTTTGGATTTGATTGCTCAAGGAAACAGGATAGAGATGATGTGGCATTATCAATATTGACCTCCTATTTATAGATTTGAGGTGATTTGACTATATTATATATTTCGATACACATAAATAAAGTATAAAGTACATCCTTAGGGCACTTTGCCAAACAATCATCTCCTTCAAATAGACAAATACCTCATGTTAAGGGATCCCATTTAAGTATGGGTGACAATAACTTTTGCTACCCCGTACAACCCTAGGGCACTTTGCCAACCTCATTCTATCTAATTGTTAGCCTCCAATGAAAGGAACAGAACCATATAATTGCTTATGAACTTAACTTTCATATTTGCCAATTTCAAACTCTTTGACATATTGTCATCATAACTTTATCATAACTTTAAATGTCCATATGGATTAATATCATTTGAAGCAAACTTTATAAGGGCTGTTTGATAATCAAATTAAAGCTGAATCTAATAAAT
>JXCR01145913.1:260313-279538 GCA_002079205.1 Phalaenopsis hybrid cultivar
CCCCCCCCCCCCTCTCTCTCTCTCTCTCTCTCTCTCTCTCTCTCTCTCTCTCTCTCTCTCTCTCTCTCTCTCTCTCTCTCTCGGCGTACTAAATCATTATTATAATTCTAAGCTTTCATTCAATTATTTTTTGTTAATGATAGAACAAATTATGTTTTAAAAATTCACAGATCACGCCACACTGGTCAGTTCAGAGGGCCACTACACTGCAATGGAGTAATGTTGCTTTTCATTGTTTATAGTTTTTCAAAAGTGCCACCGAGTCAAATGGTTATTGTTACAATGATTTTTCCTTCCTGTTTCCATATTTTCTATATTCTTCTACAAATGCAACCACCAGCATATCATTTCTTTTGTGCGCTCTTTTGTATGTTATTAATGCTCAATCAGTTGAATCAAGCACACAAGGTTATGTGGAGACTATCAACAGTCGCGTCAAATTGAACAAATTTGCAAAATCCGATACTCCTAATCAAAAGGAAGGTCGTAACAAAAGAGAAAGTTGTGCCTTGTGACAAGTTCTTATCCAACTAGATTAAAAAGAGAGATTAATTATGAATTTCTGGAATTTGTGATTTGATTATAGGATGATTACATAAAATCAAGGATAATTATCTATTGTTTCTACTATTTTAGTATTTTTTAGTATTTTTTTGCTAACAAATACCAAAGGTGAAAAATGAGTAGGACCTAATGATATCCCACTAAATGTGTGGAAATATTTAGGAGATCTGGGAATTTATTGGCTTATTAAACTTTTAAATATTATTTTAAAAGCTAAAAAAATGTCTGAGTGAAGGAAAAGTACTTTGTTCTCTATTCTTTAAAAATAAAAGGGATGCGCAAGAGTGTGCAAATTATACAGGAATTATGTTGATGTATCCTACATTATTATGGGAGAGTAATTGAACATCGGTTGACGTGATACAAGGTTTCTCATAATCAGTTTGGATTTATATCGGACAAGTTTACTATGGAAGCTATACATTTAATGAGAGGTTTGATGGAGAAGTATAGAGAGAGTTAGAGGGATCTACATATGATTTTTATTGAATTAAAAAAAATTACGATAAGGTTCTTAAGAGAGTTTCTTTAGAGAGTTCTAGAAGAGAAAGGTGTTAATACGACTTATATTCAAGTCATTAAAGATATGCATACTAGAATTGTTACTTGTGTTCGAAGAGGAGGATCGATTAAGTATTTTTCTATTTTAAATGGATTAAATCAGGGATCGACTTTAAGCTCATAATTAAAGCATATCTTTTTGCTTTAGTTATGGATGCACTTCCTGAATATTTATAGGAGGATGTACCTTGGTTTATGCTTTTCGTTGATGATATCCTTCTCGTGAATTAGATTAGAGAAAAAGCTAAAAAAAAACTTGAATTATGGAGATCTACGTTGGAGTATAAATGTCTTCGCTTGAGTATAGCTAAAATTGAATATATGGAATGTAATTTTAGTAGTAGTAGCTTTAGAGATAGAGTTATAACTATGGGTGATCAAATTATAAGAGGTGTGAATGAATTAGATATCTCGGTTTTATTGTTCAAAGTGATGGTGATATAGATGGGAATGTTATTAGTAGAATTCAAGCTGTTAGTTGAAGTAGAGGAATGCTTCGGGCTTATTGTGTGATAGAAAAGTACCGCTTAGACTGAAAGTAATATTTTATAAGATGGTGGTGAGACATGCAATGCTCTATGTCGCATAATGTTGGCCTTTAAAAGTGTTGACGAGCTGAGAATGCTTAGGTTCCATCCATAAATACATACACATATACTTAATTTTTTTATTAAGTTAAAATTTTTTATTACAATAAAAATAATGATATTTGAACTTTCAATGATTGAGCAATGAGCACTTAGATCATGCATTAACATTTAACATCATAATAGATATTTTATGTTTATAAATTCAATTTTCATTATGATAAAGTTTATTTTTCAACTTATTTATCTTTCATAAATGTTCATATACATTTAGTTACGTATTTATCCAAGCTTTTTACTATTTTACATCATATTTTAAATGGCAATGCTACACAATGTGCTTAGGCTTTGCATTATAGCATGCTATTCACCATTGACAACTATGGATGTCCCTAAATTAAATGCACTTTATTTACACCAAATACTTTTCTCAATCCTTAAAAATTAATCATAAATCAAATAAAAATAAAATCCTCTAAATAAATCAAATGCATAAAGCATGCTCACTAAAAAAACATACTCTCAAGCTCAAAAAACAACCAAGATCAGCAATAGCTTGATAATCAATTAAAATCACATCACCTTCTAATTCTCAACTGTAGCTCGATCATTAAGTCAAATCATTACAATTCCTCCTGTGACTCCTATGATGATAAAATTTTATACTCGATTGTCTGACAACAAAGCTGACAATATTACACAAAATCAGAAGTATAAAGCAAATAAGATAGTTAAAACAAAATAAAAATATATATATATCAATTACTCCGAGATAAAATTCGAGATCAATCAAAACTCCCACTAAATTGATGCCAACAAAGATGATGAGAAATCATCAACAGCTCTCAAGAAAGATCTAAGGATCCTAAGATCTACATTATGCTATAGAAAGTCAACCCAAAGATCAAAATCCATATGAAAAAGAAGGCATCAAGCAGAAAAACTAAAAATCAAAAGAGAAAATAGATCATGAAACTTCAACAAAGGTGTCAACAAAGAGATTTGATAGAGCTCATTTGAAATTTAGTTGCTTACTACAATCTCCTTAAATGCGTGCCAATTTTGTTTTCATACTAGTTCCCTCAACAATCTCATTGATTTCAAAGAAAAATTAGAGAGACATAAAGGTCTACCTTCAAAATTAATGAAATTACACCATCCGATTCACAATNTTCAAAGAAAAATTAGAGAGACATAAAGGTCTACCTTCAAAATTAATGAAATTACACCATCCGATTCACAATAAAAATATCCCAATGCTGAACTCTTCAATGAGAACACAAGTAAAATAAGTAGATGTAACACAAATCAGTTAGAAATTAACTATATATACTTATAGATGTAAATTAACTATATATACTTATAGATGTAAATTAACTATATATACTTATAGATGTACATAAGAATTTAGGTATTTGAAGTTGTAACCTTTATTTATTGATTAAAATTGATTAAGGAAGAAAATGATGGCTGAGGTTGAAGACAAAAAGAACAGATTAGAAGAATTTGACACATAGGAGAACAAAACATGAGACAAAGCAATTCAGTCTGAAGATAATTCTACTCTAGAAACGCTAAGTGTTGAGAGAGCTAGGAACTTCTGATTTTAGAGATTTTAGTCTTAAGGGATGATTAATTATTATGTTCTTACTTCAACGTTTAATAACAAGAGGAGAGAGAGAGACTTATGGTGCTAGATTTATTTTAAATAATTATATTGTTAGTTCTTATAATAATACCTTATCTTATTTTGATGTTCATACAACACTTTTAACTTCATGTTCTGATATTAGTAATGTTGACATTTTACTTGCTGCTTTGTACAATTTATTACTTTTTACTAAACGGGCATGTTAATATGTTATATTTTAACATGTCAGTAGGTTAAAATGTTAATATATTACCTAGTACTTCATACTCTAATGTATGTACGGTACTATATACAATTTGTTGATTTAAGGGCTTCATAAACGAAAAATGACTCAAAAACAAGTAGCATAATTTTAAATCCGGATCAACGGCACTATCAGCTTTCAGAAAAGAAGTAAAAACTTGCAATGTCGGAGATAGGAAATTCAGTGGAATGTATTTAATCAACGGCTCCATCAGCCTTATCCAATCATTTAGTTCATCTCAACAAAAAATCTCATATTAGCTAATATATATTAATGACTAGATTCTATGCACAAAATAATAATATACATACAAATAGAAATATGTATGCCCTCATCTGCAAGAGAAGAAGATATGATTATAAGCTGCTCAGAATAACATAATTGTACGAGATGCGAAAGATCAAGTTCGATAAAAAATGAAGACCAAGTTAATGAAACCTCTATAACAAGCTTATAGTCAAAAGTACTGCACCAAATGAACNTAGATTTTCAGTGGAATGTATTTAATCAACGGCTCCATCAGCCTTGTCCAATCATTTAGTTCATCTCAACAAAAAATCTCATATTAGCTTATATATATTAATGACTAGATTCTATGCACAAAATAATAATATACATACAAATAGAAATATGTATGCCCTCATCTGCAAGAGAGGAAGATATCATTATAAGCTGCTCAGAATAACATACTTAAACGAGATGCGAAAGATCAAGTCCAATAAAAAATGAAGACCAAGTTAATGAAACCTCTATAACAAGCTTATAGTCAAAAGTACTGCACCAAATGAACAAGTAAAACCAGCAATTTTATGAAACCATCATGTCAACACCACAATAAAAATTTTCACTTACTTCACAATTGCTCTCCTTGCCTTCCAAAACTGCTTAGGGCCAATTACTCTTACGATATCATCAGGAGATATATCTGATACTGAAATGGAATCTATCATTGAGGCCTCCGAAACTTCGCCGCTTCGTTCAGTATCTTTCAACTCACCTGGCCCACCTGCTTTCTCATCAAAGCTTCTTTGACTATATCCAAATGACAACCCAGTACTTAATGTGCATTGAATCTTGTGAGCATTCCTGTTTTCAAGAGAACCATCTTGGGACAAATCATTGCCCATCCTGGCGTTGTGTTGACCTGTTTTATCAAAAAACTTCATTTTGAATTCAGCACATTTATCTGAAGGTGCCAAGGAAATTTTTAAAGGACCAGCAAGTATCTCACCAGCTTCTGGATCTTCGCTTGAAATGTTTTCTCTAAACTCTTCTTCAGCGTGAATTCTTTCATGCCTTTTTCGTAATTTTCCCGAAGCATTGGCTTCATAAATGGCCTTACTAGAAGGACTCCAAACATGGATGGAAGAATCAAGAGTGGAAGAGATCTGAACTTTTGTAGCACAAAAAAAGGATGGCTTGCTTATCTCAGTCAAAGGTGCATTCTTTGAATGTGGTACAACTTCAGATGGAGCTAAAGTTGGAACTCTAAAATCATCATTATCATCATCAAACTTTGCTTTAAGAGAATTTTTTCCGCCTGTAAAGTCGCCTACTTTGAAGGCAGTACCTTCAGCACCTGATCCTGCAGCACTAGAAGTTCTTTCACAGTCAATTCCCCTGGTTTTGCTACTTTTCCCATCAGATGACTGCGAATAAGTTTTGTCAGCTGAAGAGAGAGGCATTGAATGAGGTCGAAAAAATGGAGAATGTGCAGTCCTTTCATTAGTGCCTCCCTGTCGCCAAAATGCACTTGTGAATATCAATAGAAAAAAGCCGGGTATAGACTATGTATTTAACTTTAAAATTGAAGAATAATGCCATGAAAATAAGGTAGCCTAAGAGAAAATGGCACCCATTAAATACTTAAAAGAAATTTCAGAAAAAGAGGAAGGACACAAACAGGAGCAGGGATAGAACATGGAATGTAATTCCCAATATAGAGATTGTCAATTTAAGTGACGAACATAAAAAATAACAGACACACACACACACTTTCTAATTAATGTTTTTCTCCACGATTAATACAAAGAATGAATTGACAATGGTTTTCCTTTTTCTAACTATTATAAAGTTGGAATCAAAAATATCTTTAATTAAAGCTTAAAATAAGTTGAGAACTCAATCACAATAATATAAATTTTCATTTATTTGACTTTTTTATTTGCTGTTCAAAAGAGAAGGGGTTTATCAATTTTATCCTTTTAAAATAGTCCCATGCAATGGATAACAGAATGACATAAATATAAAACTTTTTGTGAAAGCAATATAAAAAGCGATCCTCCAAAATTATTATCTCAGTATCACTCAATAAAGCATTAAATAGTATTTTCTCATTTGTTAATTTCTAAGTATTAATTATTTTATTGTAAAGAGATGGAGTTTATAAATTTTATCCATCTAAAGTAGGCACTTCTGATGGATGTGATAATAAAAAATGAATAATATCTTTTTGTTGATATTTTCATACAAAATATAACTTAAACTATTATTCAATATAATATATATTAAGATACAATGTGAATACAAATATTTTATTTGAAACATTAAACCTACAAGCAAGAAAGGAGCCCAATAACAAAATGGAATTTTCACCATTTTTTTGAATGGTCAAATTGCATCTATTAAATTAACTAATGTCTAATCCAATGTACAACAACAACAAAGCCTTAAACCCACTACGTGGGGTCAGCTACATGAATCCTTTTTCTCCATTGTGTTTTATTTAGTGTCATATTTTCATTTAGTTCTAATAAATTATAATCATTTTTTTATACAATAAGCCCAAGTTCTCCTAGGTCTAACACTGCATTTCTTAACATAAGTCAAATCTAAAACGTCTGCTCTCCTAATCAGATCATCAAATGGTCGATGCTTAATATGACCAAACCATCTAAGACAACTTCCTCTAACTTTGTCTGTCATAGGAGCTACACCAACTCTATCACAAATATATTTATTTCGCATTTGTCTCTAAGCGTAAAGCCACTCATCCACCTAATCATTCTCATCTTGGCAACACTTAGCTTAGTATTATGCTTCTCTTTTAAAGGCCAAAATTCAGCGCCATAGAGCATTGCAGGTCTCACCACCGTCTTATAAAATTTTCCTTTCAGTCTAAACAATACTTTTCTATCCAACTAAGTGGGTCGGCTACGTGAATCTTTTTTTCTCCATTGTATCCTATTGAGTGTCATATTTCATTTAACTCTAATAGATTAAGATCATTTTTTATACAATATAAAAAAGTCTTTTTAGGTCTACCTCTGCCTTTCTATATATAAGTTGAATCTAAAACATCTACTTTCCTAATCGGATCATCAGATGGTTAATGTTTAATGTGACCAAACCATCTAAAACAACTCTCTCTAATCTTGTCCGCCACTGGAGCTACACCAACCCTATCACGAATATATGCAATTCGCATTTTGTCTCTAAGTTCCAAGCCACCGATCCACCTAAGCATTCTCATCTTAGCAACACTTAACTTTATTTAATGCTTCTCTTTTAAAGGCCAACATCGCACGCCAAAGAACATTGCAGGTCCCACCACCATTTTATCATGTAATAGGCTCGATGCATTGCTCCACTCAAACCAACTAACTTGAATTCTACCAATAACATCCCCATCTAAATCACCATCACTTTGAACAATCGGCCCAACTTACAACGGTGACACTAGAGCTACTATTACTAAAATCATATTCCATGTATTTAGTTTTAGATTTATTCAAAAGAAAGCCTAAAGACTTCAATGTAGATCTCCATAATTCAAGTTTTTCCTAAAGTCTTTATGTAATCTTATCCACAAGAAATATATCATCAACTAAAAGCATACAACAACTGATGTAATCCAACTTAAATAAGAAAATAATTGGTCAATCCTCCTGTCCAAACACAAATAACAGCTCTAGTATGCACATCTTTAATGACTTGAATATAAGTCATATCAACACATTTCTTCCTTAGAAATCTCAGAAGGACTTCACTTGAAACTTTATAATAAGCCTTTTCTAAATCAATAAACATCATATGTAGATCCTCATTACTCACTTTGTACTTCTTCATCAAATCTCTCAATAAAGGCATGGGTTAAATAGTAGACCTACCCGACATAAACCTAAACTGATTATATAAAAATCTTTGTATCACGTCTTAACATATGTTCAGTTACCCTCTCCTATGACTTTAAAGTATGACATATCAACTATTTTCCTCTATATATTGTATGATATTTTGCATCCCATTTATTATTAAAAATCAGGACCAAAATACTCTTCCTCCACTCCTCAGGCATCTTTTTAGTTTTTAAAATAATATTAAAAAATTTAGTAAGAAAAAAGCTCCTAAATCTCCTAAATAATTTCACACTTTAATTGGAATATCATTAGTTCCAACTGATTTTACACCATTGGTTTTTAAGTGGTTTTTTTAAAGCCTCCTTAACTTCTTTTTACTAATGGGGCAATAAAAATAAAAAGTTTATTATTATTAACGATATTAAAATCACTATAGTCCATCGTATTTTCAGAAACTTCATTGATAAGTTTATCAAAATAGCTCGCCCTCCTAGGTTGAATACCTTCCTCTAAGAAAAGCTTTTTTTTTTAATTTTTCATCTTTAATACACTTTACTTGAATTAAATCTTTACTTCCCTTCTCTCTTTGTTTAGCTAGTTTATGCATATATTTTTCACTATCTTTGATATCGAGCAATAAATAAATACAGGGCAGACAGTTCTAAAAATTAAAACAAAGGGAAATTTGCAAGGATTTTATAAACCATGCCCAAAATTGAACCCGCAATAAAGAATATTTTCAAAAACATGAAGTTGTAACTAGCTATTTCTATATAAAAGCTGTAAGAGAACAAGTTGATGCAGTTGGACTCAGATAACAGAAAAATAATCGCATACTAATTGAAACAATAAATAAATAAACGAGCTTAAAAGTGCATTTTAATTGTTCTTCCGTCTCCTTTGATATTCAAAAAACAGTTATAACACTATGGCAAAGGTATTTTAGAATGGGCTCATTTCAAGCCCAAAGAAGTATAGCTCACGAGCAGGTTCACCGAACAACATTAACTTCGTAATCACAGAAAGGTAAGCACTATAATTAGCTGAAAGCTTACAACAAAATTTCATCAGCCAAAATTTACATCTAAAGAGAAACGAGACCTGCTTCGATGACGCAGAAGAAACCGCGATGCCAGGTTTAGGTGGCGGGAGAGTTGCCGAACTAAATTTCTGCAGAGGAACACTCAGCTGCTCATAGAGAGCCATCTTGTTCCTCGGAGGCGCTCTCGGCCCTCCCTTCTCCGTATCGTTCACATGAACTCTCGGAAACATAGGTCTCATAGATTTGTCATCTTCCTTCCCCACTTTCATCGTCCCCATATCCAATCTCAACACTCAGTCACCCTAAACGGCGAACACACTCCGCCCTCCTGAATCACTCACCAGCTCCCGGAACCCAAATCCTCTTTCTNACGTTTTGTTGACCTGTTTTATCAAAAAACTTCATTTTGGATTCAGCAACTTTATCTGAAGGTGCCAAGGAAATTTTTGAACGACCAGCAAATATCTCACCAGCTTCTGGATCTTCACTTGAAATGTTTTCTCTAAACTCTTCTTCAGCGTGAATTATTTCATGCCTTTTTGGCAATTTTCCCGAAGCATTGGCTTCATAAATGGCCTTATGAGGACTCCAAACATGGATGGAAGAATCAAGAGTGGAAGAGAATTGAACATTGGTAGCACAAAAAAAGAATGGCTTGCTTACCTCCGCCAAAGGTGCATTCTTTGATTGTGGTACAACTTCAGATGGAGCTAAAGTTGGAACTCTAAAATCATCATTATCATCATCAAACTTTGCTTTAAGAGAATTTTTTCCGCCTGTAAATTCGTGTGCATTGAAGGCAGTACCTTCAGCACCTGATCCTGCAGCACTAGAAGGTCTTTCACAGTCAATTCCCCTGGTTTTGCTACTTTTCCCATCAGATGACTGCGAATAAGTTTTGTCAGCTGAAGAGAGAGGCATTGAATGAGTTCGAAAAAAAGGAGAATGTGCAGTCCTTTCATTAGTGCCTCCCTGTTGCCAAAATGCACTTGTGAATATCAATAGAAAAAAGCCGGGTATAGACTATGTATTTAACTTTAAAATTCAAGAATAATGCCATGAAAATAAGGTAGCCTAAGAGAAAATGGCACCCATTAATTACTTAAAAGAAATTTCAGAAAAAGAGGAAGGACACAAACAGGAGCAGGGATAGAACATGGAATGTAATTCCCGATATAGAGATTGTCAATTTAAGTGACGAACATAAAAAATAACAGACGCACACATACACTTTCTAATTATTGTTTTTCTCCATGATTAATACAAAGAATGAATTGACAATGGTTTTCCTTTTTCTAAATATTATAAAATTGGAATAAAAAATATCTTTAATTAAAGCTTAAAATAAGTTGAGAACTCAATCACAATAATATAAATTTTCATTTATTTGACTTTTTTATTTGCTGTTCAAAAGAGAAGGGGTTTATCAATTTTATCCTTTTAAAATAGTCCCATGCAATGGATAACAGAATGACATAAATATAAAACTTTTTTGTAAAAGCAATATAAAAAGCGATCCACCAATATTATTATCTCAGTATCACTCAATAAAGCATTAAATAGTATTTTCTCAATTGTTAATTTATAATTATTAATTATTTTATTGTAAAGAGATGGAGTTTATAAATTTAATCCATCTAAAGTAGGCACTTCTGATGGATGTGATAATTAAAAATGAATAATATCTTTTTGTTGATATTTTCATACAAAATATAAACTTAAACTATTATTCAATATAATATATATTAGGATACAATGTGAATACAAATATTTTATTTGAAACATTAAACTTACAAGCAAGGAAGGAGCTCAATAACAGAATGGAAGTTTCACCATTTTTTTAATGGTCAAATTGCATCTATTAAATTAACTAATGTCTAATCCAATGTATAACAACAACAAAGCCTTAACCCACTACGTGGGGTCAGCTACATGAATCCTTTTTCTCCATTGCATTTTATTTAGTGTCAGATTTTCATTTAGTTCTAATAAATTATAATCATTTTTTTATACAATAAGCCCAAGTCTTCCTAGGTCTACCACTGCGTTTCTTAACATAAGTGAAATCTAAAACGTCTGCTCTCCTAATCAGATCATCAAATGGTCGATGCTCAATGTGACCAAACCATCTAAGACGACTTCCTTTAACTTTGTCTGTCATAGGAGCTACACCAACTCTATCACAAATATATTTATTTCGCATTTGTCTCTAAGCGTAAAGCCACTCATCCACCTAATCATTCTCATCTCGGCAACACTTGGCTTAGTATTATGCTTCTCTTTAAAGGCCAACATTCAGCGCCATAGAGCATTGCAAGTCTCACCACCGTCTTATAAAATTTCCTTTAGGTCTAAACAATACTTTTCTATCCAACTAAGTGGGTCGGCTACGTGAATGTTTTTTCTCCATTGTATCCTATTGAGTGTCATATTTTATTTCACTCTAATAGATTAAGATCATTTTTTATACAATATTAACAAGTTTTTTTAGGTCTACCTCTGCCTTTCTATATATAAATTGAATCTAAAAAATCTATTTTCCTAATCGGATCATCAAATGGTTAATGTTTAATGTGACCAAACCATCTAAAACAACTCTCTCTAATCTTGTCCGCCACTGGAGCTACACCAACCCTATCACGAATATATGCAATTCGCATTTTGTCTCTAAGTTCCAAGCCACCGATCCACCTAAGCATTCTCATCTTAGCAACACTTAACTTTATTTAATGCTTCTCTTTTAAAGGCCAACATCCTGTGCCAAAGAACATTGCAGGTCCCACCACCATTTTATCATGCAATAGGCTCAATGCATTGCTCCACTCAAACAAACTAACTTGAATTCTACTAACAACATCCCCATCTAAATCACCATCACTTTGAACAATCGACCCAGCTTACAACGGTGACACTAGAGCTACTATTACTAAAATCATATTCCATTTATTTAGTTTTAGATTTATTCAAAAGAAAGCCTAAAGACTTCAATGTAGATCTCCATAATTCAAGTTTTTCCTAAAGTCTTTATGTAATCTTATCCACAAGAAATATATCATCAACTAAAAGCATACAACAACTGATGTAATCCAACTTAAATAAGAAAATAATTCGTCAATCCTCCTGTCTGACCACAAATAACAGCTCTAGTATGCACATCTTTAATGACTTTAATATAAGTCATATCAACACATTTCTTCTCTAGAAATCTCAGAAGGACTTCACTTGAAACTTTATAATAAGCCTTTTCTAAATCAATAAACATTATATGTAGATCCTCATTACTCTCTTTGTATTTCTTCATCAAATCTCTCATTAAAAGGTATGGCTTAAATAGTAGACCTACCCGGTCTAAACCTAAACTGATTATAAAAAAATATTTGTATCACGTCTTAACATAAGTTCAGTTACCCTCTCCTATGACTTTAAAGTATGACATATCAACTATTTTCCTCTATATATTGTATGATCTTTTGCACCCCTTTTATTATTAAAAATCAGGACCAAAATACTCTTCCCCCACTCAGGCATCATTTTAGTTTTTAAAATAATATTAAAGAATTTAGTAAGAAAAAAGCTCCTAAATCTCCTAAATAATTTCACACTTTAATTGGAATATCATTAGTTCCAACTGATTTTCCACCATTGGTTTTTTAGTGGTTTTCTTAAAGCCTCAACTTCTTTTTACTAATAGGGCAATAAAAATAAAATGTTTATTATTATTAACGATATTAAAATCACTAAATTCGATCGTATTTTCAGAAACTTCATTGATAAGTTTATCAAAATAGCTCGCCCTACTAGGTTGAATACCATTCTCTAAGAAAAGCTTTTTTTTTTCCATCTTTAATACACTTTACTTGAATTAAATCTTTACTTCCCTTTTCTCTTTGTTTAGCTAGTTTGTGCATATATTTTTCACTATCTTAGATATCCAGTAATAAATAAATACAGGGCAGACAGTTCTAAAAATTAAAAAAGAAGGAAATTTGCAAAGATTTTATAAACCATGCCCAAAATTGAACCCGCAATAAAGAATATTTTCAAAAACATGAAGTTGTAACCAGCTATTTCTATATAAAAGCTGTAAGAGAACCAGTTGATACAGTTGGACTAAGATAACAGAAAAATAATCGCATACTAATTGAAACAATACATAAATAAACGAGCTTAAAAGTGCATTTTAATGGATCTTCCGTCTCCTTTGATATTCAAAAAACAGTTATAACACTATGGAAAAGGTACTTTAGAATGGGCTCATTTCAAGCCCAAAGAAGTATAGCTCGCGAGCAGGTTTACCGAACAACATTAACTTCGTAATCACAGAAAGGTAAGCACTATAATTAGCTGAAAGCTTACAACAAAATTTNTTCTTCCGTCTCCTTTGAGATTCAAAAAACAGTTAGAACACTATGGAAAAGGTATTTTAGAATGGGCTCATTTCAAGCCCAAAGAAGTATAGCTCACGAGCAGGTTTACCGAACAACATTAACTTCGTAATCACAGAACGGTAAGCACTATAATTAGCTGAAAGCTTACAACAAAATTTCATCAGCCAAAATTTACATCTAAAGAGAAACGAGACCTGCTTCGATGACGCAGAAGAAACCGCGCTGCCAGGTTTAGGTGGCGGGAGAGTTGCCGAACTAAATTTGTGCAAAGGAACACTCAGCTGCTCATAGAGAGCCATCTTGTTCCTCGGAGGCGCTCTCGGCCCTCCCTTCTCCGTATCGTTCACATGAACTCTCGGAAACATAGGTCTCATAGATTTGTCATCTTCCTTCCCCACTTTCATCGTCCCCATATCCAATCTCAACACTCAATCACCCTAAACGGCGAACACACTCCGCCCTCCTGAATCACTCACCAGCTCCCGGAACCCAAATCCTCTTTCTGTTAGGAGAAACGTTTCGGATCTGACACCGCTCAACGGAGAAAAGCATGAAGCAGGTATGAAAGGCCAGAAGCCCTAAACGAAATCCACACCGAAACTAAATCAAACGCTCTTCCGAAGACGAAATTACAAAACCCTAGAACGTGGAATCCGAACGACACGAGCTCTGATCAAAAACCGGTAGAATCGGAGACGCGGAGAAGACATATCTGAACAGAAAAAGGGAAAGAGGGGGCCAAAGATCAAGGCCGTGTGGTGGAGAACGTTCCACGAGAACAGTCGCAGTGCGCCGCCTANTGTATGAAAGGCCAGAAGCCCTAAACGAAATCCACACCGAAACTGAAATCAAACGCTCTTCCGAAAACGAAATTACAAAACCCTAGATCGTGGAATCCGAACGACACGAGCTCTGATAAAAAAACCGGTAGAATCGGAGACACGGAGAAGGCATATCTGAACAGAAAGAGAAAAAGCGGGGGCCAAAGATCAAGGCCGTGTGGTGGAGAACGTTCCACGAGAACAGTCGCAGTGCGCCGCCTAGATCGAGCCGTCCGTTTACGAGGTGGTGATCGGGTTGTGCTGGCGGACGGTACGATCTATGCGGTGCGGTGCGTTCATTCGTGTTATCTTCTGCAAGCGAGCGCTGCAAAGTGTTGTCTCTGTAGGTCCCACAAGAACAGCAGGGCGGTTTTTTTTTTTTTTTTAATAAAAGCNGGAAGCCCTAAACAAAATCCACACCGAAACTGAATCAAACGCCCTTCCGAAAACGAAATTACAAAACCCTAGAACGTGGAATCCGAACGACACGAGCTCTGATAAAAAACCGGTAGAATCGGGGAGACGCGGAGAAGGCATATCTGAACAGAAAAGAGAGAAAGAGGGGGCCAAAGATCAAGGCCGTGTGGTGGAGAACGTTCCACGAGAACAGTCGCAGTGCGCCGCCTAGATCGAGCCGTCCGCTTACGAGGTGGTGGTCGGGTTGAGCTTGCGGACGGTACGATCTATGCGGTACGGTGCGTTCATTCGTGTTATCTTCTGCAAGCGAATAGAGCGCTGCAAAGTGTTGTCTCTGTAGGTCCCACAAGAACAGCAGGGCGCTTTTTTTTTTTTTTTTAATAGAAGCGATTTTATCAAAGAGATGTGATTGTGATTGGATAAGCCGGAAATTTCGACTTTAAGCACTTTTTTTTGTTTTAATAATGTATCAAAAATTAAACTAATTGATAGAATGAACCGACTATCTCAAGATGAATAGGGTAGTGGTTAGGATTGATGGAGTCCGGGATGAGAATAATTCATCCAAAAATTTCAAAAAAAAAAATTTAATGATTTATTGTTGAAATCTTTTGAGTTGTAAGATCTTATATTGTTTGTGAGTTCAGATAAATTGGGAAATATCATGTTTTAGGAGAAAGAATTTGAAGAAGATGATGGATGTGATGCTAAAGCTTGAGTTTCTTATTTTCTTTTCTAAATCCATAGGGGGGAGGAAGAAATGATTAGAAGAATGGATTTTTTTGTTCGAGTGGGAGAGAGGGTCTGGATTTAATTGATCAGTCTTTTTTTGAATGTCTCCCTATACTTTTTACTTGTCTCCTATACAAGGGATTGTTATGAGTGTACGGCGGTCCAATGAAAAAAAATTAAATGTGGGTCTATTGACATACACTTTTTGGTAAAAGAAGAGTTTTTATTGGTCCACCGCATGCATCTCTGCGTGCGGTGGGCGGACGCAATAATTTTACCTCCTATACATAAAAAAATTTTAAAAGTACAGCTCGTACAGTACTATGCATGTTCACGGTATCTTTATGCGAAGATCGGGATGTGGGTGTAAGGAGGCTTTAAATAAGGACGGATGCATGTCCTTGTATGTAATTTGGTCTTCCCCAGTAGTTGGTTTGTCCCGGGTTAATTTGACAACTTCGACAAGTGGACTCTGTTCAACCACTTCAACAGGTGAGCTCAATTCGATCACTTTGATGAATGAGATTGATTAAACAACTTTGATAGTAACACAATTCGACCACTTCAAGGTATGAGCTTAATTTGTGGGAATGGCCTGGCTTTCTAATATGGAGCTTCGCGACCCATAAGACCTATCAATCATTATGTAATGCTCATGTACAAATTTGATCTAAGTTTGTACGGTCTTATTTGAGTATACATTTTGTTTTCACACTCTTGATTTTTTACCAAAGGTTATGAGAAGAACAAAAGAATGAAATTTTTTATTTTGTGTAACTGTGAAAGTATTACATATTTATCACGATCTATAAATCAATTTTAGGGGCATCAAGGTCTGGACACGATGTGATTTGGAAATGGACTTTCCTTGTCTGAGGGGAATTTTGGTTGTACCTGTGAAAATTCAAAACCGTATGCACACGTCACGGAATGAAAACTGGTCTTCTTATAAGGGCATTGTATTACCTGTAGAGAGCAGAATCTTAAGATGTTGAAGAAGTGTGAATGGTTTGTCTTCGGAGGTCTTTGCTCTCCCACAGAGAGTCATTTTGAATTTTTAGTTCTGCCAATTCAAACCTAATGGACCTATATCCTTGAATCAGGGAAGTCAATCAACCAAAACACTTTTACTATGATTTTTTGATAGAATAAGACACTAGTTAAAAAATTTTAATAACAAGGGTAGGATTAGAGACTTTCCTGATCCAAACAATATTCGAGGGATATTTTTAGAGCTCCTTCCATCAAAAGATAAGTGTCGCAAAATGTTTGTCGTGAGCTTATAAACGTGTATTTTGAATCTCCGTTACAACAACATTATGTTTGTATCTTTACACTTTATTTTTTTGTGGTAAAGAGTTCTATTTTGTAAATTTTTCCATCATGAATAAAATATCTTTTGATTGATTTTATCTTATTTTTTACCGAATATTGTTGTATGCCTTTTATTATGGTCTCAGATGATTTCCTCGATCACCATATATGAAATGTTTCTATGCGCTTTCTCATCTTTAATCGATGTATGTTTATATTTTTTTTTCCTAAAACATATAGGATGAGCGCGACTTCATTTATACGACTTTCTTAAATTGAATATGTTTTAATGATATTTGCTCATGAACTTAAATTGTAGTGGTTTTGTACTCAGTGAAAAGAAAAATTTATCTCATGCAAGGTCCATGCTCTCTCTGAGGATTTTTTACCCTCCTATAGGTTTTACTTCCTTGGGGTAAAGGATAGCACATACCATCCGAGTAAAGTTTTTTTTACCCTCGGGATGATTCTTCTCGTTTTAATTTGTTTTGTCACAAGCGAATATCAATAATTAAGAGTGACAATAGTAAAATTTATGCATGAACTGAAGTACGTGTAACAAGCACTTGACTCCTTTTGTGAGTATTAGTGTGCTGCCAAGTTTTAGGGGTAGAATATCTTTAAGTCGTCTTCGCTCTAAATTTTGGAGACTTCTTTTTCAAGGTGAATGATGTGTCTAAAGAATCATAGTTTGACTTGTTCCTTGATAATGTAAGGTTTGGAACGTAAAGGATCAATTTTTCCCATAACATGATTATCATCTACAACGTACACCTTTTTTTAATACCAGGTAATTTATTTGCCGCTCTTTTACTTTTGAGTTCTAATTCTTGGGCATCCTTCTTTTGGCTTCTTCTTAAGATTGGTAACATATCTCCTCCAAGAAGTCCAAAGAATTTTGTAAGCCTTCATTATTTGTCATTCTCCAGTCTTTTAACTCTGATCCAACAAAATTTGATGTGGTGAGTAGTCGTTAGTTGCACACTTCATATTCTAACATAATTACTACTTAAACTTTGTGTGATATGACAAAGGGAGTTTGTCATGTATATGTAAATGGTGTGGTAAAAAGTGATTGTAATATTGATGGCAACGCTTGAGCCTATTTTGTTTGTTACTTCTAGTTTCATTTTGAGCAGTTTATAATGAGTTTATTGGCAGCTTCTACTTGACCATTGGTTTTAAGGTTATATACGAACTTAAACTTCAGGCATATTCTCTATTTACTGAAGAATTACTTTACTTCCTTATCGGTAAAATGCGTGTCATTTTCAGTAACAGTTATCATAGACAAGTCATATCTGCAAATACCATCTACTCAATTGGAATTTCTATTCACATTGGATATAATTTTGGATAGGTGTTAAGCCTTAATTCATCAATCGTTACAAGAATATATTTCCTTTATCCTCTGTGAGAAGGAAAAGGTTCAAGAAATCCATCCCTCACACGGTGAAGGGTGAAAGATTTTTTATAGGTTGCAGTTTGGGTGAAGGTTGTACTCGCATGAGGGCAAACTTTTGACATTGCTCAAGCCTTTTAGCAAATTATTCTACATATATTCTAAGTGTAGGTTCGTAGTAACAAATTCTTAATATTTTGCTTGTAAGGGCTTTTCCTCCTGAAAGACTTCCATATTCTCCTGAATGAACTTCTTGCAAGATCTTTGCTTTATCATCTTCTGTAACGCATTTGAGAGAGATTAAAGTTATGGACTATTTGAATAATTGCCCGTTAATAATTAGGGAGTGTGTAGATTAGATCTAAATCTTTCTTGGATCTTTGACTTCTAATGACATAATTTGTGTTAACTAATATGTAATCTTTGATTAGATTGATCCGACCAGTAGTAAATTCAGATTCAATGTTTGCAACTTCGATCTCCCTAGAAAAGGAGGTCAACTAATTAAATTTCTTCTCACAAAATGCGTTCCGTCTGAAAGTATTAAAGTCTTTCTATTTAATCTTTAGTTTTTTTTGTTGTTGCAAAATATTGATGCATAATATCACTTGTGCTTCGAACAATTGTTAGTTTGATTCACCAACAGCCAAGGCATAGACTTGAAGAGTAAAAGGGTTACTCTGATCCCTAACGAGAAACTTAATATAGTAATCAAATTTAGTCTTTTTCATGAATGGAATCTAAGAAAATATAAGATTAATCCATTACTAGTTTATCAGGACACTTAAGTACCAAATTGAAGAATATATTACTAAAAAAAATTTGTGTCTCATTTCATAGATCATTAAGCTATTCTGGCTAACATAACCATAATATCACAATAATAAATTATTAATAATTCTTAATTTCCACATGCAAAAATCTAAAATTAAAAATTAGAGAGACCTTCAAGGTCTAACAAAATATGTAACAATGTCTAATAACCAACATTAATGATCATTGTCAACCATTATTATCATCTTATTTTATCTCCAGACCATCGTTAGCCTAACATTACCGTCAAATTGCCATTGCCTGAAAAATTGCATCTCGATTTTCCATAACATTATGATGAAAAACTCCTTTTAAACTTCCTCGAATGTTCCAAATCATAATAATACAAGTAAAAAATAAAAAAAATTAAAAAAATAATCAATAATAATAACAACATAAAATTCAATCAACCCTATTGCATTTAATAATCGGAAAAAATATTTATAATTAATTATTACATTTATTAGAAAAATTATAGTTAGATGGATTTGCATGCAAACCACAATTCTTGTACATTTAAAAATCCAACACTTAAACTTTAATATTAACTTATATTGCATTCAATATCTAGATGATAATAAAATCTATGCATATAAATTATATTTTATTT
>JXCR01145913.1:280159-301718 GCA_002079205.1 Phalaenopsis hybrid cultivar
ATATATATATATATATCTATATATATATATATATATATACATACATATATATACATACATACATACATACGTATACATACATACATACATACATACATATATATATATATAGATAGATACATACATATATACATACATACATACATACATACATATATATATATATAGATATATATATCTATATACATACATACATATATGTATGTATGTATGTATGTACATATATAGATATATATATATACGTATGTGTGTATCTATATATGTATGTATGTATGTATACATACATACATATATGTACATACATATATATATCTATATATGTACATACATACATACATATATGTATGTATGTATATAGATACACACATACATACATATATATAGATATAATATACATACACACATACATACATATATATAGATATATATATACATACACACATACAACACATGTATGTATGTATGTATGTATGTATGTATGTATGTATGTATGTATGTATGTATGTACATATCTATATANTGGATGGAGTGAGGGATGAGAATAATTCATCATTAAATTTAAAAAAAAATTTAATGATTTATTGTTGAAATCTTTTACGTTGTAAGGTCTTATATTGTTTGTGAGTTCAGATAAATTGGGAAATATCATGTTTTAGGAGAAAAATGTTGAAGAAGATGATGGATGTGATGTTAAAGCTTGAGTTCTTATTTTCTTTGGGAAGGAAGAAATGATTAGGAGAAATGATTTTTTGTTCGAGTGGGAGAGATGGTCTGGATTTAATTGATCAGTCTTTTCTTGAAGGTCTCCCTATACTTTTTACTTCTCCTATACGAGGGATTATTGCGTGCAGACATCTCGCGTGCGCCGTCCAATGAAATTATTTTTATAAAAAAAAAATTAAATAGGCCCACTGACATACACTTTTTTTGTAAATGAAGAGTTTTTATTGGTCCACCGCATGCATCTCTGCGTGCGGTGTGCGGACGCAATAATTTTACCTCTTATACATAAAAAAAAATTAAAAGTAAAACTCGTAAAGTACTATGCATGTTCGCGGTGTCTTGATGCGAAGATCGAGATGTGGGTGTAAGAAGGCTTTAAATAAGGACGGATGCATGTCCTTGTACTTAATTTGGTCTTCCCCAGTAGTTGGTTTGTCCCGAGTTAATTTGACAACTTTGACAAGTGGACTCGGTTCAACCACTTCAACATGAGGGCTCAATACGATCACTTTGACGAATGAGATTGATTAAACAACTTTGATAGTAGCACAATTCGACCACTTCAAGGTATGAGCTTAGTTTGTGGGAATGGCCTGACTTTCTAATATGGACTTTCGCGACCCATAAGACCTATCAATCATTATGTAATGCTCATGTATAAATTTCATCTAAGTTTGTGCGGCCTTATTTGAGTATACATTTAGTTTTCACATTCTCTTGATTTTTTACCAAAGGTTATGAGAAGAACAAAAGAATGAAATTTTTTATTTTGTGTAATTGTGAAAGTATTACATATTTATCATGATCTATAAATTAATTTAAGGGGCATTAAGTTCTGGAAGCAATGTGATTTGGAAATGGACTTTCGTTGTCTGAGGGGAATTTTGGTTGTACCTGTGAAAAGTCAAAACCGTATGCACACGTCACGGAGTGAAAACTGGTTTTCTTATAGGGGCATTGTATTACCTGTAGAGAGCAGAATCTTGAGATGTTGAATAAGTGTGAATGGTTTGTCTTCGGAGGTCTTTGCTCTCCCACAGAAAGTCATTTTGAATTTTTAGTTCTGCCAGTTCATACCTAATGGACCTATATCGTTGAATTAGGGAAGTCAATCAACCAAAACACTTTTACTACGTTTTTTTGATAGAATAAGACACAAGTTACAAAATTTAAATAACAAGGGTAGGATTAGAGACTTTCTTGATCTAAACAATATTCGAGCGATATTTTTAGAGCTCCTTCCATCAAAAGATAAGTGTCGCATAGTGTTTGTCGTAAACTTATAAACGTGTATTTTGAATCTCCTTAACAACATCATTGTGCTTGTATCTTTACAGTTTATTTTTTGTGGTAAAGAGTTCTATTTTGTAATTTTTTCCATCATGAATAAAATATCTTTTGATTGATTTTATCTTATTTTTTACCGAATATTGTTGTATGCCTTTTATTATGGTCTCAGATGATTTCCTCGATCACCATATATGAAATGTTTCTATGCGCTTTCTCATCTTTAATCGATGTATGTTTATTTTTTTTTTTCTAAAACATATAGGATGAGCGCGACTTCATTTATACGACTTTCTTAAATTGAATATGTTTTAATGATATTTGCTCATGAACTTAAATTGTAGTGGTTTTGTACTCAGNGCTCTCACCAAAAATCGATCTTACAAACACTCCCTCAAATTAAGTAACCTTTCTTGAGAGGAAAGGACAGAGTTTAAGCAAATAAATGAAGAAGGTAAACAGAACGAGGAGATAGTCGAAACCCTAGTTCCTGAAACAAGAGGTGAGTGTTTGAGGAACCAAGAGTGGAGACGAACCCCATCAGAAGAACGAAGCCATACTTCCTCATAGTTGAGGTGGAAACGAGAAGGCGTGATGGTATATGCGCAGGAAAGACCCGGCAACACCGGCACATATACTTGAAAAGCCACCAACGTGGTCATTCCCGAAAAGCCACCAACGTGGTCATTCCCGAAAAGCCACCAACGTGGTCATTCCGACCACCGCAATCCCGCCGACGCCATACGCTAACGGCTTGATCTACGAAGGATGTGTATGAGAGCAGCAGGGTCACGGGAGTAATTATTAGATCGAAAACGCGGACAGCAGTGGTAGACCCGCGGTTCGCATCTAAAACACTGTTTAGAATAAACTATTAATAAATGCGAAACAAAAGAGAAGCCGGCATTTTCAAAGCGCCAAGCAGCCCCTATGTGTTCCAAAGGTTAAACGCTACCATCGTCCTCTTTCGGCCAAATAATTCCTCGAGTTAAGCAACAGAGCGAGCTGAGCCCGAGAAATGGAGACAGGATCCCAAGCAGAGAGATCAGGTCCTCCATACTCGCTACCTCCATACCGGTTGCAGAGCGAGGACATACTCTTCTGCATCGACATCGATGCAGAATCGTCGGTGGAGATGAAGGTCACTGGCGCCAAGGGTCGTCCCATTACTCGCCTCGATTCCATCAAGCAGTCGCTTCTTCTCTTCGTCAACTCCAAGCTAACCATTAATCCCGACCACCGCTTCGCCTTTGCCGTCCTTGGCCTGTCAGTTTCATGGGTTCGTGTTCTTTTCCCATTTTCGGTGTAATTTTTCTTCCTGCAATCACCGATGATTGAGATTTTGGAAATGGTGAGTTGGGGGAGGGGGATTTGTTCCTTCTTTGATTTTAAGGAATTTGTTGTGGATTTGGCTGAATCGGGACTAGAAAAGAGTAAATCGCTAGTATTTATGTTGGTGGATTTTTAGTTTTTTTTTTAATTATTATTTGGGTTAATTTTTGTATGACTCTTTATTGAAATCCTTGACATTTCGTTCCCTTAGGGAATAATTTTGGCTGCTTAAAGTTAGCTTTTTTGTTACGTACAAATAGTCCCACATCGGCTAGATGGAGGGCTAAAATTCAGTATTTAAGTCCTAGGCTGCCCACCACCCATAAAAGCTTTTTTGGGAGGTGACGAGTGGTATCAGAGGAGATTCTTGTTTGTCAGGTGTGTGGACTCTCCTTGGTCCAGTGAGACCCTCGATGAAGCCGATCCGTGACGAGAGCGTCACGTGATTGGGTGGAGGAGAATGTCACGGACAAATAGTCCCACATCGGCTAGGTGTAAGGGGCTAAAAACAGTATTTAAGTCCTGGGCTGCCCACCACCCATAAAGGCTATTTTGGGAGGTGACATTTTGCTCGAAATGGTGAATTTGTTAGATTCCATAATTTTGTTGAATGCGGATAGAAATCAACATTTAATGAAAATAAACTCATTGCATCCCAAAATATATCTAGAGGCAACCTGTAAAGTAATGTTGATGAATATAAACATTTCATTTGTGTTTTTTGATGTGTGTAACTTTTTTGTCAAAATTGATGAAGCTAATGCATGATTTGAAAGGATTAACTACTTCTTGTGAAGTTTTTGTATTAAAAAAACATTCATCATTCATCCTCATTTTTCATTCATTCTCGTCAATTTTGCACGAGTCTGTAATTTCACTCTTCGTAATACTTACAACAACAATAAGCCTTTATCCCCCTAAGTGGGGTCGACTTCATGAATCATTTTTCTCCATTGCGTCCTATTGAGTATTATATTTTCATTTAATTCAAATTGATTAAGATAATTTTTTATAAAATATATCCAAGACTTTTTAGGTCTACCTCTACATTTCTTAATATAAGTCAACTATAAAAAATCTACTATTCTAACCGAATCATCAGATGCTTGATGTTTAATGTGACCAAACCATCTAAGATGACTCTCTCAAATCTTGTCCGCCACTGGTGATACACCAACCCTATCATGATATATTCATTTCACATTTTGTCTCTAAGTGTAAGACCGCTCATCCACCTAGCATTCTCATCCCAACAACACTTAACTTAGTTTCATGCTTCTCTTTAAAGGCCAAAATTTTGTGCCACAGAGCATTGCATGTCTCACCACTATCTTATAAAATTTTCCTTTCAATCTAAGCGGTATTTTTCTATCACACAATAAACCCGAAACATTCCTCCACTTAAACCAATCAACTTGAATTATGCTAATAACATTCCCATCTATATCACAATCACATTGAACAATAGACCTAAATTTTCTAAAATGTTCACACCTTTTAATGATTTGATCACACATAGTTAACCGTCACTAGAGCTACTACTACTAAAACTACATTCTTTGTATTCAGGTTTAGATATACTGAAATGAAAGCCGTTAGACTCCAATGTAGACCTCCATAATTTAATTTTTTCTTTAACTCTTTTTCTAGTCTAATCCACTGGAAAGATATCATTAGCAAAAAACATACACCAAGATACATCCTTCTGTAAATGTTCAGTAAGAGCATCTATAACTAAAGCAAAAAGATATGAGCTTAAAACCGATCCCTGATGTATTCCAACTGAAATAGAAAAATACTTGGTCGAACACAAGTATCAACTATCTTATACATGTTTAATGACCTGAATATAAGTCATATCAATAGATTTCTTCTCTAGAACTCTCATAGGGACTTCCCTTGGAACCTTATGATAAACTTTTTTAAAATCAATAAAAATCATATGTAGGTCCTCTTTACTCTATTTGTTCTTCCCATCAAACCTCTCAATAAATGTACAGTTTCCATAGCAGATTTGTCTGACATAAATTTAAACTGATTATGAGAAATATTTGTATCATGTCTTAACCTATGTTCAATTACTCTCTCCCATAATTTTAAAGTATGACATATCAATGTAATTCTTCTATAATTTGCACACTCTTGTGCGCCTTTTTTTTCTTAAATATGAGAACCAAAATACTTTTCCTCCACTCCTTTGACATCTTTTTAGTTTTTAAAATAATATTAAAGAGTTTAGTAATCCAAGAAACTCCAAAATCTCCTAAATATTTCCACACTTAAATTGGGACCTTGATTTTCTTTAAAGTCTCCTTAACTTCTCTTTTACTAATACGACGCTAAAAATAAAATTATTATTATTATTAACGATACTAAGATCACTATGGTCAATCGTATTTTCAAAAATTTCATTGAAAAGTTCATCAAAGTATCTCACACACCTACATTGAATATATTCCTCTAATAAAACACTTTTTTATTTTCGTCTTTAATACATTTTACTTGAATTAAATCTTTGTTTTTTTTCTATGTTTGACTACTTTATACATATATTTTTCACCTACTTTAATATCTATTCTATTATAACGATCACTTAAAATAGAATTTTTAGCTTCACATATTGTTCTCTTAGATTCTCTTTGAGTCACCTTATATTATAACAATCATTTAAAATAAAATTTTTAGCTTCACGCACCTATGTTGAATATATCCCTCTAAGAAAAACACTTTTTTATTTTTGTCTTTATTACATTTTACTTGAATTAATTCTTTATTTTTTTTCTATGTTTGGCTAGTTTATACATATATTTTTCACCCACTTTAATATCTATTATATTATAACAAGCACTTAAAACATAATTTTTAGCTTCACAGATTGATCTTTTAGATTCCCGTTGGGTCACCTTATATTTTTCTCAGTTCTCTAAGTTTTTATATTTAAATCAATTTTTATAACAGAACTTCTTATATTTTATTTTTCATTGCACACTATTATTTCACCACTAATTATTACTATTTATGATTTTTTTTCCTTTTGATTTGTCAAATATATCTTTTGTCACTTGTTTAATACTGCTTGTTATTTTATCCCACAAATAATTAAGTTCTTCATGAACGTCTCAAATCTTGAAATCTTGAAGTTTACATAAAAATATTTTTATTTGTGTATTTTAGGTGCCCCATTTGATTCTATGATAATGTTTAATTATATTCTTTATTTTATAGCCAATAATCTTAAAATTCAGAACTAATAATCCATGTTAAGTACTTTAATTATCCCTTAAAATGACCTTATAATCTTTGCATTCTCGATGATTTTTTTCTCATAAGAAATTAATCAATTTATGTCTTATTAAATACATTCTTATGAATAATAATATGCTCATCTCCTTTCTTAAACAAAGTATTAACAATAACAGAATCACAAACTAAAGTAAAATTTAATATGGTTCTACTTTCTTCATTCATTACTCCAAAACTGCAGCCACCATGAATAAGTTTAAAATTTTCTATTTCTCTACAAACATGTTTATTTAAAACTCTTCTAATAAAAATTCTTTCTTCAAGTGATATTATTTGTATTAATTCTTTTAGGTAATTATGAAATTTTTATTTTGAATTTATATCTAAACCTACTTGAGAAGTATAAACACTTGTGACATTAAAAATCTTATTATTAACAATAATCTTTAGGGATATAATTCTATCTTTAATTCTATTAATTTTTACAAAATTATTTTTCATACTCTTTTCAATATTTACATCTACACCATTTCTATTGTGACTCTTACCTAAATACCAAAGTTTAAAACCTAAGCTATCAATCTCCATGACATTTTCTCCGACCCATTTTGTTTCTTGAATACGTAAGAAATTTATTTTCCTATGAATCATAATATCTACTAATTTCATCAATTTTCATGATCTTATCATAATAGTAATTTCATAGACTAACTTTTTTGTCTGAATCCGTCTGTTATGTTAAAATCCTTGTTTATTTGGCGCTACATCTAGGTACCAGTGTAGCGACCTTTACATACTTTTCACTGTATTCATGTCATATAATGCATCACTTCCAAGGGACGCCCTGACACTTACACAAGAATTTAAATCATTCATGTGATAATTTTTTATTATATTTGAATCAATTTTTAACTGCATTGTCTTCAATAGATTTTACTCAAATAATTTCTTTAATACAATCATTTCTCACTTATCACTCTTTGAGATATAAGGTCCTCCTGATTTTCTGTTCGTTATACATTTCCTATGGCTTACCCAGAGAAGGAACTAACTAAACTATTTCAAGGCTTGGGTAGGGACCTAATTTACTCTTTTTCTTAAAGAGTTATATAAAAAATTTCAATCTATTATCTTTTAGAATGGTATTGCATTTGCAACATTCGAAATTCTCTGGTGAAACGTCGATTTTCTAAATTGTTTTAGGCATCTTTAATGAGAAAACACATCAGAAGGTTACATGAATTGAAATGACTTGTGTGGTTGTTAGATTGACTCATAAGAGCAAATTTATCTTTTATTGACTTACTGGCAATTTAGCTTTTTGTCATTTATTATGGTTTAATATAAATAGGACTAATACCTTTAGGGTTAGGATTATGCATGAGATTGTTGTCTTGGAGTTTTAGATTTTTTACGTCTATAATTATAGGATGCGGGAGAGATTTCCTGCCTCTTAAATTGTATGTGCTTATATTTATCTATTTGTCTTGTGTTATTTGGTGTTTTTGAAATAAAAATATTCAATGCCCTAATTTTTGTGGATAATTTGCTTGAATCCTATCAACTGGGAAGCTAACATTTGGATCGCGGCATATAGGTTGACAAACGATAGGAATCAAGGCTCACAAATCCTTGTGACCTAACCTCCCAGCAGAATTCCGAGATACAGTCATTGATCTTGGGAAAACAACGATGTGATCTTGGCGAAAGGAGACTTTCATGACTGAACTTCTCGCTAGAGCAACAATGCTACCGCCGCAATCGAGCCTACAAAAATGACGATGGGATCACGGGTAAGATCCAGCGAGAAGGTCATGTCGGATCTTGGCTCAATGGTGATTCGCCGCGATTAGGCTCATTGGTAAGTGAACCGGGATCATGTAATACTGTCACAATTTTTTTTTCTTGGTTGGGAAGCAATGACGGGATCGACGTGCATACAGGAAGCAACAGATCAATGTGCTTGAGAAGTTGTAGTTGGGATCGGCTTACAGAGACGTGTCCAATAGTTCCCTTAATTTGCATATAGGAATTTTGGGATCCCGGTGTCAAGAGTTTTGTTTACGCTTGACCCGCGTTCAGAAATTCATAATCTCGCGATCTCAACGTAAGGAGTTTTAAAACCGTCCAAGAGCATAGCCAAAAAGTGGATGCTTTAGAGGAAAAATTAGCTAAAGAGGTTAGTCAAAACAAATCTGAAGCAGAAGAGCGTTTCTTAACCATGGAGGGGAGGTTCACAACCTTAGAAGAAATGATAAATAAGATTGCAAAATCCCATACAAACCTTCTATTACCTGCAGGGGATCAAGCGACGACATTTGGAATGGAAGCGAACAGTGACAATAAGAAGAATTGACGCAACATCCTACCTAAGGTGGATCTAGATCTGCGGGATTGGGGGAAGGAATGGGAAGTGGACTTGATCGTCAGCAATTGGGAGTGAGATGACATCCATATGGCTAGAACGAGAGGCAGTAGGAAAAATGGGACAACGGGCAATTTGGGGCAGGAGAGGATCGATTTGAAGGATTTTGACCAGAAATAAGGA
This sequence comes from Phalaenopsis hybrid cultivar, assembly GCA_002079205.1. Classification (NCBI taxonomy): domain Eukaryota; kingdom Viridiplantae; phylum Streptophyta; class Magnoliopsida; order Asparagales; family Orchidaceae; genus Phalaenopsis; species Phalaenopsis hybrid cultivar. The sequence goes on from JXCR01145913.1 coordinate 289,293, forward strand.
ACCATGGTGGATGGGACCCCAATAGAGGGTAACATCCAACAACACCAGTGCTTTTTGTGGCACTAATCTTTCCGACAGAAGGCGATTATGAAGCTTATGGGGACAGGCGAGTTGATTATTGGGCGCGCTCGGCGAATGAAAGAAGCAAAATTAATAAGGTTTGAGGAAGGGAAACCCACTTCTATGTCATGGGGGAATGAATTTCGTGCGAGGGAACTGGGGAGGAGACTGACACTTAAGCGTAAAGAAACTGAAGATGTCGATCATTGAAAGAGAGGATGACTATGGTTGGGTTTATCAAGTGAAGATGTCTTTTGCCATTAACGGGTTGATAGAAGAAGTGAAATTGATGGCGGAGGGTCTGTGATTGGAAGTGAATGCTCTAGCGTGGTATCAATGGAGTGAACAACATCAACCAATCAGAACCTGGGGATAATTCAAGGATCAATTATCGTAACATTTCAGGAGCACTCGAAAAGGGGAATTACATGAGCAGTTTTTTGCATTAGTTTGGGAAGGGTCTGACATGACATATAGGAAAAAAAATGAGGTGCTATCTGGTTTTTTGAGAGGGATGTCGGATTAAGTGTTGGAAGACGATTTCATGAAAGGATTAAAGACATATATTCGAGCATCACTTCTTCTACTGAGACTGCTAGGATTGGGGAAAATTATGAATTAGCGTAACAGGTCGAGATAAAAATGCAATAGAACGAGCTAATAGGAGGAGCACAAGTGGAGCATCACACCACAATGTTACAACCATGATAGTACTAAAAGCTCGGTGGAAGTCTAGAGGGAGGTTTCATGGGACAAGAATTATGAGCCACAATCAGGGGCAACACTCAAGCGTCTTATAGAGACAAAGATCCAGGAGAAGTGAGTCTATGGGTTATGCTTTCAGTGTGATGAGAAATTTATTCTGGGACACCGTTGCAAAAATCAAACATTAAATAATCTCACATTCTGTGATAAGGAGGCAGGGGTTGAAGAAATAGAGGAAGTTGTGGTGAAGATGGATCTCTGTCATTTTTTTCACTTTGATGATAATGTATCTTTTTGGGAGGGGAGTAATATTATTAGATCGGCACCTTGGAGCAAATTTGTCTTTTGTTTGCCTGGTAACAAGTTAGTATTTTGTCATTTATTATGGTTTTATAAGTTTGGCTTATACATGAGATTGTTGTCTTGGAGTCTTAGGGTTAAGGTTTTGGAGAGATTCCCTATATCTCGAATTGTAGGATTTGGGAGAGATCGCCTACTTATCGAATTATAGGTGCTTATCTTTATGTTTTTGTGTTGTGATCTCTGGTGTTTTTGACATAAAAATATTTTGTGGTTTCTCAAAGTTTTGATCTTTTGAACTCTTCCTACATTTAAATGGAAAATTATAGTGCAATTAGGTAGAAAATGGACATTAAATGCATAATAAATCGATATTCACAATTTCCACTTTCTTTTTATATTATGAGCGTTATGAACATCCATTCTTATGAACTTATAGACTAATGGGAAATAAGGAAATGCAATCTTCATTACTTCTGTTTTTAATTAATTTCACCTCCATTAATCTTCCACTGAACTCAGCAACTTCCCTCCTTATTCACTTCATTTCACCACTGTGATCTGCAGAATAAGTGCTACCACTTCATTGATCTATGGACTGTTGTAATTGATTTGAAGTGATTGTTCTAACTACTTATCAATTCGTGGACTATTATAGTTATTTATCGCTACCAATGTTGGAATAAAATTATCAATTAATTCTCATTACTTCTTGTCAAGAAAGAAATAATTCAGTATTGCTAATATTGTTGATTACTAGTGTTTATATGATTTACCATTGCTCTCCATTAATAACTCCATCAATATATTTATCAATACATCTATTTTTGTTTATATCCATTCCTTCTTTGAGGTGGATCACGTTTCAAGTTTTTTGAGTCTCATTCACATTACTCTCTTTTATGAATTGGTCATACTCCTGCAATACTCGCAATCCCTGGATAAGAAGACCTTTGATGGCCACATCTTTGACGACTATTATTTCCAAGCTCAAGTTGATATCTTCTATGCTTTCCTTGTTTTCTCTCTCTTCTCACATTTTTGTTATCTTCAAACAAAGGAAATTTAAGCAATTGTTGTGCTTCTATCAGAAGACGCTAGATTACCACATAAAGCTTTTCACTACATGTATAGCAAGATAACTTTACTGAAAATTTCTAGAGTTTAAACTACATGGTTTGAACCTGTTTTCACATTCTGACATGTCATTTCCACATTTTATTGCTCTATAGCTTAGGAGGGAGTTCAGCAATGAAGTTGGCGCTGCAATGGCAGCAGTCCAATCACTTACAGCAGCAGCCTCATCATATGGATCGGCAGATCTCACTCAACTTTTTAGAATTGCAACCCAAGAAGCAAAGAATTCTCGTTCACAGGGTCGTCTTCTTAGAGTGGCAAGTTTATTTACAGTTTCTATGCTTCTAATATTTTTTCACCGGTACTTCTTGTGCCCTAAGGCCCCTAACTTTTAGGAAGATTTACATACATTCCACTAAATACCTATGTATATACATATCTAACATTAATTTTTACAGGCATGCCACCTTACCTATTCGTAAAATGATTTATTTCATTTTCTTAAAGCTAAAGTGGTGGTATTTTTTATGTGATATGAAAAATTTGGGTGCTATAAATGTAAAAAGTAAATTCCAGGTGTTAGATGTGTAAATACATTGGAATTGGGTGGCATGTATGTAAATGGCCCAAATTTTTAATAATACTAATGTGTGGCCATTCAGCATCATTGCGTGCAATCTTTTGTATCATGCTAGCATTGCCCGTTAAGTGTTTTCAACCTTGTGGTTTTGTTCCTTGTTTTTGCTTCTATTCTGCGGCATTTTACTCCTTATATCAAATCTTTGGGCTGCTTAATATTATAAAATCAGTTTTTTTTCTTAATTTGTCTGAGTGNAAAAGTTAAAGTGGTGGTATTTTTTATGTGATATGAAACATTTGGGTGCTATAAATGTAAAAAGTAAATTCCAGGTGTTAGATGTGTAAATACATAGGAATTGGATGGCATGTATGTAAATGGCCCAAATTTTTAATAATACTAATGTGTGGCCATTCAGCATCATTGCGTGCAATCTTTTGTATCATGCTAGTAGTGCCCGTTGAGTGTTTTCAACCTTGTGGTTTTGTTCCTTGTTTTGGCTTATATTCTGCGGCATCTTACTCCTTATATCAAATCTTTGGGCTGCTTAATATTATAAAATCAGTTTTTTTTCTTAATTTGTCTGAGTGCGACTAGAACATTATGTTGATAGGTTGATCTGGTATATATTTATAACCTTGTTTTAAATTTGGGGTTATAAAGTAATCTTCTTTTTCCCATGGCCAATTCATTCTCATGTTAAATACTTTCTGGTTTTTTTATTGGAAATTTATTAAACTTTCAAACGTTGATGTACCGTTTGGTCTGTGGAAAAGCTAAGCTGAGAAAACTATTTCGGTTTCAGGTTTAGCTTATGTTTTTTTTGACNTATTTATAACCTTGTTTTAACTTTGGGGTTATAAAGTAATCTTCTTTTTCCCATGGCCAATTCATTCTCATGTTAAATACTTTCGGGTTGTTTGATTGGAAATTTATTAAACTTTCAAACGCTGATGCGCCGTTTGGTCTGTGGAAAAGCTAAGCTGAGAAAACTATTTCGGTTTCAGGTTTAGCTTATGTTTTTTGACTTGCATTAAATTATCAATAACTTTATGCGTGTCAATTTAATAGGTTGGTTAGTTGATTATGACTATGCTCTTGATGCTGATTATGTTATGAGAATAAAGTTCAATAAAAGTTTATCAATATCTCATTAAAATTTTAACATTTACACCATCGATAAGCATTGAAAGTACTTCTAAATTATCAAATAAACATCCTAGTATAGATATGAAATCTTGCATGTTGCTTCCATAACATATCTGATAGGCAAAAAACAATAAATGAATTTTAAAATATAACCAAAAAGTAGAATTCAAACCAACATTGAAGTGTGAAATGATGAGCAAATTCAGGTGCAACATTAGCAAGACCAACACATGCATCACACATGAATTTGAAATTTTGGCATGCTGTTCAACACAACCTAATTACTAGCCTCCTTGTTGAAGGGGTGCATTAGGTAGTCAACAACTGGCGTAAAAATTATGTTGAAAAATTATGACATGAATTTTTTAAATCATTGTTTAAATGCTAGGGTGTCCCTTAAAAGCGAGGTGTTGTATTGTCTGAACTTAATAAAATATATGCAAGGCCTGCTGCATTGACACCCGATTGTAGTGTTAAATATGTAATTGTTCTCTTATTATAGACTGATGCGGGCAAAGAAGTTAGTCCATGAAACTAATATTATGATCAGAATTTGAAACATAGATATACTTATTGGTAAATTAATTAAATTAGTAGATATTATGGTTTATAGGAAAATAAATAACTTATTTATTCAATAAACTAAATGGTTTGGAGAAAAAACTAAAGAGATTAATAATTTAGGTTTTAAATTTTGGTATTCGGGTAAGAGTTCGATATAATATTTTTCACAAAAATTAAGACAAAAACAAATTTTATTTATCAAACTACAATTTAAAGCAATACAACACTAATAACTCACATGAACATAAAATATAAGCTCCTACCATTCGATAGGTAGGCAATCTCTCCTACTTCCTATAATTTGTGAGGTAGAAAGTCTTTCTCAAACCCTAAACCTAAAATAGAAAATCTCTTGCCTAAGCCTAACCCTAAATATAATAAGTCTATTTGTATTCAACAATAATAATGAGAAAAGAATAAATTACCATTAGACGTACAAAATACCAAATTGCCCTTAGGCTAGGCACATGTGTGAAAACCTTCCTCCCTAAAAGACACATTGTCCTTAAGGTGGGAAAAGTGAGTGTTCCTTCACCACCACGACTGTCACTATTTATGCATCATTTGTCTCCTAGTCACACACTATGAAAACTTATAATTTTTTATACTTGCAATGGTGTCTCATGGTAAAATTTTCATCACACTAAAAACATAACTCCTTGGTTCACTTCTCCTGAATTTCTATTTTTCTAAAGCTCTTAAGTGTCTCTCCCAGTCATGTCTCATTATTCCTATCCCATGTAACCTACCTCCCGACTTTCACTATTTGAGCTTTTGATATTGTCGTGGTTTTAGCGGTTTGGTACAATGTTCTATCCGTGCTGCTCTTGCTGGTATCTCCATCTAACTCTTGTCTGCCATTTAGGCTAGCTCCATCGTCTCTCTCAATCCACGTGTTTCAATAACAGAGTGTTGCTTGTATGTCGGGCTTTAAGCCCTTCATGAAATTTCCCTACTATCCTTCTTTAGAAATCCCCTTATCCATTCCAACAATAGCTTCTCCCTATATTTCATGAAAGCCACCTCTTGATTCAAGGTATTAAGTTGATCGTGTAGGTCTCATTCCCGAATGACTTGGAAATGTTCTAACAAGCAATCCTTAAATTCTTTTCACGAACGGATCATGTATACTGCCTCCCTCCATTAAAATCATACTAGGGCTTTCTCATTCAAGCATAATCCTGCTGCCATGAGTTTCTCCTCCCGATTAGCCCATTCGCTGCTAAGTATTGTTCTACGCGGTTTGATGCTTGGAAGCTATGCGGAACTCCAAACTCCGCAATCCAATTTTTTGTATGTAGTTTCGGACCGAAACTCCTTTACCCTTTGATCTGATCACTATTTAGATTAGGAAGGCGTGAAATGTTGTACATCACTATGTTATCTTATTGGCAAGCGATGATCATATTTATATCGCCGACACTGTGGAAGGAGGATAAAGGTGTCTGATTCCGTTGATACCAAGGATTGAACTCTGCAATCTCGTCGGTACTTCCAACTTGTTTGATCGCACGCAACAGTCCAGTTATCACTTCTTCGTGAGCTCTAAGTGCGATTGTATTGCCCAACTAAGGAGGAAACAAAGTTCTAGATATTTATCTGCTTCTTCCCAGTTATTGCCTTCCCAACTAGCTATGATCACGACTCTAATGTGTCCATTTTTTGAAGGAGGCAAAAGATGGATTTTTGGGTCTCAATTAGCCGTGATCCTTCGTATCGAAGCTTCTTAACTAGCTCCTATGTGACTGTACATGAAGACGGCTTGCAAGGAGGCAAAAGGTGGAGTTTCGGGTCTTGGTAGGCCACTATCCTTCGCGTCGAAGCCTTCCCAGCTAGCTTTGATCATGAATTTACACGAAAACAGTGCGACCCGAGATTTTGTGATCCCTTCATTGCCTTCCCAGTGAGCTTAACTCACAACTGTATGGTACACTAGCACTCGATCAAAACTCTGGCTCTCAATCCGCTTGTTCCTTCCTCTTTGATGCCCATAACTGATTGCTTTGATACCAATTTAATACGATTCAACGTCAAAATCAACACCTTTTCTATAAAAATTAATGCAAACACATTTTATTTCTCGAGAGCAAATCAAAGCAATACAACACACATAACTCGCACTAATATAAAAGATAAGCACCTATAATTTGAGAAGTAGGCAATCTCCTAATCTCTATAATTTGAGAGGTAGAAAATCTCTTCCAAAGCCTAAACCTAAGATACAATACTTAATCTCATGCCTAAATCTAAGCCTAAACATAACAAGCCTGTATATGCATAAGAATAATAGTGAAAAAAGACTAAATTGCCCTTAGGCTTACAAAAGATTAAATTACTCTTAGGCTAGGCAATGGTTTAACAGGGTTGATATTGTAAAAATTAATAGAATTGAAGATAAAATAATAGCTCTAAAGATTCATGTTGATACTAAAATTTTTAATATTATAAGTGTTTATGATCTATAAGTAGGTTTGGATATATACACAAAAAATTTTGAATGACTTAAGAATAATTAATACAAAAGATATTTTTGAAGACAGATTTTTTATTGGAGGAGATTTATATGGACATGTCAATTTTTGGGGTGACAAATGAAAAATGTAGAATCATATTAGTTTTTGTTTTAGCTTATTATTATTTTATTAATAATACGTTATGTAAAAAGAGATGAGCATATTATTATTTATAAGAATAGATCTAATAAAACACAATTTGATTTTTTTTTTTTTGAGAAAAATATATCGTCGATGTAATAAAACACAATCATGTTGTAAAAATTATAAGGTCATTCTAAGATAAAATTTAAGTATCAAACATCGATTATTAGTTTTGGGTTTTAAGATGAAGAGCTGAAAGATGAAAAAAATAATATAATTAGATGCGGCGCTTAAAAAACAAACAAAATTATTTTTTGAGTAAATTTCAATATCTTAAGATTTGAGATGTTCATGAAAAAATAATACTATGTGAGATAAATTAATGAGTATTATTAAGCAATTTACAATAAAATATGTTATTAAAATGAATAAATCTTATAAATAAAAATAGTTAGTTATGGAACAATAATGTGTAATAAAAGTTAAAAAATAAGATTATATTAAAAATTAGTTTAGGTACAAAAACTTAGAGAATTAGGAAATATATAAGATGACACATTGAAAATTTAAGATAAGGTGACCCATTGAGAATCTAAGTAAGAATTTATGATGCTAAGAATTCTACTTTTAATGTTCTTTATAATATATTATATAGTAAAGATAATGAAAGATATATGTAGAAACTTGCCAAGCAAAGAGATAAGAAAATTAAAAATTTAGTTCAGTTAAATGTATTAATGAAAATCAGAGTATATTTTTCTTAGATAAGGATATTCATATAGGTGGGTAAAATATTTTGGTAATTTTTCAATGAAGTTTATGAAATTATGATCGAATTTAGTGATTTTAATATCGTAAATAATAATATTTTTTTTTTATTTTTGGTTCACATTAGTGAAACAAAAGTTTAGGAGGCTTTAAAGAAATTGAAGAGTGAAAAAGCAATAGGGTCTGATAGTATTTCAATAAGTATGTTAAAATGTTTAGGAGATCTGAAAATTTTTTAGCTTGCTAAATTTTTTAATATTATTTTAAAAATTAAAAAGATGTATGATGAGTGAAGAAACAATATATTGGTTCCTACTTTTAAAAATAAATAGGATGTACAAGAGTGTGTAGGTTATAGAGGAATTAAGTTAATGTGTCATACATTAAAATTATGGGAAAGAATAATTGAACATAGGTTGAGACATGATACAAAAATTTCTTAAAATCGGTTTGGATTCATGACATGCAAGTATGTTATACATTTATTGAGAGGTTTGATGGAGAATTACAAAGTGAGTAAGGTGGATCTACATATAATTTTTGTTGATTTAGAAAATGCGTATGATAATGTTCTAAGAGAATTGCTTTGCAGAGTTCTAAAAAGGAAATGTTTTGATATTCTTTATATTCAAATCATTAAACATATGTATACTAGCGTTGTTACTTGTGTTCAAATACAAGGACTAGCCAAGTACTTTCTTATTTTAGTTGAATTGCATCGGAGATCACCTTTAAGCCTTTATCCTTTTGCTTTAGTTATGGATGTTCTTATTGGACATTCACAGGAGGTACCTTGGTGTATGTTTTTCATCGATATCTTTTTTGTGGATAAGATGAGGGAGAGTTTAGGAAAACTTGATTTATGGAGGTCAATTTTATATTCTAAGGATTTCATTTGAGTAGATATAAAACTGAATAAATGAAACATAATTTAAGTAGTAGTAGATCTAGTGGCGGGTTTGTAGTAATTGGTGATACAATCATTAAAAGGAGTGAGTTTTTTAGATATCTTGAATCTATTGTTCAAAGTGATGATGATATAGAGGGGATGTTATCAGTAGAATTCAAGTTGGATCGTTGAAGTGGAGGAATGCATCAGGCCTATTGTGTGATAGAGAAGTATCACTTAGACTTAAAAGGAAAATTTTATAAAATGGTGGTGAGACACACAATACTTTATGGTGCAAATTGTTGTCCTGTAAAAGAGAAGTAAAAAATGAAGTTGAAGTGTTGTTGAGATGAGAATACTAAGGTGAATGAGTGGTTTCATTTAGAGACAAAATGCAAAAAAGAATATGTCCGTGAAAGGCTTGGAGTAGCTCTAGTGACACACAAGATTAGAGAGAGCCGCCTTAGATTGTTTGGTCACGTTAAACATCGATCATTTGACGATCATCTGATGACCATGATAGGAGATTAGATGTTTTAAATTTGATTTATATTAAAAAAAGGTAGAGGTAAACCTAAAAGGACTTGGACATATTGTATAAAAAATGGTCTTAATTTATTATAATTAAATGAAAATATGACACTCAATTGGACACAATGGAGAAAAAGATTCATGTAGCCGACCCCACTTAGTGGGATAAAAGGTTGTTATTGTTGAAAAACTAACTTATCATTCTTTCTTTTATGGATCTACAACCATATGGACATATAGAAGCTTAATTAAGTTTGTCCACAACTTATGGATCTACAACCATATGGACATATAGAAGCTTAATTAAGTTTGTCCACAACTTACCAAAGACGATGTTTCTAACTTGGAAATTTTTTTTATTATTGTGAGGTGTTGGAAAATTAACTTTTCATTCTTTCTTTTATGGATCTACAACCATATGGACATATAGAAGCTTAAATAAGTTTTTCCACAACTTAATAAAGACTGTGTTTGTAATTTGGAATATATATTTTTTACTTATTTATTTATTTATTTATTTATTTTTATTATGTGGTGTTGATTTAACACTGTCATTGTCGGTCCCAGGTCTGGATGTGAAAAGTGGAGGGTTGCATTAGGTAGTCGACAGTCAACGTAAAACTTGTCGAAAAAAATCATGACATGAATCATTTTGATCTTTTTATAAGTGTTAAGACGTCCCATGGAAGCGATACGCTGTATAGCCTGAATGCAGTGAAAATTGTGCAAGTGTCGCTACACCGACGTCTGAGTGTAGTATCAAACAATCAAGAGTTCCCACATTACGGACAGATTTTGGTAAAGAAGTTACTCCATAAAACTAGTGAAATTAATATTATGATGGTATCTTAGAATTTGGTACTCTCAATGGTAAATTAATGGAATTAGTTAATATTATGATTCATGGAAAGATTAATATCTTATGTATTTAAAAAACTAATTGCGTTGGAGAAAAGGATAATGTTGTAAAAATTAATAGAGTTAGAGATAGAATTATAGCTCTTAAGATTATCATTGATACTAAAATTTGTAATATTATAAGTGCTTATGCTTTTCAAGTAGGTTTAGATATAGGGTCTAAAGATAAATTATGGAATGACTTAGAAGTCTTAAAGACATTTGATACTTCGTGAAGAAAGTCTATAAATGGACATATCGGTAGAGTGGTAGAAGATTTTAAAAATATTCATGGAGGCTACGGCTTTGGAGTAACTATGGAAGAAAGTAGAACTATTTTAGATTTTACTTTAGCATATGATTTTGTTATTACTAATACTTTATTCAAGAAAATAGATGAACATCTTATTACTTATAAGAATGGGTCTAATAAAACACAATTGATTATTTTCTTATGAGAAGAAGAGATTGTTGAAATTGTAAAGATTGTAAGGTCATTTCAAGTGAGGATTTAAGTATCAAATATCGTTTATTAGTTCTGAATTTTAAGATGAAGAATTGTAAAACAAAGAATATTATGACTCATCATTGTAGAATTAAATTGGGGAACTTAAAAGACAAAAATAAGATTATTTTTATGAGTAAAATTCAACACTTCAAAATTTGGGATATGAATGATGAAGTAAATGCTATGTGGGATAAAGTAACAAATAGTATTTAACAAGTAGCAAAAGATGTACTTGGAGAATCAAAAGAAAAAATTTTCTTTAAATAAAAATAGTTGGTAGCTGAATAATCATGTGCAAGAAAAGATAAAATATAAGAAGTTTTGTTATAAAAATTAGTTTAAATGTAAAAACTTAGAGAATTGAGAAAAATATCAAACGGTCCGCAGAGAGTCTAAAAGAATAACATGTGACGCTAAAAATATTGTTTCTAATGATCTTTATAATAGATTAGATACTAAGGAGGGTGAAAATTATATATATAAAATAGTCAAATAAAGAGAAAAAAAAGTAAAGATTCAACTCAAGTAAAGTGTATTAAGATGAAAATCAAAAAGTGTTTTTTTTAGAAAAAAGATATTCAACATAGGTGGGTAAGTTATTTTGATAAATTTTTTAATAATTTTTTGAAAATACGATCGACCTTAGTGTTTTTAATATCGTTAATAATAATAAAACATTTTATTTTTACCGTCACATTAGTAAAAAAGAAGTTGAGGAGCCTTTAAAGAAAACCAAGGGTGAAAAATCTGTAGAACCTGATGATATCCCAATTAAAGTATGAAAATATTCAGGGGATTTGGGAGTTTCTTGGCTTACTAAACTCTTTAATATTATTTTAAAAACTAAAAAGATGCCTGAGGAGTGGAGGAAGAGTATTTTGGTCCCTAATTTTAAGAATAAAGGGGATGCACAAGAGTGTGCAAATTATAGAGGAATTAAGTTGATGGATCATATTTTAAAATTATGGGAGAGGGTAATTGAACATAGGTTAAGATGCATTACAAAGATTTCTCATAATGAATTTGGATTTATGCCTGGCAGGTCTACTATGGAAGCTATACATTTATTGTGAGGTTTGATGCATTTATGTCGGGCTGGTCTACTATGGAAGCTATACATTTATTAAGAAGTTTAATGGAGAAGTTCAGAGATAATAAGGGGAGTCTACATTTGATTTTTATTGATTTAAAAAAAAACTTACTATAAGGTTCCCAGAGATATCCTTTGGAGAGTTCTTGAGAAAAAAGGTGTTAATTTGAGTTATATTCAAGTAGTTAAAGATATGTATGCTAGAGTTGTTACTTGTATTCGAACTGAAGGAAGATTGACCAAATATTTATCTATTTTTATTGGATTACATCAGGGACCGACTTTAAGCCCATATTTTTTTGTTTTAGTTTTGGATGGTCTTACTGGACATTTACGAGAGTATGTACCTTGGTGTATGCTTTTTGCTGATGATATCCTTCTCATGGATAAGACAAGAGAAAAAGTCTAGGAAAAACTTGAATTGTGGAGGTCTACATTGGAGTTTAAAGGCCTTCATTTGAGTAGAACTAAAACTGAATACATGGAATGTAATTTTAGTAGTAGTAGCTCTAGTGACAGAAGTGTGACTTTGGGTGATCAAATTATTAAAAGGTGTGAACGATTTAAGTGACAGAAGTGTGACTTTGGGTGATCAAATTATTAAAAGGTGTGAACGATTTAGATATATTTGGTCTGTTGTTCAAAGCGAATGTGATATTGATGGGGATGTTGATAGTAGAATTCAAGTTGGTTGGTTGAAGTGGAGGAATGATT
>JXCR01145913.1:316565-336737 GCA_002079205.1 Phalaenopsis hybrid cultivar
TTTTTTCCCTAAGGCCTTAACACCCTATAATTCATTAAATTGAACTCCAATGACTTGAAAATTTTGTGTTACCCCACTCATAAGTTAATTAAAAACATCAGAGAAGAAAATGTGATTTTTTTGAATTTATTTAATTTTATAATTATTTTTAATGCAAAAATAGGGATTTTAAATNATAATTTTAAGAAATTATAAATTTATCCTATATAAAACCAAAATGAGATTGGTTACTACCATTTATCCCTTTCATAGTTCAATCATCAAAACATATGAATTAAGATTATTTGTTGTCCCTTTGCCCCTTCGGTTAAGCCTAAATGTTAATTAAGCCATAAATTCTGAAATTACCCTTTTTTCCCTAAGGCCTTAACACCCTATAATTCATTAAATTGAACTCCAATGACTTGAAAATTTTGTGTTACTCCACTCATAAGTTAATTAAAAACACCAGAGAAGAAAATGTGATTTTTTTGAATTTATTTAATTTTATAATTTTTTTTAATGCAAAAATAGGGATTTTCAATGAAAATTTAATAAATTAACCAAAACATGAGGGCCATTTTGGTGGAGAATGATTTTTATGCCATTTAGAATTATAATTACTACAATTTAATTTTATTTCTTTTTTTAGGGTTGGTGATAGTTAGGGTTATTTTGAATGAGTTAAATCAAGTTTATATTTTTCTTAGGGTCCCCTAACCACAGTAAGCCTACCAAAATAAGTTTTGTATTTTTCTGATGAGTATTTTAATTTTTATAATTATTTTACCAAAATAGGGATCTTTAACTTGAAAATTAGAGATCGCTGCCTAGAGATCTCTCGTGACTTTGGAAAAACCAGGGAAGGTCCCTCATGACAAAGAGAATCAAAGCCCCAAAAACCATGTCATGGTGAAATGTCTGTAGAAATGAAGAATCCAAATAGGAAAAACACTATTTAATTAATTAAAAATCATGCATGCATCAAAAAAGCATGAAACCATTTTCACATTGTTCTCCTATGTTCACTGAGTAAGAGGGTAATTATTTTTTTATTTTGTGATTTTTCTACAATAAGATATGCATTTTTGAAGTTATGGCATTTAAATAAGTAAGAAAAATTCCTATTTTTCTACTTAAGTGACCCGGCGCCACCTCAAACTTGGCATCTCCAAGCTTTCCACGCGGTGTATTCTAGTTCAGCGCCGCCAGACACCTCAGTGCTCACTCAATTCGAGGCTCATGTTCCACTCCTTTGTCTGACTCCATCACAACCGTTCGTCCGATACATGCGAAAATGGACGACATCCGTTCATCGTCCCCAAATACCTAGCCTGAGAACCGTCCAAATTCAAACTTTAATATCTCTCTTGATACTTAACCAAATTAAGTGTGGTTTGTTCCTATAAACTCATTTTGACTAGAAGAACATATCCATTTGGTTAACCAAGCCTTCAATTGAGTCTATGAGCATAGAGATATATTTGAAGCTCGGTTTAAGGGGAGATTTCAATACCTTTTCCCAAGAGGTGTGGTCTTGATTGGGTGCTTCCAAAAGCTTGCCATGAGTCCAAAGAGCTCCTAGATGAAGCCTTAAGCCGTGGTGAAATGTCTAGGTATAAAACCAGTCAAGGACGATTTAGAGGTTCGATCAAAGTCCACCCTAGGGTGGCCTGGTGACCCTAGGGTGGTCTGGTGATGGGGCTTCTGTGGGGGATCTTCCTTTCTCACTCCGAGGATGGTGTGGGTGCAATTAATTTGGATTTGGTGGAGTCTAGAGGGGCGTCCTATTTCAGGCTTGATTTTGAGCTTCAAAATTGAGCTCAGGCAGTGGGTTTGAGGGCTTAAGGATGGTTGGGTTAAACTTCAGAGGTCTTGAAGGAACTTTGAGAGAAATTTGACAGTCACCCCAAGGAATTTCAAGCTCTCCCCCCTTGGTCGTGGAGGGTGAGTTTAAATAGAGGGGGGAGGAGATGCCATCAAGANAGAGAAATTTGACAGTCACCTCAAGGATTTTCAAGCTCTCCCCCCTTGGTCGTGGAGGGTGAGTTTAAATAGAGGGGGGAGGAGATGCCATCAAGAGCCATTAGAGGGTGAAAAAGCTTTCTTAGGTGGAGTCAAGAAGAGTACTAGAGACCAATTGAAATGAGGCAGCTTGGATGGGTTCAGTTTTGATTTTTGGCCTAGGTGGAGCATTTGGACTTGGATTTTCAGGCAGCCAAGGTGGCCGACCGGCCAGAGAGGGGTCATCGTCTGACTTAAAGAGGTTAGGGCTTTGTCTTGATGAAGTCAATTGGGGTTGGCCATATGTAAAAGAATTGAATTGAAATTTAATGAGGGAAGAGCTGTTTGGGTCAAGTTGGGTCAAGTCATGGTTTGGGGTTGGGTTCATCCACCAAGGAAGGTTTGGGTATTGAGGGAAATTAGATTGTTCAGTTAGGTTAGCACAGTGAGGTCCCTATCCAAGTGATTTTCCATAAGCATGAGGTTTCAGTGTTTCATGAAGTGGATTAAAAAGGATCTTAATGATATTTTAAAGTGACTTGACCTCTTGCCATTAATAGCTTGATGATGTGGCAAGGCTCATATGGCTCACCTATGACTTGAGAATGGCTTCGTGGCTTCCCTTTGGCTTGGTCAATTTGCATGAGAAAGGATTTTAAAATTTATTTGGTATTTTTGTGAAGTTTGGAATGATGCTTGATTTGAAATGATTTGATTATGGATTTGAAACTTAGAGAATGATTTTGATTAAAGGGATGATGGGGAGGAAAATCATCATTTGGGCTTTTGATTGAAATTAGGATTTTTGAATGGCTTAAAGTTTTGGGCTTTTAAAATTGAGATTAAATTTGGGCTAATTGAACATTGAATTTGGTATAGGAAGATGTCATGAAGTGTTTGGAAAGGACTTCAAGTGATTTGAATTGAATTGGAAGGTCAATTTGGTGGATTTAGTCATATGATCAAAATTGGACCTTTTTTATTTGGGCAATTGGGTCAAATTGGGCTTGAATTTTGTTTATATTGGGATTGGGGGTACAAAATTTTGGTTTGAAGTTGAAATTAGCCAAGGTTGGGGATAATTGGGCCCAAATTAGGGCTAATTTGGGGAAATTGGACCTTTGAGGGAAAATTGGTGCCTTTGGTCAAATTAGGTAAAGGTGGTCAAATTGATTATTAAAAATTGAAATTGGGAATATTTGGGATTATTTTGGAATTTTTGGGAATTTTTGGGAATTTTTAGAATTTTTGAATTTTTGAGTCATGTGGGGGCATTTTGGTAATTTTGGTAATTTTGGTGGTATATCAAAAATTTAGTGATCTTGGTGAATTTTAGTTAATTTAGGTAGTGATAAGTGATTTGAGATGGTATTTGGACAAGTTTGAGTGTTTTGGGTAATTTTGGTATATTATGGAAAAAATGAGGGTTATATGCGTATTTTGGTCATTTAGTGATTTTGGGCTAGAATTGGCAAGTAAACCATGAAGCCATGTGAAACCAATAGGAGCCATATGAGGACTCATTTTGGATGTCCAATATGTTGGTCATAACCCTCTTAAACAAGGACTAGCAGTTTGGGTCCATCTACATGAGCTTCCCAAAAGGAGTCAGGAGACCAAATTAAAGGGGTCTTAGGGATTGGGGTATGTGAGAAGGTGTGTGCAGACTAGCCTAACCAAAACTAGACCACTCAGGGTTAGTCCTAAGATTTGATCATCCTATGGGAAACTCCTCTTTTGCTCCTTCATACTGACCCCACCTACTAAGTGCTAGAGGTTAGGATCAACATGTTGAACTTCAAGTTGAGCACAAAGGAGTTGAAAATTTCTAATGCTGAGGGTTCCTTTTCTAGTCCTTTAGGGATAGTCAACAAGAAATTCCTATGGCTAGACCCTAGGCTACTAAAATGGACAAAGCTAGACCTCAACCAAAAATGAGATCAATATTAATCGAACCTCGCTATCAAGTAATATGTCTATTCCTTGGGATAAGTATCGTCACTTGGAATGTTGCACTCATTAATTTAAATTATTATCTGTATGAGATTGGTTCGGTCTATTATTTTCAAAAATTTTAAATACTACTTTTCAAAACTATATATATTAAATTAAATTAAATATATTTTCCCTGTTGACGACAGACAATTTCTGGCCACTCCGTTGGGGATCTGTTTCTCTCTCCATTATGATAAGAAGGTTTTGTCTTGAAACATCAGTAATGTGTCCATATCCCTCATGGTCCAGATTACCCTTCTTCCATTAGCATGCTTCACCTATCTCTTTCTTTGGCAAGTATGGTCATCTCTTTTGGAGTCTAAGACTTTCTATTTAACCATCCTTAAACAGAGGGGTTCAAGAGTTTTTAGTGCTTTTTTAGCATTGTGGAGTCAGACCCTTAATAAGTGTGTCAGTAGGCTAGTTTTACCTAGGCAAGGTGCATTGTAAAGTTGGTTCCGAGCTGAGTTCTGAATGTCACCTTTTCTTCGTGTCTATCAGGTTAGGTTTGCTATCCACAAATTGAGCCAAGTCCTTACATTTCTAAACTCTCGTTCAACTCTCAAAATTAAATTACCCTTCAAGTTACAATCACCAACAAGCAAAAAATTTGAAAAACACGAAAACAAAACACACTAAATTTTTAAAAATTAAAGAAAATGAAAATAAGAAAAATTTGCCCAATTCACATGATGACCTTTGTTTATTTCTTGTGCTTACACTAAAATTACATGGTATTGGCCATTTCTAACCCTTAACACTTTCTTTTTAAAGCAGCTACAATGTCGTCCACAACCTTGACCTTCTCCTGCAACCTGCCCACCGACTGAGAGGCCCACAACATGACACCCATGATTAAGTTTGGATTTGGGTTAGACGAGTTTGAAGTTGTACTCAACAAGGCCCCATTTGTTGTCATGAAATTTACCGCCCCAGAGATCCAAGGTTTTTTCACTAGATTTGATTTAAATTTTCAACAAAACTTCCCTTCTAACAAGAAGGCAAAAGTCGCTACTGTCCCAAAACCCATCACGTTTTTTATTCCTGCACTTACTAGATCTGCTGCTCCTATGCCAAGGAGAGTCGACACATCGACTGCCGTTGGATTTACTGTCACCATACCTACAATGTTGTTTGCCAAAGGAAAGGAGATTCTATTGGAAGAAGACTCAGTTGATGTATTTGCTGCCTCACCGTCAGTGTTTAAGATTGGTTCTAGTTTGAGAGTTGCCCCACGAACTATGTCTCAGAAGAGGAATCACAACTGTAATATTCTGAGGGTAGTGAGATTCCTCGGTAGAAGGAACTCAAAGTATTTAAGACCTCTCCACTCCTATAAGGGTGTAGGTTTCAACCATTGTCAGATACTATTAGAGATGAGAGCCTCCAAAGGATTGATGTCGCTTTACCACCAGCTCATGGTCATGGTGAGGAGAGGGAGAATCACATTCCTATCACCTGAGTCCATACCATATTTGAAAGATTAGCCACCAAGGAGGGATGTTTTGTTGCCGAGCTGCTAAAGTGGGTGGGTTTTACAATATCACCCTAGATAAAGAATGACATTTTAAAGAAAGTCAGACCTGTTCGTCAGCTACAAAGATCAGGAGAAACCCCCACTTTGTATCCAGACTAGATTCCGCCTTTAGATCAATGTCAACACTTTTTCCATTATTACAGATGCTAATACTATTGCCCCCAAGACCTGCAAGATGTAGACCAGCCAAGTCATGTCTAGGTCGGAGAGTACTGTCTGTCGTCGTGTACGAGGAATTCTTAAAGAAGGATAATGGGAAGAGACTGTTTACTATTGTACTTTGTCCGCACCATAAAAAGCATACTTCTCTTCAACATACCAATGCCTCTGCTGAGACATTCCATCTTAAGGCATCAATGTCAAACAGGAAAGTGTTGGTACCCATGGTTTGTGCACCAGTACATTCTGAGAATTCTGTAGGGCAATTTGATGAGATGGATCATTAGTCTGATATTCTAACTATTATTACCACTATTGCTTTATAGTCCGTCACATAACAAAATGATGTCCAAGAAAAGCCCACCAATCTTAAGCTAATTAAAGAGAATGCAATCGATGATAAAGTAAAGAAGCTCAGATCTGAGATCTCAAAATTGGAAAAGGATAGAGGAAAGGGTGTTGATGATGAGGACTATGATTTGTCAGATTATATATATTAGGAAATCATGAAAATCAATATCGTCGAGACCAGGGCCACAACATGTACGTGAAATGCTCCATCTTTTGTCAAGGAGAAGGCCATAAATGATTTGCAGAGGGCCATTCAACTAAAAGAGGAGAAAATCAGTCAAACGGAGATAAGAATTAAGGAGATGGTCACCGCTATGGTCGCCATGGTTATAATGCATGGACAGTCACAATCACAGCAGATGGAGTTTTTAGAGGTCAACCCGCCTGAGATCGTTTGCATTACAGATGAAAGGAAAGAGGTTGCTTCCACATACAGAGATGAACAAAAAAACAAGGATTCAACAAATTTTGGTACCAGAAAGAGATATCGAGCAGTTGGTCGAGCAGCAAGTACAAGAAGCCTTAGCCCAATCTAAAGGAGGCTCATCAATTTCAAAGGGTAGACCCTACCTAGAGGAATTCGATGTTGTACATACCCTAAGGCTTTTGTGCCACCAAACTTCAAGACTTTTGATGGATAATGAAACCCTCGGTAGCATATTGCACACTTTCAGGTGATTTGTTGCAATGTTGTGGGTAATGAAGCATTATTTTCCGCCAGTTTGTAAGCAGTTTGTTAGAGATTATGTTTGATTGGTATGCAATACTGCCCAACGAATTAGTCAAGAAGTTTGCAGAGTTGGAGCAATTGTTCACGAAGAGATTTGTAGGAGTGCGACACCATGTCACCAAAGAAGGCCTCATAGTAGAGTGACAAAAATCCAAGGAGACCTTAGTTGGTTACATTTTGAGATGAATAAACTTGAGCATGAAGTGTGAGCCTCAACTGCAGGAATAATAAGCGATAGAGATTCTACTCAAGAGGATTCATGCTCTAGTAGCCTTCATGCTCAAGTGACTAAAGATTAAGTCTTTTGAGAAATTACTCAGTGATACACAAAAATAATATGTTGTTTTAAGTATACATTTTATTCTTTTTTTTGGTGATATTACACTTTAGGGAAGGGTATTTGCATTTTTTTTATTGTAGGTATATCAAATTTAGGCATTTAGTGCAAAAGTAGCAAAAAGGATGAATTCATAGCCAAAACATCAAATTTTGGGATTCTGACACTTGAAGCCATTGAAGCGCCATTTGACAGAGAACTGACACCTGAAGTGCCATTTGAATGGCACCTGAAGTGCCATTCGACAAAGAGCTGGAGCCAGAAGCGCCAAAACCCAAAACTGCGTGGTCATAAGCAAGTTGGCATCTGAAGCGTCAGAAGTGCCAGAGATGACTTTTTGTGGATTAAGGTCATTCAGGACAAATTTTCCATGAATTTTGAAAGAGACACTTGTTCTCAACACCCAATGGTGTGATTCAATACATCTAGACACTTTGAAAGTTTTTTTTATGAAGGGATATGACTCTTGGATAAATATACATGTCTTTTGAATTCAAAAGGGTTGACTTTTGGATAGAATCTTGGAAAGAATTTTGAATTCTTTTTGGAGGGAGGTAGCCTTTAATAAAAGAGAGGAGAGTCTAGGGCTAGGAGAGTTTTAGAAGGGAGCGACAAGAAGAGTTTGAATAGAGGGAGAGTGGCGCGAGATATAGAGAGAATGAAAGTCAAGGACTTGAAGATTTTATTCAAGGATTCTAAGAGGAGAGGGAATGTGAGAGGTTTCTTCTTCATTACACTTTTAAGAGAGAATTGAGAGTGCAAGGAGATAAATCGCTTGAAGAGAACTTCTAGGGATTTTCTTGGGAAGTATTGTGAGATAAGTTGTGTTCTTTTATTTTTTTATTTTGTAAACTTATTTTTATATATGAAATCTGTGTTTTGTCATATCCTTCTCATGAATTCTGATTAGTTTTCTTTATCCTTCTCCATTCTTTGAGATATGGTTTTGTGAAAAAATTGATTTTGTTTTATATGGCTTTAAATGTCAATAATTTGTGGTGATTTGAACTCCAAAATTTATTTACTATTTGATCTGGCCAATTAAAATGTTAAAATATGTTGAGAAATGTATTTTACGGAAGGGCTATGATTTCTACAACATGGGGAGAATCACATTTGATTCCATGGGAGAGAATGTGGGGTTGAGAGCAAATAAATAAAGAAATATANGGGAAGTATTGTGAGATAAGTTGTGTTCTTTTATTTTTTTGTTTTGTAAACTTATTTTTATATATGAAATCTGTGTTTTATCATATCCTTCTCATGAATTCTGAGTAGTTTTCTTTATCCTTCTCCCTTCTTTGAGATATGGTTTTGTGAAAAAATTGATTTTGTTTTATATGGCTTTAAATGTCAATAATTTGTGGCGATTTGAACTCCAAAATTTATTTACTTTTTGATCTGGCCAATTAAAATATTAAAATATGTTGAGAAATGTATTTTACGAAAGGGCTATGATTTCTACAACATGGGGAGAATCACATTTGATTCCATGAGAGAGAATGTGGGGTTGAGAGCAAATAAATAAAGAAATATATTTTGTTGGATGCAGAATTAGAGATTTTAAGGTGACAGACTAAAATCCCCAATTTGGTCCAGTCTAGTTGATTGGAAATTAATGCAATATTGTTAGCCATCAGGTGAGGGAGTAGTGGGAGCTCTGGAGTGGCAGTCGGTATCCTCCCAACCTAACCACAAATTTGGGACCAAACTTTGGATTAGTCAATGTTCTTNCAGTTGATTGGAAATTAATGCAATATTGTTAGCCATCAGATGAGGGAGTAGTGGAAGCTTTGGAGTGGCAGTCGGTATCCTCCCAACCTAACCACAAATTTGGGACCAAACTTTGGATTAGTCAATGTTCTTTATGCACTCCGGAGGGTAAAAAATAAGATTACTTCTATTTGACACAAACAAATTTTATATGTTTTAAAATGATTTTAACTTCTTCACAGCCCATACACTTATTGTAAAGGGGAATGATGCTTTATTAAATTTTCATAAATTTTACTTTTAAAAGTTTAGCAATTAGTTTAATTAACTTAGTCTTGTAACTGTATTTTATTTNGCTTTATTAAATTTGAACTCTTCACCTCAAAAACTTTGTTTAGTTTTCATAAATTTTACTTTTAAAAGTTTAGCAATTAGTTTAATTAACTTAGTCTTGTAACTGTATTTTATTTAACATTCACTCATTTACTTTATATTTGAATTTCGTACTTCAGTTTGGTAGTTTAAAATTATAGTTTACATTATAATTTTAAGAATTTTCTTATAAGCATTTCCAACTTCCTTATGGGATTGATATCTAAGACTCCATTAGAGCTCTTTATTACTTGAACGATACGTATACTTGCGTTGTTTTAGAGGGATTTGCGAGTTTAAAGAATTTTAAAAGATAAAACTATTTTGACTAAAGTTATTTTTGTTGGGATTAAATTGTATATTTACTATTGTATATATCATGTGTAATTTGTAATATTAAAAAATATTTACAAAATTGACACACAAAATCCACCCTGCATCACTCAACAATGCTAGCAGCCTGCAAGAAGAGGTTAAGCACATGAAGTCCTTGGAAAAGGCTGAAAAGTCCAGATAGTTAAGGCATTCAAGAAGGTATCCGAGATAGTAACAACAGTCGACAAGGACAAGCAACCAATGAGATTCAGGTTGAGCACAGCAAGACCAGTCACAACAGTAGTATGCTCAGTAGTACAGTCAGTCCTACTAGTAGTCTTTTTCATCGGATACTGTACAAGATATATGGAAAAAAGGGTCCGTTGATGGCAGAAACTTCAAACAGAGCGTACTCCATTAAAGATGAAACCATGGCTAATATGTTTAGAAATTTAACGAAGAAGCTTGAATTCAAATTATCTGAGCCAAAGAGACCATAAGAGGTTTACAAGAAGGATCAACCCAACTACTGCCCTTACCACATGTTACTTGGACACACCATAGAGGGTTGTTTTAGCTTCAAGGGTTGGCTCAAGAGGAATTTCAAAGAAGGGAATATAACATTCTGAAAGAGTATTTAAAAGAACCTGAAAGAGGTTTTAAAAATATGATTTTGGCCGAGCCAATCACTCCAATAGATCCGTACACATATGAGATTGGATGGAGCATAGTCTGGAGTAGATCATCCAAGAAGATACTGGGTTGGATTTGGACCTCTTTGGTACAAGCTGCAGCTCAGAATTTGCAACTTGCCATGCCAAAGATAGAGATTACACCGGAGAAGTCGCCACAACTGGATACCAAGAAGGACGAGATCATGCCCAAGATGAGGACTGATAGCGCGAAGGGTAGGATAATGACTGCCCCAATTAGATTGGTTGTCTCAAATTTAAAAGAGAAATTCCTCGAACTGCTGACTGTGTACGATTATCTCTACGCCCCGCCGTGGTATTTTGATTATATGGATTGCGATTTCGAGTATGTTTTGGTTTTCTCTAACAATGATGTAACTGACCACAACCAATTTTACTTCAATTTTAATCCCTAGAATGATCCTAAAATCATACTTAGGTCTGATAGATACTTTAACCAAAATGAAGGGGATTCCAATAACACCGGTTATCCGGGAGTGAGGAGCCAGTCCTCAAATGCCAAGGAACATTAATTGTAATCAGTTTGGACATTTCTAATTCAGATTTAGAGCTAAAAGAGTTGGCTGTAATGTCAAAAGAAGAAGAGATCATCAAAGTGAACCTAAGGAGTGGTAAAGTGTTACCCCCGAAAATGGATCCAATAGAAAAAGGGAAACAAACACTTACTCGAGAAGAGCCACGTCCGCTAATGAAAGAAACACATGCTCAAGAGGAAATTGGAGGTTCAAATACTGTAAATTATAATGTACTAACTCATCTTAGGAAGTTTCCTTCCAAACTAAGCATCTACAATGCTTTGATCCTATCAAAGAAGATGAGGGAATCTCTTATTAAGGCTTCACTTGATCTAGAAGATTGCTTAGCTTAGTTGGGTAGCACATCCTCAGATGAAGATTGTAATTTAAAGGAACAAACTGGATAAACATTCACCGATGAAGACTTTCTGCTTGGTACTACCAATCACAAACAATCACTCTACATTTCCGTCAACATCAGTAGATTTGTACTCTCCAGAGTTTTGGTAGATCCGGGGGTGTCACTCAACTTAATGAGTCTACGGACATTAGCGTATTTGCATATTGATGCACAATAGGTTACCACCAATAAGATGATGCTAAGAGGATTCAATTAGAAGAGAGAAAGCGCGCTTGGGTCGATTGCACTACTCACAAAGGTTACTAAGCTAGTAAGAACCACTAAGTTCCATATCATCGACATAGAAACCTCTTTCAATGATTTTCATGGTCGACCATGAATTCAAGCGGAAAATATGGTCCCATCATTTTTACACTAGTGCATTAAGTATTACAAGGAAGGACATGTACACTGCATCATATGAGACTTACAATCGTTCTTAATTTATGAAGTAGGCATCGACAAAGTTGCCATCTATTATGCTCCACCAAATAAGACTATCTTTTTCCGAGAAGTTGTGCCAAATAAGATTGAATTTTTAAAGGGATCACAAGAGTGAGACTATTTAACTCTGCTTCAACTATCTCCCACCACTCCTTTGCAACGAGTTGGTGGAGGTTCACATATCTGAGAACAAGGCCACGAATGTGGGCGAGGAAGAACAAACATATTTGTTGAATGGACTATCAATCGCCATTTGTTTGGGAATAATTTAGATTTAATTTAATGTATATATAAATTTTATTTTATAAAAGTAGAATTTTAATTTTAAAAAGAAATTATGTTTTATTTTAAAAATACGAGACCAGACCGATCTCATGTATTCAATAGTTTAAATAAGCAAGCGCAACACCGCAAGTGATGTACCTATCCCAGAGAGTAGATAGATTACTTGATAGTGAGACTCAGTTAAATAAACTATAGAATTTATGACATCCATTTTGCTCTAAAAAACCTTTTTGTTGACTGCCAAGTTCCTCTATTTAATGTAGACAATTAAAAAGGGTTTATATTAAGCCGGGTTCCAAAGTTCCCTATAAAGGCAAGCTCCTATACTAAATTGACTGAAATCACTTAAGAATACTCTCAATTCAGATTAGTGGTTTTGTTTTCAAGATTTTTTAAGTCTTAATTTTTAAGATTGGACATTAGAAATTCAAAATAAAATATATCAAGTAGGAACAATTATTTTCAGCAATCCAAGGGCATGAAAGGTAGGAGATCTCACTGATCTTAGGGGAACCTCAATGACTTCTCAAGCTATCATATTATTTCAATCCAAGGGCATGAAAAGATCAAATTTGGGGCAAAAATGCTGAAGTTTTGCAAAAGTATTTTGGCTCCTAAGCGCCAAAACTGACAATTAAGCATCGATGAAATAGAGAAGGCCACGCTTAAGCGCCTGAGGCCCCACACTTAAGCGCCAGTGACAGTCACTTGACGGGTTAATTCATTTTGAAGAAATTTGAAAGGACATTTGAGGCACCTATTGGTTAAAATGGAGGTTATAACAACTAAAGACGAAAACATAATTAAAAAACTTGTGAAAGGAGGCATCCCATGGTAAATACATCGAATCAGGTCACATTTTGAAGAGATACCAAGACACCTCTTGGAAAATTATGAAAGAAGGAAGTTGAGACTTTTAGAAGGGTCCTGAAGGGTTTTGAAAAGTTCTTGAAGAAGTTCGTGGAGAAGCTTTTGGAGAAAAATTTAGGCACCACAAATTTATTTTTCCTTTTATTTTTAGTTTTATTTTGAGAGTTAGGAGTGTTGTAAGTGAGAAGAGATTCAAATGAGCTTTAAGAGTTTGATGAAGGATTTAAGATAAGTTTTTATCTTTGTTTGAAACAACATTTGGTTTTAATCAAAAATTTTTTGTTGGTTTGATAATGATTTCTACTTTTAAACTAAATTGTGGTTTTGTTTTCTCCATGGATTCTGAGTAGTTTTCTTTATCTTTCTCCTTAAAATGATAGGTAATTAAATTTTGGGATGGAAGTTGTGGAGATTATTAATCTTTAATGTTGGAAGAAGTTGTGATTATTTAATTCCATGCACTTCATTTACTTCTTGATCTGACCCATCTAGATGTTAAAAATTTATTCTGAGAACATGCAAGAACTGAGATAGTGTTGTCTCAGTCAACAATTAGAAAGAATCAAATAAGATTGTATGAATGAGAATATAGTTCATATGATTGAGTGCAAATAAATAAGGAAATAATCTTTGAAGGGTGTAGAGTTAGAGGACTTTAGAGTGACAAGATAAATATCACAACTTAGTTTGTTGTTTTAGGTTTTGATACGAGATGTTAGTTCCTAGGTAGAGGGAACTGAGGGAGCTCTAGAGTGAGACCTAGTATCTTCCTTGCTTAACCGGTCATCAAAACTATCTTTAGGTTTTGTTACTTTAATTATCACATACTGTGAACATTCCCTTTGGGTTTGATATTCAGGGCTTAATAAAAAAGTCATATATTACTTGATAACGATACATATACTTGCATAGTATCCCAATATATATTAAGTTAACAAATTAAATTCTTACTTTCTCCAAGATCAAGTTTTTGGTACTATTGCAAAGTAAAGAAAGATAAGTAAAAAATATAATCAAATACATTGCTATATTGTTGAATATAAACAATCAAGATCAAGTTTTTGGTGTCATTGTTGGGGATTGATTGAAAGAAATTTTCTATTTTAGAAAGTGTTATTTAAACTTTAAGAGTTATTGTAGGAATATCTTATTATAGTATTTTATTTGTAAATTATTTTGTGTTTTATTTTATTTTATTTTATTGTTAGTATATGCGTAGTATAGGTTCTGAAGGACTAGTGCCCTACGATTCTGAATTAGAAAGAACTATTGAGAAAATCTGAAAAAGCAAAAAAAAAAAATTAAAGAATCTAAAAAATTACAGAAATGTCGGATCAAAATAATGCTAAAATGCATTAAGAATTTAGACCATTAAGAGATTATGCCAACCCTACGGTAGATGAACTTCATTGTATTATTAAAAAATCTACTGTAGTGGCTAATTCATTTGAGCTTAAACCTTTTATTATCCAAATGATATCAAATAATCAGTTTGGGGGATCACCAACTAAGATCCAAATTTACATCTTGCCAATTTTCTAGAATTTTGTGCTACATTTAAATACGGTGGTGTATCAGATGATGCCATAAGACTTAGATTATTTCCTTTCTCACTGAGGGATAAAGCTAAGATGTGGTTGTATTCATTAGCACTTGGATCTATCAGAACTTGGGGTGATTTAGCACAAAAATTCCTTGCTAAATATTTTTCACCATAAAAAACTGTGAAACATAGAAATGATATTACATCTTTTAATCAGTTTGAGGGGAAATCTATTTATGAAGCATGGGAAAAATTTAAAGAACTATTAAGAAAATGTCCACATCATTCTATGCCAGATTGGTTAATAATCCAAACTTTTTATAAAGAATTAGTTGGGTCTCTTAAATCTATTATCGATGTCGCTGCTAGTGGTTCATTGATGTCAAAACCATTTCAGGATGCTTATGCTTTAATTGAAGAAATGGCTACCAATAATTTTCAATGACCTTATGAGAGGGAAAATTTAAAAAAAGTAGCCAATATTCATGAATCTGATGCATTTACTATGTTAGCAAATCAAGTTGTTGTAATTTCAAGGAAGTTGGACCAATTTGGAATGAATTTTTCTCAACGAATTTCCATTATTTAAGAGAATTCATTAGGCCAAATGATAGATTTTCAAGCATCATTAGATTCTTTGAATTCAATAAAAAACAAGCAGAATAACCCATATTCAAATTAATATAACCCAAGTTGGAAGAGTCATCCTAATATTAACTGGAATAATACTTCGGATGGTAGTAACCAACAATGGGGGAACAACCAAGTAAACCCATTGAGAAACTGGAACAACCAAGAGAATAATAATAATAGATCTACCTATCCTCCAACTTTCAACAATAATCCACAATTTAAGGAGAAGAAGTTATCTATATAAGATGTGGTGCCACAAAAGGGAAATAAATTACAAAGTTAATGAGATACAATTATAAATATTTTGAATCAACTTAGAAATATCGTTCATTAAGTAGTAGATCTCAAGGAACACTTCTTAGTAATACTGAAACAAATCAGAAAGACCAGAATAAAGAGCAAGTAAAAAGCCATTTAACTTAGAAGCAAAAAAGAGTTGGAAGGCAATGTTCAAAAAGAAGCTGAAGTAAAGAGAGAAGAAATTGAAGAACCAAAAGAGGATGCTCCGAAAGGTTTAGAAAGACCTATTTCTCCACTGAAAATTGACTTGGAAAAACCACCACCCCCATTTCCTCAGAGACTTCATCTATAGAAGTTGGATAAGCAATTTTTGATATTTCTAAAAAATTTTAACAAATAGACTCCAATATATGTGGCAAACTATGGAAAGTACGTCACACATACTGGTGTCGACCAAAATGATCAAATAAGTTTGAGAGTGAAGACATTGTTGTTCGGCATTTGAGTTTCAAATTTTGGGACATAGTCTGAAGATTGAAGTTTTAATTTAGGTTTTGTAGATTTTAAAATTTTTGTTTGATTTGGGTAAGTTAAAGGTTTTGAAGTTTTTGATATTTTATTTGAGGGTCTTTGAAATTTTCATTCGTTTGGTTATTTTGAGGGGTTTTGATGTTTTTTGACTTTTGTTTACTAGTTTAAGATTTTGATAATTATGTTTCTTAACGACTGAATTCATTAAATATTCTTACCAGGGATTTGGATAAATGTTTCCTGAAAGAGTTTAGTTTGAGATTTTAGGGAATAAAGTTATTAGAATACTTACTCCTAACCTAAGGAAGGCAACTAAACAATCTAAGGATGGTGCTATAGAATCCTAAGGGCTTACAAGATTTTAAAAAAGGCTTATACACGATGCAATCACTCTTCATGTATTATGTAATAAAATATATGAAAGCCTAAAGATAGTACTATTTTGCATCATGTCTTGAATGAAATATGTCTAAGGATGGTGTAATCAAGATGTTTCTCATAGATCAAAATATTTGAAAGCCTAAAGAAGGTGTTATTATGCTTCATCTTTTCAAGGTAAACAGTCTAAGGACGGTGCAATTAAGCTTCATGTCCTATATATTGAGAGATTTGAAAGCCTAAAGAACATTCAATCATGCTTGTGTATTCATGGAAAAAATTCTAAAGACGGTGCATTTAAGCTTCATGTCCTATAGAGCAAAAGATTTGAAAGCCTAAAGATGGTGCTTTTAGACTTCGTGTCTTTAAGGAAAAGATTTTGAAGTTGGTGCAATTAAGCTTTGTGTAATATAGAATAAAAGGTTTGAAAGCCTAAAGATAATGATATTATGCTTCTTGTGTTCAAGATAAAACATCTAAAGATAATGCAATTATGCTTTGTATCCGTTAAACTGAAAGGTTTGAAAACCTAAAGATGGTGTTATTAAGGCATAAATTCTAATGACACAACAATTAAAGTTTATTTCATGTAGATTTAAGGGTTTCAAAGCCTAAAAATGGTGTAATTATGCTTCATGTCTTAAAGGAAAAAAGTCTAAGGATGATTCAATTTAACTTTGTGTCTTACAGAATGAAAGGTTTAAAACCCTAAAGATGTTGCTATCATGCTTTCATGTATTTAAAGCAAAAAGTTTAGGGATTGTACAATTAAACTTTGTGTTCTATAGGCTGAAAGGTTTTGAAAGCCAAAGACTGTGATATTTTACTTCGTGTCTTTTGGGCAAAAGGTCTAAGGATGCTGCAAGTAAGCTTCGTGTCCCAAATACTAAAGGGATTCAGATTTATTCACTTGAATACGTTATCCTGGAAAACCTTACGTACACATCCAAAAAATGAGTTAAATAAGGTGGTTAGGTACGGATGACAAATTATACAGGCTCACATCCAAGCCAAGAGCAAATAAAGAAAAATTCACTTATTGTTTGTTCGTTCAGTGCTATTTGTTTGTTTTATTGATCTATTTTGAAGATACCTGATCAAAATAAGATGAAAACCACGCATAATCAAATCCAATCTAAAAGGTAAACAATGTGATTAGATCGTGATGGAAAATCATATGGCCTCACATCCAACCTGAGAGCCAATTAAAAGAAATTTGTTCATTACTTGTTGAGTGTTGTTTGTTTTAAAATTTTGATTATAAGTTTTAGTGATTTCTTATTAAAATGTTGTATTATTATTATTATTATTATTATTATTATTATTATTATTATTATTGTTGTTGTTGTTGTTGTTGTTGTTGTTGTTATTGTTGTTGTTGTTGTTTTGGAAGATTTTATTTGTTTCTTTTGAAGGTTTTTTGAGTTTTTCGACTCTTGAGCATTCGTTGAGCATACTAGTTGTATTAGGTATATTACACATATTTTGGTTCTTTATAAAATTTGTGTCCCTAGCTTGTTTGATTTTCATCATATAATTCTCTTTTCAATTAACCTTCTTTCCTTGAACATCAAAATGATTTGGAGAAACAAGAGAGCTTGAAAAGGGAGAAAAAAAATGATGAAACTAAATAGAAAAGTTTTAAAAAATATGGAGAACTTTTATAAGTTAGTCTTCATGTGATAGATCAAGAGTGTATGCCCAAAATGAGATCAGGTCAAAGCACCTTGAAAAATATTTCCATTAAGAGAATTCTATAAAATCAACCAACAGAAACAGAGAACCAAATTTATATGTTGTTCTGGGGATAAGAAAAACTCTCATAGGAACTCTCCCATTAGTTAATTATAGCTTGGGATATACCCAAAAATACTCTATATTAAAGGAGTCTAGACTACTTTTTTGTGATAATTGGTGAATAAGAATATCAAGGATTGTTTCATCTCAAATATGATTATCCCAATGCTTTCGAAGGGAAATTGGGCCATAAGGTAAAGGGTGAATCACCGTATCCCATATGAGCGGAGGCTTATCAATAATTGGGCCTATAAAATGACATCAACAATGTCTTAAGGAAGTAAGATAGACTTAAAGGGAGTATATCGATAAAAAAGTAAGGACTTTCTAAGAAAGTAGAGAGAGCTTGGTCATGATTCCATGGATTCACCATTCTAAGCTTTTAAGACTCTAAATTTATCTAATCATGAAGGTAGTCGACCAGATTCTACCAGAGATCCCTTATCAGCAACCCATGTGTTGCATTGTCCAAGAAATATTAGTAGCCCTAAAATTAATAGAAAAAATCTATAATTTCATATGACTCTACTTGTATAGAATTTTTGAAAATNTCTATAATTTCATATGACTCTACTTGTATATAATTTTTGAAAATGAGACTTATACCCACAAAGAAAATGTTTAAGAAGCCTCTAGAATGAATGAAAAAGATAGATTCAAAAAAAAAGTTGAACCATCCCACAAAGAGCTTTCATCTTGTCTAAGTAGGGGAAGCCTCTAACATCCTACTCATCTAAGACAACCACCTGATCATAGAAATTTAATCTTAGCTAGTCAGATTGAAGAAGCAAGTGTACTCCTTCTCGGAATATTCAAATAAGATGTAGTTATTTAGCAAGGTTCTTAATGCGGAACCTATTCATGTGACTTGGGATAAGCTCATGCATGCAAAAAAATTTAAATTTGATGACAAGACCATGCAAGAAAAGTGAAGCATAAGTTAAAGTGCTTTTTTTTAAAGTGGATTCAAATTTAATTCTAAATTTTAATTAAGATAAATTTTTTTTCTATTTTTTTCTAGAAATGATTTTTGGTTTAAAGAGCTTTGGCACAAATGTAAAAGCCTAAACAATCCCAATTCAAAAGAAAATGTAAATTTAGCACTCTGTGTAGGAAATAAAAACACCATATAAATAAATAAGAAAGCTCAGGTGCCCATGGGTTGACAACATATCCTAAAAATCCAAAAAGATTGGTCAAGCTCCGCAAATACTTGCTAGATCCTAATGTCTATACAAAAATATGAACTTAAAACTAAAATATGAGTCAAAAGAATGTAGCTTATGGTCCTCGCCACTTGGTGCTACATATCAAACACCTTGAAAACCATGTTTATACCTTATTTTTAATATAAACTTAGACCTACAACCTCAAAAAAAATTACATATGAAAGTCAAAAAAAGAAATGACTTGCAATGAAAAGGTTAGCACAAAATATTTATATGAAATAGATAAAAAACTATGTCTGACGGGGGGAGCTAAACTGCACCTATAGAAAATGTGTTAGTTTATATCATGATAGCTCCTCCTTAGTACCATATCTTCTAATGGGATTCTTTAATTATGTACACCATAGATCTTGAAAATTTTCTTTCTAAAGGATCAAATATGAAATTTGAAGAATAGTATACTATTTCGAAGAGTAGAAATATTTCCCTAGTGTGGATCCAATCACTTGGATAATGAAAATATTTGTGATTTATGGACTTGTGGAGCTAGAATTTTCCCCTTACCTTACTGATCTAAGATAAGGTTTAATTTATTCTGGGTTATAGTATCTCTATTAGCGGGCTCTCTCATAGTTCATTTCATCTCAAGTAATACTATTGAGAACACTCTTTTTTAAGGTTATGTCTTACATCTTTCTTAAAGATCAATAAATATATGTGAGATGGCAGATGTTTGAAGACTTAGATAGAATAATAGGTTTTGAAAAAGTTTGAATTCACTTGAACTAAGAAACTTGTCTCCATTGAGTTAATTTAAATTTAAAAAGGTTACTTTGAATTAAAGTTCAATTTATATTGGTTGTTAAATTTTAAAAAGGGTTTTTTAAATTTTAAAACTTAATTTGATGAAAAAATTTAAGCTTTGTTAAATTGAACTCTTAAAGTAATTAAGTTAGTTTTAATGTCTTTAAAATTATTTTGAGAATTATCAAAGTTCATTTTTAAAAGTTTAAAGATTTTTTTACTTATTGAAATTAATTATGATTTATTAAGTTGATTAAGTTCAATTTTAAAGGTGATTGATAAAGTTATTTAAGATATGTTGAATTTAAGATTGGTTTGAAGCTCTTAAATTTTATTAAAACTTAGTAAAATTCATTTA
>JXCR01145913.1:354929-425486 GCA_002079205.1 Phalaenopsis hybrid cultivar
AACTCAAAATATTTTGAAATTTTTATGATGAGTTCCCTGGATCATAAATAACAGTGGAGATTAAAAATCAAGTCATTTAAATTTTTAAATTTTCCAAAATTAATTATTTTATTGATTTAGTGTTTGTAAAATTTAAGGACATTTTAAATGACTTGACCCATGAAATTCTTTCCAANGATGATTCCATTAAGCGAAAAATATTAAGTTTAATAGGCCTCTGAGGTATCCAACAAGCTAAGAGGGGGAAGCAGGTTCATGCCTCTCTCTCACCAACTAGTGAAAAGCCTCGAGTCTGTTTAAACTCATTATGTTGCTTAATGGTTCATCATGTGAATACCCTTATTACTCAGTGAACATTGATGTCTCAATTATCCCTAAGAAAGGGGTAATTATCATTTGTCAATCAATTTAAGAATTATGTGGGTGAAGACCCGTGAAGGGGCAAATTAGTGTAATTTGAACAATTAGCCAAATTTTAATCCTAATTGAGCTTAGTGGTGTTTCAAGGATGTTTGATATAATTATGCTTATTTCTCTAATCCTCTTTAAAGTCACGTAGTGGTGTTTCAAGGATGTTTGATTTAGTTATGTTTATTTCTCTAATCCTCATTTAGTCAAGGTGGTGTTTCAAGGATGTTTGATATAATTATGTTTATTTCTCTAATCCTCTTTTAGTCAATCGATGTTTCAAGGATGTTTGATTTAGTTATGTTTATTTCTCTAATCCTCATTTAGTCAATTTTGATTAGTGGTGTTTTAAGGATGTTTGATATAATTATGTTTATTTCTCTAATCCTCATTTAGTCAATTTTGATTTGGCTTAAGTCACACTACCCCAAGACCTAGGTGAGTGTCTTAATTAGACGGTTAAGTTTTGAGTGGTCATGATTCATGATTCGAATTTTATTTCAAAATCAACATAGGGGTATTAAATTGATTAATTATTGAGTTCAAAAGTCATACACCTAAGTCTAGAATCATTTAATTTTAATAAACTTCCAAATTTTAATAATTTAGAAATTTATTAATCTTAATTAAGAAAGTGCAATTGGTTTCTACCAATTAACCCCTTTGTGTTTCAAACATCAAGTGAATTGATTAATATTAGAGGTTACCCATTCCCCTCCTTCAATTAAGCCTAAATGTTAATTAAGGCAAAATTTCCAAAATTACACATTTGCCCCTAAGGCTTTAACACTTCATAATTTGTCAGATTAAATTCAAATGACTTTGAAATTTTTATTATACCTCATTCATGGGTCCATTGAGACATTAGAGGAGAAAATGTGATTTTTTAAAATTTAATTTAATTGATATAATTATTTTAATGCAAAAATAGGATTTTTCAAAGAAAATTCTTAACTTAACCAAGGTAATTTATAATCCCTTGAAATTTTTACTGAAGGTAGACCTAGACTAGAGAAATCTTTGGATCAAATTTTACAATTTTTTGAATTCTCTGTGATTTATCAGAATTATTTTAATATCTAGATTATTTAATAAAAATAAAATATTTTAGGTGGTGAAAATTAAGTTTTGTATTTTTGAAAAATCTCCCTAAGGTCAGAGAACTCAGTGAAGCAAAATTATATATTTTTCTTATTTTTCTTTGATTTATTGGAATTATTTCAGTGTAAACTCATTTTTTAGCCTTTAAAATTATTTTTAAGCATTAAAATTCAATATCTTTATTTAGAAAATTAGGAAAAATATTCTAATTGTTCCTAAGTAATTAGGAAGCAATTTAGAATATTTCCATGAGTTTTATTATTTTTGTGATTTTTATGAATTTTTAATTATTTTAAATAATTAAAATAGACTAAAAATTAAAGTTTTATTTTAGAAAATACCCCTGATCACAGAGAACTCATAAAACTAAGTTTCATAATTTTTTGAGTTATGTCTTGTTTTTTAAAAAAATCATTTAAGTGTTAAGAGTGGTATTTATCTTTAAAAATCAATTTAAGTTGTCAAAGTAAANGGTTGGGGTCTAAGGAGGCTAGGGATTGAATCCCTCGTCTTGGTGTAAAGCCTAGGTATGAATTTGACCAAGCTCAATTTCAGGTATTAGTCTAGAGCTATGGTAGAGGCTCTGTGGAAGGGGGATTTGATGGGGCTTTGGCTTCTTTCACTCTTGTGAAGGTGTGGGCACAAGCAATTGAAGTTTGGTGGAGTGTTGAGGTGTATTGGGTTCTGTCCTGATTTCCGGCAAGGTTTCAAGCTTAAAATTGAGCTCCAGCAATGGGAATGGGTGAGGGAAAATGGTTGNTGTTGACCTTTCAAAATTTTCTTGGAATTTTCTAAGCAACATGCTAATTTCCATGATTATTTTAGGCAAATAATGCACAAAAACTTAAAAAAATGTGATCCTCTGTATAAGGGTCTCTTCTGACTTTGGGAAAATTAGAGAATGTTCTTCTTGAGAGAGGCTACAACATTTCAAAAATTCAAGCTATGATGATGAGTCTATATGCATGGAGAATCAAAAGATTAAAATAAAAATTTAATTATTTAAAAATAAAATATGCATCACAAGGGCTTAAAATTATTTCCATAATATTTTCCTCTACTCACTGAGCAAGAGGGTATTTTTAATTTATTTTTGTGATTTTTCTACACAAAGTTATGTATTTTTGAAGTTAAGAGAGTTTAAATAAATAGAAAAAGTCATATTTTCCTACTTATCCATGCGGCGCCTCGTCAACCTACGGCGGCTCCGAAACTCCACGTGGCGCGCTCCCATCTAATCCACTAGCTGCCTCGCATCCCGGTGTTCGTGTAAAGAAGCATTGTTCAGCTTCATCTTGGCCGTCCATTCGATACACTTTTGATCAAATGACTCCCCGTCATCATCCCCGATTAGAATGATCCCGTGACCATCCACACTAAAACCCTAAGATCTTTGTCTAGACTCAACAAAATCACTTCAGGTTTGATCCTATGGACTCATCTAAGTGAGACGAGCACATCCATATGCTAATCATGCAATTAAATTAAGCCTAATCAATTGTAGAATCAAAATAGACTCGGGAGGGGGAGAAGTTTTATACCTTTGCTTTGAGAAGTAAAGCTTCAATCATAAGGCCTTGGCACGTTTGTTAGGGTCCAAGGAGGCTAGGGATCAAGCCTCTACTCTTGGTGTAAGGTCTAGGTATGAATTCAATCATGACCGGATTTGGGTGTTGGTCTAAAGCTATGGTAGAGGCTCTATGGAAGGGGGATTTTATGGAGCTTTGGCTTCTTTTTTGTTGTGAAGGTATGGTNTATATTAGGTCATATGGCCAAAATTTGGGTTTTGACCCAAATCAGAATTGGGTTCAAATCATGGACCAATTAAGCTTGGATTTGTTTTAGTTTCATCATATCAAAAGTGATTTTGAGTTTAAGATTGGAATTGGGGTCAATTGAGATCAAATTGGTGGAAATTTGAGTTGGATTTGGGGAAATTTGAGTCTTTAAATGACAATTTGGGGATTTTGGTTAAAGATGGTCAAATTGGCCAAATTGAGTTATGGGGTAGTTGAGAGAAATGAAATTGGGAATATTTGGGATTTATTGGGATTTTCTAGGAACTTTTGGAATTTTTGGGATTTTGAGCCCAAGAGGGGTATTTTGGCAATTAGGGGGTGTTTTAGGGGTAAAAGGCCAAGATGGGTATTTTGGTAGAGTAGAGGTGCCAATCATCAAAAATAAGCCATGGACCAATGGAAACCCCATTTTGGGTCCTCTACATAGTGGTCTTAGCTAAACCATAGCCCTAGGGCTAGTAGGTTTAGGGGACCATCTACATGAGTATCCCAAAAGATCAAGGGATCTAGGCTAGAGATTTAAGTTCAGGGTTGTGAGTGATTGTGGGTGCAGATTAGTGTATTGAGTGCCTTAGCTCCAGACCAACTCCTAAGGTCAACCCTAAGGTCCAGCAATCCTAAGGGTGACTCATCTTGAGTTTCCCCCAAAGCCTACTAAGTACTTAGAGGTTGAGACCAACATGTGGAACTTCAGGTTGAGTAAAGAAGAGGGTAGAGTTTCTAATGGTGAGGGTTCCATGTCTAGTTTTCTAGGAATAGTCATCAGGAAAAGTCCTATGGCTAGACCCTAGGCTATTAAAGAGGAGAAACTAAACTTCAACCAAAATTGAGGTCAACATTCATCCTATCAATTTTATTAGTTAGGGCTTACATTCTTGTGAAACGATCACACAAATAGCCTGGAAGATGTGAGAGTTTAGGTCGTGACAAACGACAACCTCAGAATCCTAAAACGAGTTAGAGCTTATATTGTTTAGCAGAGCTA
Organism: Phalaenopsis hybrid cultivar; assembly: GCA_002079205.1. Classification (NCBI taxonomy): domain Eukaryota; kingdom Viridiplantae; phylum Streptophyta; class Magnoliopsida; order Asparagales; family Orchidaceae; genus Phalaenopsis; species Phalaenopsis hybrid cultivar. The sequence continues at coordinate 359,223 of JXCR01145913.1, forward strand.
TACAAAGACCTAATGATAAGGTGAGGATTTATGTTGCATAAGCAAGCAACCTCGAAGTCCTATGGCTTTGTTGTTTAAGTCTAAGGAAGGAATATCAGTTTAGCTAGGGAAGCAGGTTTTGCTATTGAAGATGGTTGTGCTGCCCACCATGCTAGCTCCAAGCTCCTCACCGCGACGAGTTTGAGTTTTATAGTGTGTCGAGTTATAATGTTAAATCAGGTGGCCCTATGGTTGAAGTTCTTTAAATTATATGGGAGCTTATTAAAGTTGATTAGAGCGACACCGGATAGGATCCTACGGTTCCCTCGTTCCGACACCATTATTTTCTATTGGATTTACTTAGTCCAAATGAACTTACTAAACTCAACTTAATGAGTTCCATATTTTATTTAGACCGTGAGAAGCCTCATTAGCAACCGTAGGTTACCTCCTTTGAGGGATTCCCGATCATCCGATAGAGATATCTTAATTTAGTTTAAGTTGTAGTTTTGTGTGATGTTTGTGATTAAATTTTGAGTTGTCCTAAATTTAGAATGCTGTGGGGGTGAATTTTATCTTAGTTGATTTTAATTTTTGTTTTAGTTTTGGTTTTGTGGCTATCCTAATTGTTTTAGTTTTCAATGCAAATTTGTGTAAGCACAAAAGTATAGCATAAAAGTACAAGAAAGACAATGCTAAAAACTATAAAAGCGTACCTGGCGAGCCTTCTCGTTCCACCACCTGAAACTTAAAATGCAAGTCAAGGCAATTTATATAGAGGGAGAAAGTAAGGTTTTTGTAGTTTTCCTAACCCCATGTCATATCTTGATGGGTCATTAGAAGTTTAATTAAGGATGATTTTGTTAAGAAAAACATATTAAGTTTGATAGATCTTCATGATCTCCAACAGATCTAGAGAAAGGAGCAGGTCCGTGCTACTCTCTCCCCGTCTGGTGAAAAATTCCGAGTTCTTTTAAACTTATTATGTTGCTTAATAAGTCATCTTTTAAATACCCTTAATGCTCAGTGAACATTGATTTCTCAATTATCCCTAAGAATAGGTTAATTATCACTTGTGATTCAATTTAAGAATTATGTAGGTGAAAACCCTTAAAGAGGCAAGTTAGTGTTGTTGGAACACTTGGCCAAGTTTTTATCTTTAATTGGGCTTGTAGCGTTTGAAAGATGTTTTAATTTTCAATGATATTTTCTTTTTTAATCCTCATTTAAATGAAACTTGATTTAGCCTAAGTCACTACTAAGCCCTTAAGACCTAGGATTATTTAAATGAAACTTGATTTAGCCTAAGTCACTACTAAGCCCTTAAGACCTAGGTGAGTGAAATCCTTGTTTAAATGAAACTTGATTTAGCCTAAGTCACTACTAAGCCCTTAAGACCTAGGTGAGTGTCTTGTTAAGCTTTAGGTGGTTATAATTCATGATTTGAATTTTATTTGAAAATCAAAATAGGGGTAATTAGGCTGTAGGTGATCATGATTCATGTTTTGAATTTTATTTGAACATCAAAATAAGGGTATTAAATGGATTAATTATTGACTTCAAAAGTCATACCCCTAAATCTTTGTTTAATTTTATTTTAATAAACTTCCAAATCTTTATAATTTAGAAATTTATTAACTTATCTTTTTAATTAAGAAAGTGATGTTGGTTTCTGTCAATTAACCCCTTGTGTTTCAAACATCAAATAAATTTATTAAGATCAGAGGTTACCCATTTTCCTTCTTGAATTAAGCCTAAATGTTAATTAAAGCTAAATTTGCAAAATTACACACTTGCCCCTAAAGCTCTAACACTTCATAATTTATCAAATTGAATTCAAATTACTTTGAAATTTTTATCCTACCTCATTCATGAGTCAATTAATACATCATGAGAAATGTGATTTTTCAAAATTTAATTTATTTATATAATTATTTTCATGCAAAAAATATGATTTTCCAAAGCAAAATTCTTAACTTGGCCAAGGTGACTCCTAATCCCTTAAAATTTTTATTGGAGGTAACCCTAGACTAGAGAAGTTTTTGGATGAAATTTCATGATTTTATTGAATTTTATTTGAATTTTAAAAATTATTTTATATTCTGGAGTATTTATTAAATATAAAATATTTTAAATGGGGACAATTAAGTTTTGTATTTTTGAAAAGTCTCCTTGAGGTCACAAAACTTAGAGGAGAAGATTTTATATTTTTCTGAATTTTAGTTGATTTATTGGAATTATTTTATTGAAAACTCATTTTTAGCCTTTAAAAATCATTTTTAAGCTTTAAAATTCAATATCTTTATTTAAAACTTATTTTTAGCCTTTTAAAAGTTATTTTTAAGCTTTAAAATTCAATATCTTTATTTACCAGGAAAACTATTCTAATTATTCTTAAGTGATTAGGAAGCAATTTAAAATATTTTCATGAGTTTAATTATTTTTGTAATTTTTAGGAATTTTTAATTATTTAAATATTTAAATTTGGCTAAAAATCAAGTTTTTTTTTAAAAAATCATTTTATTTTTAAAAAATTCCCCTAATCATAGAGAAATCAAAAATAAGTTTTGATAAAATTTTGAATTATATTTTGATTTTTAAAAATCATTTAAATGTCAAAAATGATGTTTATCTTTAAAAATTAATTTAAGTTATCAAATGAACTCAAAATATTTTAAAATTTTTATGGTGAGTTCTTTGGATCATAGATAACAGTGGAGATAAAAAATCAAGTCATTTAAATGTTTATATCTTTCAAAATTAATTATCTTAGTGATTTTATTTATGAAAATTAAGTATATTTTGAACGACTTGACTCATAAAATTATTTTCAAAAGCTTCTCTAGTCATGGTTGACCTTTCAAAATTTTCTTGGAATTTTCTAAGCAACATGCTAATTTCCATGATTATTTTAGGCAAATAATTCACATAAACTTAAAAAAATGTGATCTTCTGTATAGGGGCATCTTCTGACTTTGGGAAAATTAGAGAATGTTCTTCTTGAGAGATGCTACAACATGTCAAAAATTCAAGCTATGATGATGAGTCTATATGCATGGAGAATCAAAAGATTCAAATAAAAATTTAATTAATTAAAAATAAAATATGCATCACAAGGCCTTAAAATTATTTCCATAATATTTTCCTCTATTCACTGAGTAAGAGAGTATTTTTAATTTATTTTTGTGATTTTTCTACACAAAGTTATGTATTTTTGAAGTTACGAGAGTTTAAATAAATAGAAAAAGTCATATTTTCCTACTTATCCACGCGGCGCCTCGTCAACCTACGACTGCTCCGAAACTCCACGCGGCGCTCTCCCATCCAATCCACTAGCTGCCACGCATCCCGGTGTTCGTGTAAAGAAGCATTGTTTGGCTTCATCTTGGTCGTCTATTCGATACACTTTTGATCAAACGACTCCACGTCATCATCCCCGATTAGAATGATCCCGTGACCATCCACACTAAATCCCTAAGATCTTTGTCTAGACTCAACAAAATCACTTCGGGTTTGATCCTATGGACTGATCTAAGTGAGACGAACACATCCATACGGTAATCATGCAATTAAATTAAGCCTAATCAATTGTAGAATCAAAATAGGCTCGGGAGGGGGAGAAGTTTTATACCTTTGCTTTGAGAAGTGAAGCTTCAATCATAAGGTCTTGGCACGTTTGTTAGGGTCCATGGAGGCTAGGGATTAAGCCTCTGCCCTTGGTGTAAGGCCTAGGTATGAATTCAATCATGACCGGATTTGGGTGTTGGTCTAGAGCTATGGTAGAGGCTCTATGGAAGGGGGATTTTATGGAGCTTTGGCTTCTTTTTTGTTGTGAAGGTATGGTTAGAGTTAATTTGAGTTTGGTTGAGTGTTGAGGTATAATGAGCTCTGTCCTGGTTTCCGGCAAGATTTCGAGCTCAAAATTGAACTCCGACAGTGGAAATTGATGAGGGAAAACAGTTGGAATGCACTGAGGGGATCTTAGAGAAGCTCTGTGGTCAATTTGGAGAAGTATCTCTAAGAAAATTTCAGCACCACTTGTCATGGTCGTGGGAGGTACTTTTTATAAAAATGGCTAAGGGGTGGCTGTCATGGCCAATTAAAGGGTGTAATTTGGTGCTTAGATGGAGGGCAGAGAAGCTCTACAATTCAATATGGCTGAGCTGGCCTCTAGGTTTGATTTGGGTGAATCTCCATGGGGGTGGCTCTCGTTTTCGCCATTTTTTGGCCACTAGGCTGGCCGGTCGGCCAGTGGGAGGTGGCTAAGTGCTCAGGGCATCCAGAGGAATCCATCACAACAATTTAATGCAGATGTGTCTTGATTTGGCAAGGATATCTTAAGCATGTGTATTTTTGGGAGTAAGATCTCTTAATTTGGGGTACCTTTGGTCCATGGCTTATTTTATGTGGTTAGATGGGTTTTGGCTCAGTATTAGCGATCAACTAATGGCTGAGGTGGAGTTAATCTGGTTGCTTAGGGTGGTTGGGTCACATTTAGTGCAAGGGTCCAAGTGGGTGCAAATGACCAAGTCTTGGGTTTGGTCTAGGCTAGCCATGTCAATTAGCCCAATTAAATGTTTAATTTGGTGTAGATGATCATAATGAACAACTTTGGTGAAGGATGGAAGCGCTTTTGAGTTCAATTGAGGGAATTTTGAATTTTATTCAATTTGGTTATGTTGGGCTAGGCTTGGGTCTAGCTTGGGTTAGCCTTGGGATAATTCCAAATTGATTGTTGTAAATGGTCAATAGGGACCCCATGAAGAGTTTTTGACATGAATTGGATGCCAATTTGAAGGCTAAGGCAATCAATTCGGTGAAATTTAGGGATTTAGCCAATTTGAGGCTAAATTTGGGAATTTTGGATTTAGGCCAAAATCAAATGGATTTGAGGCTCCCAAAAGCCAATTCATGGTTGATTTTGACGTGTAGGAATTTTACAAAGATTTTTCAACATTAATTGGGGCCAATAGACTAGGCTATGGGTTTAATTTGGTGAGATTAGGTCATGTGACCCAAATTGGGGGTTTGACCTATACCAAAAATTGGGCTGAAATCGTGGGCCAATCAAGCTTTGATTTGTTCTATTTTGTCCATATCAAAAGTGAATTTGAGTTTAGGATTTAAATTGGGGTCAATTGAGATCCAATTAATGGACATTTGAGTTGAATTTTGAGAAATTTGGGCCTTTAAAGGGCAAATTGGGGATTTTGATCTAAGATGATCAAATTGGCAAAATTGGGTCATGTGGTAGTTAAGGAAAATGAAATTGAGAATATTTGGGAGGTTTTGAGAATTTGTGGGATTTTTTGGAATTTTTGGAATCTTGGGCTAAGGAGGTGGCATTTTGGTAATTTGGTCAATTTTGGGTAGTTTGGGTGTTTTCAAGGTGTTTGAAATGATTTTTTAACCAACTTGGGTATTTTGGGTAAATTTAGGAATTTTGGCAGAATTTGGGGCCCCAAGTGTATCTAAGTAATTTGGGGGAATTTAGGGGCAAAAGGATAGGTTGGGTATCTTGGTAGAATTGGTGTACCAACCACTATTAATAAGCCATGAACCAATGGAAACCCCATTTTGGGTCCTCTCTGTAGTGATCTTAGCTAAACCCTAGCTTAGGGCTAGTGGGTTTAAGGGACTACCTACATGAGTTCCGAAAAGTATCAAGGGGACAAAACCAAGCAATTTTGGGTTTAGGGTAGTGAGTAGTTATGAGTGGAAATGATTGCAAGTGAGTGACTTAGCCCTAGACCAACACCCCCCTAAGGTCCAGCAGTCCTAAAGGCGACTCATCTTGAGTTCCCTCATAATGACCACACCTACTAGTTGCTAGAGGTTAGAACCAATATGTGGAACTTCAAGTTGAGTAAAGAGGAGTGTAGAGTTTCTGATGGTGAGGGTTCCTTGTCTAGTTTTCTTAGAATAGTCAATAGGAAAGTCCTATGGATAGACATTAGGCTACTAAAGAGGAAAAACTAAACCTCAAACAAAAGTTATTGGAAGGAAGTAGTGTGGAAATGATATAGTGCCATGTCTTAGAGGGTGCATTTAACATTGAGTCAGAGAAGTTTACGTTGTGGTCATTCTTAATTTTCCAAACTCATATTTCATCAGTCAAAAATGAAATAATCTCATCCAACTATGACTCTGTATGCTCAAATGAAGAGTAATCGCAACTTGGTATATTCGAAAACTTGTGAAGAGAGTTAATCTGCTCTGGTGTAAACTCTAAACTTCTTCCTCGAACAATTATGTGGTCATCAGAGGCTTCTTAGAGGTTGGCATAAAATTTTCGTACAACAGAGATAACTGCTATAGTGGTAAAGTAGTAGAAGCGTTCCCAATGTGGGTAACAATCAAACTTTAACCAGCTCCTCTAGCAATGATGAAATCTTGTTATTGAATGAAATTTTTAGAAGTGAGCTGATCATTATAATGTACTGAGCTTTTATATTGATAAATTTCATAGAATCAAAGACGTCTTTTCCTTTTTCCCTATTCATCTTAAGAGCCATGGTAATTCTAAAAATTCACAATAATTCTAAATAAATTCCAAATAAAAGTTCTATGAGCTCCTAAAAAACAAAATTAAAGTTAAGAAACTTCACACTATTGATTCTTCACTATTTTCTTCCAAAACTTTTAATTTTTGGTATTTCCATAATGTAGAAGAAATTCATGGTGAAAATTAAAAATCTCTAAACCAAAGTGAAGCTCTTACCAGTAGAAGACTAATTCTTACATTTTCAATCAACTAAATTGCCTTAAAATCAAATGAATTGATGCCCTAGGGTGATGGTTTGGTGTTTTTCGCGAAAAAGAAGATGAAACAGACAAATAAATGGTGAAAACAAGCCAATTTCACAATTTTAGACCATGATTTGGCGATCTAGCCAAACCAGTGCTTAAGCGCCCAATTATGGCGCTTAGTAGCTGGTTTCTCTGGTAATTGGTGCTTTGGAGCCAGATTTCAGTGCTTAAGCACCAATGCTTTTTTTTTAATTTTGATAAAAAGCACAAAGCACCAATGCTATTTGAACTCAGATTAGCCCAATGCAACTTAATTTTAATAATTAAGCGTGTTCCAACTTCCAATTTTTACAAACAACAAATAAATCACCTTTCTATATAAGTCCAAAAAATTAAGGAAATAAACAAACCAACAACTAGACACTTAATACAACATCAAATTCACACCAACAAACATATTGGCGCTGCATTCTAATAAGCAAATAATAATAATCAAAGACACAAACTTGACGACATTTAATAATAAAATTTCAACACAAAACTGAAAAGCTCTTATAACTTCAACTTCGATGCTTTCATCCACAACAATGTCCCCCTTACTAAATTCACCCATCAACCGGTGGTGCATATAAAAGTTATAAAAATGATGGTAAGGAAATTCATCTTTCGAATCATCCTTGATCCAATTATTTTTCTTAAACATCCATACCGTTGCCTCTTCATTAAGTGCAGTATGATATGATTGTTGTTTGATCTGTCAATCCAAATAATCAAACTGATCAGAGATGTCGCTAATCCTGTTCATAATAATAGCCATCTCTTATTTCAACTTCTTAATCTCTTTAAGATAATAAAAAGGTTATCAGGTAGTCGGGGTCATGAAAACGATGCAAAATTTTGAGGAGACTAGTCCATAGAAGCATTTCTACCATGCGTCGCTATAATATCCATGCAGTCACAACTCATAATAGAATGGTCCAAGGGCTTCAAAGGAAGAAGTGCCTTTTTCCCAATTCTCGTTAGGAACTTAAGCTTGGGTACATAGTAAAAATATAGTACATATATGTCCTAGTCCAATAGTAGATCCATTTAGTATTAAGCCAAGAATTGATCTAAAGATTAGAGCCCTCGCATCAATTGGTCTCCCCGTATGAAAATAATAATTGAGGATAAAACTCTTCTTCATTACTTCAATTAGTTTTGTGGTAGAAAGTAACTTGGCTAAAATGAAGAAATGCCAAGGCTTNCAAAGATTTTTCAACATTAATTGGGGCTAATTGACTAAACTATGGGTTTAATTTGGTGAGATTAGGTCATGTGACCCAAATTGGGGGTTTGACCTATACCAAAAATTGGGTTGAAATCGTGGGCCAATCAAGCTTTAATTTGTTCTATTTTGTCCATATCAAAAGTGAATTTGAGTTTAGGATTTAAATTGCGGTCAATTGAGATCCAATTGATGAACATTTAAGTTGAATTTTGGGAAATTTGGGCCTTTAAAGGGCAATTTGGGGATTTTGATCTAAGATGATCAAATTGGCCAAATTGGGTCTGGTAGTTAAGGAAAATGAAATTGAGAATATTTGGGAGGTTTTGAGAATTTTTGGGATTTTTGGAATTTTTGGAATCTTGGGCTAAGGAGGTGGCATTTTGGTAATTTGGTCAATTTTGGTGATTTTGGGTAGTTTGGGTGTTTTTAAGGTGTTTGAAATGATTTTTTAACCAACATGGGTATTTTGGGTAAATATAGGAATTTTGGCAGAATTTGGGGCCCCAAGTGTATCTAAGTAATTTGGGGGAATTTAGAAGCAAAAGGATAGGTTCAGTATCTTGGTAAGATTGGAGTACCAACCACTATTAATAAGCCATGAACCAATGGAAACCCCATTTTGGGTCCTCTCTATAGTGATCTTAGCTAAACCCTAGCTTAGGGCTAGTGGGTTTAAGGGACCACCTACATGAGTTCTGAAAAGTATCAAGGGACCAGAATCAAGCAATTTTGGGTTTAGGGTAGTGAGTAGTTATGAGTGGAAATGATTGCAAGTGAGTGACTTAGCCCTAGACCAACACCCCCCTAAGGTCCAGCAGTCCTAAAGGCGACTCATCTTGAGTTCCCTCATAATGACCACACCTACTAGTTGCTCAAGGTTAGGACCAATATGTGGAACTTCAAGTTGAGTAAAGAGGAGTGTAGAGTTTCTGATGGTGAGGGTTCCTTGTCTAGTTTTCTTAGAATAGTCAATAGTAAAGTCCTATGGATAGACATTAGGCTACTAAAAACGAAAAAACTAAATCTCAAACAAAAGTGATTGGAAGGAAGTAGTGTGGAAATGATATAGTGCCATGTCTTAGAGGGTGCATTTAAAATTGAGTCAGAGAAGTTTACGTTGTGGTCATTCTTATTTTTCCAAACTCATATTTCATCAGTCAAAAATGAAATAATCTCATCCAACTACGACTCTGTAGGCTCAAATAAAGAGTAATCACAACTTGGTATATTCGACAACTAGTGAAGAGAGTTAATCTGCTCTAGTGTAAACTCTAAACTTCTTCCTCGAACAATTATCTGGTCATCAGAGGCTTCTTAGAGGTTGGCGTAAAATTTTTGTACAACACAGATAACTGCTATAGTGGTAAAGTAGTAGAAGTGTTCCCAATGTGGGTAACAATCAAACTTTAACCAGCTCCTCTAGCAATGATGAAATCTTGTTATTGAATGAAATTTTTAGAAGTGAGCTGATCATTATAATGTACTGAGCTTTTATATTGATAAATTTCATAGAATCAAAGACGTCTTTTCCTTTTTCCCTATTCATCTTAAGAGCCATGGTAATTCTAAAAATTCACAATAATTCTAAATAAATTCCAAATAAAAGTTCTATGAGCTCCTAAAAATCAAAATTAAAGTTAAGAAACTTCACTTCCAAAACTTTTAATTTTTGGTATTTCCATAATGTAGAAGAAATTCATGGTGAAAATTAAAAATCTCTAAACCAAAGTGAAGCTCTTACCAGGAGAAGAATAATTCTTACATTTTTAATCAACTAAATTGCCTTAAAATCAGATGAATTGATGTCATAGGGTGATGGTTTGGTGTTTTTCGCGAAGAAGAAGACGAAATAGACAAATAAATGGTGAAAACAAGCCAATTTCACAATTTTAGACCATGATTTGGCGATCTAGCCAAACCAGTGCTTAAGCGCCCAATTATGGCGCTTAGTAGTTGGTTTCTCTATTAATTGGTGCTTTGGAGACAAATTTCAGCGCTTAAGCACCAATGCTTTTCTTTAATTTTGATAAAAAGCACAAAGCACCAATGCTATTTGAACTCAGATTAGCCCAATGCAACTTAATTTTAATAATTAAGCGTGTTCCAACTTCCAATTTTTACAAACAACAAATAAGTCACTTTTATATATAAGTCCAAAAAATTAAGGAAATGAACACACCAACAACTAGACACTTAATACAACATCAAATTCACACCAACAAACATATTGGCGCTGCATTCTAATAAGCAAATAATAATAATCAAAGACACAAACTTGACGACATTTAATAATAAAATTTCAACACAAAATTGAAAAGCTCTTATAACTTCAACTTCGATGCTTTCATCCACAACAATGCCCTCCTTACTAAATTCACCCATCGACCGGTGGTGCATATAAAAGTTATAAAACTGATGGTAAGGAAATTCATCTATCGAATCATCCTTGATCCAATTATTTTTCTTAAACATCCATACCGTTGCCTCTTCATTAAGTGCAGTATGATATGATTGTTGTTTGATCTGTCAATCCAAATAATCAAACTGATCAGAGATGTCGCTAATCCTGTTCATAATAATAGCCATCTTATATTTCAACTTCTTAATCTCTTTAAGATAATAACAAGGTTATCAGGTAGTCGGGGTCATGAAAATGATGCAAAATTTTGAGGAGACTGATCCATAGAAGCATTTCTACCATGTGTCGCTATAATATCCATGCAGTCACAACTCATAATAGAATGGTTCAAGGGCTTCAAAGGAAGAAGTGCCTTTTTCCCAATTCTCGTTAGGAACTTAAGCTTGGGTACATAGTAAAANTACATCCACCATATCAACACCATAATCTAACATCAACCAAAGGTACGGTGATTGAGCAAATTAAAATCCATAATCTACCATCAACCAAAAGACACTCCTTTGCATTTATTTTCACCATAAACTAGGAACATAAAAGAGAAAACAAAAAATTGAAATACAACATCGAAAAAAAACCAACACCCATTTCCAAGTCATTGCACGTGGGATTCTAAAAAATTCCAAAATCCAACATCAACTAAAAACCAATAATGCATAAGCATTTGACAAATCAAGAACCATGAAATTCTTGAGCATAAGGAACCACAAGGTAGGCATTGCCAAGCACGAAGAAGAATCACCACATAGAGGAATCACCACAAAGAGGAAACCACAATAATCTATGTCAAATACACATTTCCGAAAAAAAAAACAAAAGAGGAAAATAGTTAAGGTAAGGATTGCCCAACATGATGAGAAACCATCACATAGAGAAATCACAGCTCAGATGAGCTTCATTCAAATAAGTATCACACGAAGAAGTGAAAGGGAGAGGAGAACTCATCACTGGAATTAATCCAAAGAAGTGTGTGTGTGAGAGAGAGAGAGAGAGAGGTACAACAGTATATGTGAGAATTGTATGAGAGAGAGAGGAGAGTTAGGGAAAATATCGAGAGATTAGCAACCTAGTGAGGGTCGCAGGAGAGGAGAGGGTCGTTAAGTTTAGACACACAAGAGAAAGGACTGTGGGAGAGGAGAGGGGTAGCCATGTCAGGTCTATATAAAGGAAAGTAGGCCGCGTCCTTTGGCTTATTTCTATAAGCAGTCATGCCAGAGAATCCATACGAGAGACATTCATGTTCCTTAGCATTGACGCCCCCTAAACACTATCCCAATTAGGTTGTAAGATCGATCTAAATGTTGTATTAAAAATTTGTTAGAGAATTTGATCAAATCATATTTTAACCGTCTTTAAATCCTAATGAAATGTTATTTTAAAATTTTAAAATTTTAATAATGTTTAAATGCAAGTTTTAAATAATAAATTTTATATCATCGGTCGACTAATTAATGCAAACATCTACTTTTTGCATCCGGATCTTGAGACCCAACAATAAAAGTGTCAAAAATAATTTATTTTAATTAAATAAAAATATGACACAAAAAAATTCTCAAGCTTTGCTATTGTTGAACCTAAAAGTATTTGTAGAATCAAGCTCAAGAAATAGAGTGTGAGGTTAGAAAAAGATAAGAAACAAAGAGGAAGTGTAGAGTAGNTCTGCTTTATGAAATAGAATTCTATTACTTTTGTTTTGCAATAAATTGGATGAACTTTTAGGAAGATTATGATGCATGCTAGAACAGGTTTTTCATATCAAAGTGATGGTTCTTACTTCATGCTTCATTTACATATTCAATCTAACTGATTGATATATTAAAATTTATTGTAAATCATAATGACCAGGGAGGGTTATGGCTTTAACAGCTAGGAGGAACCAAATTGAACTTATATGTGAAGGAAAGGTAGTCCTAAGATTCAATACAATGTAAGGAAGATATTTGTTGATGGGTGTAAATTGGTGTTTATAGGGTGACAATTTAGATTCTTATTAATTTGATCTAAGGCTTCGTACCATAAATCTAAAATTGAGCCAATTAAAGGGCTATTAGGAGAAGGAGACTCTAGGGTGGCAGGCTTGAAGTTTCACCATGAAAATCTAGTATTTTAAGGAATTGATTCTAGGTTAACTACGCTACATTATACACTCGGAAGAGGGTAACATGGATTTTTGCTCTTATTGTCACTCTCCATATTATATTCTAAGCATCATATTCACACAAATAATCTATATCATCACAAGAGAAAGGTAGTTTTACACCTCAAAATTCACCAAACCAATTTATCTAGTTAGGTTTAATATTATATTTTGATTTTCATTTAGGAGTAATTGACATTCCATACTAAGACCTGGTACTGATCCCGAATGTTTATATACAACAATATAACAATGTATTTGATTATATTTTTCAATTATCTTTCCTTACTTTGCAATAGTACTAAAAACTTGATCCTAGAGAAAATAAGAATTTAACTTGTTAACTTAAGATATATTAGGATACTATACGAGTATACATATCGTTATCAAGTAATATAAGACTTTTTGATTAAGCCCCGAATATCAAACCCACAGGAATTGTTCATAGTATGCGATAATTAAGGTAACAAACTTTCTACTTTAAAAAGACAAATACTTAAACTATAGTTTTTATCACAAGAATAAAATTTAAACTCTTTTTGGTATTTTTAATGTTTGAAAATGAAATAAAAACTTATTAAAGATAACTTGAGTTTATGTAAAAGGAAATCACTGAATACGAAATATCTTTCTCCTTATCATAATTCAGTAATAAGTATAAGAATTCTGTTGTAGAAGTATTCAAATTGCCTTGTGCCAAATAGGAGCAATATTACTCTTTACCCTTACTAGAGATGCTATAAGGAACATTGACTAATTTAAAGTTTGAATAGTTCTTAAGACCGGTTAGGTAGGGAAGATACTAGCTCACACTCTAGAGTTCCCTCGGTTCTCTCCACATGGGGATTAACATCTCGTATCAAAACCTAAAATAATAAACCAAGTTGGAGGCTTTAGCCTATCACTCTAAAGTCCTATAACTTTACACCCTTCAAAGATTATTTCCCTATTTATTTGCACTCAATCATATGAACTACATTCTCATTCATACAATCTCATGTGATTCTTTCCAATTGTTGACTGAGACAATACCATCCTAGTTCTTACATGTTCTCAAAATAAATTTTAACATCTGATGGGCCAGATCAAAAAGTAAATGAAGTGAATGAAATTAAATCATCACAACTTCTTCCAACATTAAAGATTAATACTCTCTACAACTTCCATCCAACACTTTAATTACTTTTCATTTTAAGGAGATAGATAAAAAAAACTACTCAGAATTCATGGAGAAAACAAAACCACACTTTAGTTTAAAAATAGAAATCATTATCAAACCAACAAGAAGTCTTGATTAAAACCAAAAGTAGTTTCAAACAAAGATAAAAACTTATCTTAAATCCTCCACCAAACTCTTAATGTTCATTTGAATCTCTTTTTGCTTACAACACTCTTAACTCTCAAAATAAAACTAAAAGAAAAGGAAAAATAAATTTGTGGTGCCTAAAATTTTCTCCAAAAGCTGCTCCACGAACTTCTTCAAGAACTTTTCAGAACTCTTAAGAACCCTTCTAAGAATCTCAACTTCCTTCTTTATAATTTTCCAAGATGTGCTTTGGTATCTCTTCAAAATGTGTCATGATTCGATGCTTTTACCAAGGGATGCCTCCTTTCACAAGTCCTTTATTTATATTTTTGTCCTTGGTGGTTATAGCCACCCATTTTAGCCAATAGGTGTCTCAAATGTCCAGTTGAACTTTGTCAAAATGAATTAACCCGTCAAGTAACTGTCACTGTGCGTGGCCTTCTCTATTTCACCGGAGCTTAAACGCAGGTTTTGGCGCTTAGGCGCCAAAATACTTTTGCACCATTTTTGCATTTTTTCTCTAAATTTGATCATTTTTCACTAATTTTATTATTTTTCACCTTTTTACTTATACTTGAAAGAAAAACGCACAAATACCTTGCATTAAAGCAAAATATCTCAAAAATAGGTATAAAAATATTTTTAAAAACACTATATATTTTAGGTGTATCAAAATCCCCCAATCTTAAAATGTTACTTGTCCTCAAGTGACACTTCAATCTTCAAAAACCAAATAAGTATGATTATGTATATGAGTTTGTTTCGGAGTTTCTAAAATTTTGTTCTAGAAATATAGTAGTCTAATTTAGAAAAAATCTAGTGAATTAGACCAACTTTAAGTTTAGAAACCCTTTAAGTGAAGAAGTATGAAAAATATGAATTCATATCTAATTCAAAAACACTTGTAGATTTTCCAAATACAAAACTTAGGCATTTTATTTCCTTCACTTAAAAATTTTTATTAAGTATAATTTTACTTACTATATTATATCCTTAAGCATAAGAGTTTCTCAAGTCTTATACTTTAAAAAGATCATATGTGGAACCAATTTTTGATTAGGCTCTAATCCTCAAGCTTCTCCTCCCTTTTTCAACTTTTCATTTCTTTTCTTTTCTTTTTCTTTTTCTTTTTCTTTCTTTCTCTTTTTTTTATTTGGCAAGGATTACTATATTTAGGTAGGCCTTTAATGATTTTGAATTCTACTCCTCCTTTCCTAAAGAAAAGAGTTGATATTTTTATTTTACTTAAATTTATAATAATAGCTTATGAAAATTATTTTTCATAAAAGAAATTTAAGTTTCAAAAATAAAAGTCTAATCCTTCCAAATTTTTAAAAAATACAATATCTCCTACTAAAGATAGTTACACAATATTTATCATTAATACATTTAAGAACTTTTAACTTTAAATTTTTCTATGTCACTTATAAAATTTTAACTAAATTTTCTTACTTATTTCTATAAATCAAAATTTTACATCCCTAATATAACTTCATATACATGATCATTTTTCTTTTCAAATCAAATTCACTTGTAGCTCATTCGCAAATAAATAAAATTCAGGTTTTGATAATATTTTTTGTTCCCCCCCCCAAACTTAAATTTTTAATAAGCTTAAACAGTTTAGCAGCATATATATATATAAGCAGGAATAAAAATTGAAATAACTTACTTAGAGAAATTTTTATACCCTAATTATACAAGTNAATAAATCAAAATTTTACTTCCTTAATATAACTTCATATACATGATCATTTTTCTTTTCAAATGAAATTCACTTGTAGCTCATTCGCAAATAAATAAAATTCAGGTTTTGATAATATTTTTTGTTCCCCCCCAAACTTAAATTTTTAATAAGATTAAACAGTTTAGCAACATATATATATAAGCAGGAATAAAAATTGAAATAACTTACTTAGAGAAATTTTTATACCCTAATTATACAAGTNCTTCGCAAATAAATAAAATTCAGGTTTTGATAATATTTTTTGTTCCCCCCAAACTTAAATTTTTAATAAGATTAAACAGTTTAGCAGCATATATATATATAAGCAAGAATAAAAATTGAAATAACTTACTTAGAGAAATTTTTATAACCTAATTATACAAGTACAAAACTAAAAGGAGTAAAATTTATTTTTGATCAAATATCTTACTTTTTAACATATNTTATACAAGTACAAAACTAAAAGGAGTAAAATTTATTTTTGATCAAATATCTTACTTTTTAACATATAAAGATTCATTAGACTCTTAAGTAGTGGGTATAGACATAAAACCAAACAAACACACTAGCTTTGACTTCACAATCTCAACATAAAAAAAAGCAAACACACTAATCAGATAAAAGAAAATACAGGGTAGCAAATTTCTGAAATTAAAGTTTAAAATTAAAGCTAGCAAGATTTTCAACTTTCAGAAGACATAGAAATAAATCATTCCTAACTAACTAAAACACATTACACAACACACAAAGACAATTACTACCCTAGAATTTAAAACACAATACTAACAAAACCAAAACATTATAATAACAATCAGACAAAAATTCTAACACATCACATAATCTAACAAATACACAAAATCAAATGTATCAAGTTCACACCATCAAGTACATCACATATTACAAACATAAAACAACTTTTATCCTTCTCCTCATCATCATCATTAGTGTCACTGCTATCCCAAAAAGTTNTACACTAGCTTTGACTTCACAATCTCAACATAAAAAATGCAAACACACTAATCAGATAAAAGAAAATACAGGGTAGCAAATTTTTGAAATTAAAGTTTAAAATTAAAGCTAGCAAGATTTTCAACTTTCAGAAGACATAGAAATAAATCATTCCTAACTAACTAAAACACATTACACAACACACAAAGACAATTACTACCCTAGAATTTAAAACACAATTCTAAAAAAACCAAAACATTATAATAACAATCAGATAAAAAATCTAACACATCACATAATCTAACAAATACACAAAATCAAATGTATCAAGTTCACACCAAGTACATCACATGTTACAAACATAAAACAACTTTTATTCTTCTCATCATCATCATCATTAGTGTCACTGCTATCCCAAAAAGTTACAGGCTCATAATCAGGATATTTTGGATATGAAGGGAATTCTACTCCTTGGTTATACCTACTGAGGCTCTCCAAAGATGAGTGAAATTTCTCCTCATAATCACTACGTATTCTGACATATCCATCAATATGATCTACAAAACGCTCTAGATTTTGAACCTTATCTGTGATAAAATTAGTATTATTCATCATCCTCTATAATAATTGATCTTGAGTTTTGGTAGACTCACCTCTAGAAGTAAATGCTCTCGAGGTAGATGGTCTAGATGTAGAAGCAGCGGAAGTTGATGCAGCTGATGTCGACATTCCATAACTTCTCGAAAATCCTCCTCTCCAACCAAAAATAGAGTGTTCAGAATATGATTTCACATTCACACTTCCCCCTAGCTATCATACCTTACACCAGCTTGCTCACACAAAGAGAAGATCAAGGAAGCAAATCTCAGACCTGTAGTAGTAACGGTAGTGGCAGAACTGATGATAGTCTGATAAATCAAAGCTCCAATGTTGATAGACTTGCACTACTGAATAAAATAATTCAACATTGCTCTTTCCCTTGTAACTTCGCTAAGATGATTTGTTGGTAACATACGAGCTGAAATAAAGCAGTGCCACGCCTTCGATGGTGCACTTAACTTTGAAGTGGAAAAGTTGACTCTTCTCTCATTTGTAATTTTCTAGAGTCCCTTTCCAACTATCGAAACTGGTATAATTTCATCCAGTTCTGTCTTAATAGGACTATATTTTGAATAAAAACACAGAGTCTCAGGCTGTATATGGTAGAACATGTTGATTACCTCTGTTGAAAAGATACCAATTTGCCTCTGACCCTGACTCAATTCTCTTTCACCTCAGGGAGGTTTGCATAGAACTCCTGCACTACATAAATCATAGCCACCACGGAAAAATAACATAATCGTTCCAATTGTCGGCGAACAGTCAAATCCTCCACGGATCCACCTGAATTTTTAAAACACCTCTTAGGAATCAATTTTCATGACTATAGAGCGTCATTGCATCTGTCTTGAGCTTTCAAAATAACAAACTTGCTAGAATTAAAGTAGGTCTTTCCCTTACTCCTCTTCATTCTTGGGGCCATTCTATAAATTTCAAAAAATTCCACAATAATTTCAAAGATCAAGTTTAATCTACTAAACTTAACTCATATAAGCTTAAACTACACTTTCTATGTAATTTCTATAGATTTTCTTAAGTTTTTCACTATGAATAGTAAATTTTGGGTACCTCCACAATGTGCTCAAAATACATGGTGAAAATCCAAAATTTCTACGTAGTGGTGAAGCTCTTACCTCAAGAAATCCAAATCTAGCAAATTTGGCTTGAATCCAGCAAGAAATCTCCAAAATAAGGTTTTCCCTAAACTCAAAACCATGAAATCGAAAGGAAGAAGATGATGGCAGGAGCAAAAATGCCACTTTTTTAAGGTTAATTTTCACTTTTAACCCTTTGCAAGCTGTTTTTTGTGAACCAGTGTGTCGGCACTATTTTTGGTTGGAGGAGTTGCACTTAAGAAGTTGTCTGTCACCGGAATCAAAATCCCATCGCTCGCTTCGGAAGGACGTTTTAATTTACTTGTATGTTTAGTTTTAGAAAAATATGAAATCAAACTGACCCATATTTTTCAAATTTTAAATGAAAGAGCATTGTACCTCAAANAGAAGACTCTTTAGCAACCGTAGGTTACCTCCTCTAAGGAATCCCGATCATCCGATAGAGACATCTTAATTTAGCTGAAGTTGTAGTTTTGTGTGATGTTTGTGATTAAATTTTGAGTTGTTTTATATTTTGAATATCGTGGGGGTGAATTTTATCTTGGTTGATTTTAGTTTTAGTTTTGGTTTTGGTTTTGTGGATATCCTGGCGGGGAATTTTATCTTGGTTGATTTTTAATTTTGGTTTTGGGTTATGGTTAACATGCAAAGCGATGAATTTTATCTTGGTTGATTTTAGTTTTGGTTTTGGTTATGGTTTTGGTTAACATGCAAGGTAGTGAATTTTAACTTGAATGATTTTAGTTTTAGTTTTGGTTTTGGTTTTGTGGCTATCGTGATAGTTTTAGTTTTCATGCTGGGTGACATCATTGTTTAGCATGAAAATTAGTGTAGGCATAAAAGTATAGCATAAAAGTATATGAAAGACTACACTGAAAATTGTAAAAGCGTACCTGGCGAGTCTTCTCGTTCCATCACCTGAAACTTAAAATGCATGTGAGGGCAATTCATGTAGAGGCAAAAAAGTAAAGTTTTGGTAGATTTCCTAACCCTATGTCATATCTTGGTGGGTCCTTTGGAGTTTATTTAAGGATAATTTTGTCAAGCAAAACATATTATGTTTAGTAGATCTCCGAGGTATCCAACAGATCTAGAGAAAGAAGCAGGTCTGTGCTACTCTCTCGCTGCCTGGTGCAAAAATCTTGAGTTCTTTTAAACTTATTATATTGCTTAATAATTCATCCTACGAACACCCTAATGCTCAATGAACATTGATGTCTCAATTATCCCTTAGAGTAAGTTAATTATCATTTGTAATTTAATTTTGAAGATTATGTGGGTGAAAAACTTAAAGAGGCAAGTTAGTGTTGTTGGAACACTTAGCCAAATTTTAGTCCTAATTGGGCTTTTAGTGTTTGAAATATGTTTTAATTTTAATAGTGTTTTTTTTCTAATCCTCATTTAATCAGTCTTGATTTAACTTAAAGTACTACTAAGCCCTTAAGACCTAGGTGAGTGTCTTAATTAGTTTCGAAAAGGTTAAGCTTTAGATCATGATTCATTATTTGAATTTCATTTGAAAATCAAATAGAGGGTATTAAAGTGATTAATTATTAACTTCAAAAGTCATACCCCTAAGTCCTAGGTTCATTTTATTTTAATAAACTTCTTAATTTTAATAATCTAGAAATTTATTAACTTATCCTTTTAATTAAGAAAGTGAGGTTGGTTTCTATCAATTAACCCCTTGTGTTTCAAACATCCCAAAAAATTGATTAAGATCAGAGGTTGCCCATTTCCCTCCTTGAATTAAGTCTAAATGTTAATTAAGGCTTTGGTATTTCAAACATCCAAATAAACTGATTAAGATCATAGGTTGCCCATTTCCATCCATGAATTAAGCCTAAATGTTAA
This sequence comes from Phalaenopsis hybrid cultivar, assembly GCA_002079205.1. NCBI lineage: Eukaryota > Viridiplantae > Streptophyta > Magnoliopsida > Asparagales > Orchidaceae > Phalaenopsis > Phalaenopsis hybrid cultivar. The sequence goes on from JXCR01145913.1 coordinate 379,324, forward strand.
TTAAGGGTAAATTTCCAAAATTTCACATTTTCCCCTAAGGCTCTAACACTTCATAATTTGTCAAATTCAAATAAAATGACTTTGAAAGTATTATCCTATCTAATTTATGGGTCAATTAAGACATTAGAGGTTAAAATATGATTTTTCAAAATTTCATTAAATTTTTATAATTATTTTCATAAAAAAATGGTATTTTTCAAATAAAATTTGTTAACTTGACCAAGGTGAAGGCTAATCACTTGAAAAATATACGGGAGGTAGAACTAGACTAAAGATGCCCTTGAACCAAATTTCATGATTTTTTTGAATTTTATTTGAATTATTAGAATTATTTTAATTTTTAGAGTGTTTATTAAATATAAAATATTTTAAATGCAGAAATTTAAGTTTTGTATTTTTGAAAAATCTTCTTAAGGTTAGAAAACCTAGAGAAAAATATTTTATATGTTTTTGAGTTTTATTTGATTTATTGAAATTATTTTAGTGAAAATCCATTTTTAGCTTTTAAGAAATATTTTTAAGCTTGAAAAAACAATATCTTTATTTTTGAAAATCAGGAAAAATATCCTAATTGTTCCTAAGTGCTTAGGAAGTAATTTAAAATATTTTCATGAATTTTATTATTTTTTGTGATTTTTATGGTTTTAGTTATTTTAAATATTCAAAATGAGCTAAAAAATCAAGTTTTTATTTTTAGCACCATTTTATTTTTAGAAAATACCCCTGATCACAGAGAACTAAAAAAACAAATTTTTGTAAATTTTTTAGTTATATTTTGATTAAAAAAAACATTTAAGTGCTAAAATGATATTTATCTTTAAAAATCAACTTAGGTCATCAAATGAACTCAAAATGCTTTAAAATTTTTAAGGCGAGTTCTATGGATCCTAAATAATAGTGGAGATAAAAAATCAAGTCATTTTGTTGTTTGTTTCTTTCAAAATTAATTATTAGTGATTTAATTTGTAAAGATTAGGTGTATTTTGAATGACTTGTCTCATGAGAAGTTTTCCTAAAGGTTCTCTAGCCATCTTAAACCTTCGAAAACTTTCTTGGATTTTCTAAACAACATGCTAATTTCCATGATTAATCTAAGCAAATAATGCACATAAAGTTGAAAAATATGATTCGTTGTCTAGGGACCTCTTCTGACTTTAGAAAAATCAAGAAATGTTCTTTTTAATAGAGGCTACAACATGTCAAAAATCCAAGCTATGATGAAATGCCTATATGCATGGAGAATCTAAAGATTCCTAACCCTAATGGATTTTTTAAAAAAATCAAACATGATCAAATGGACATAAAATTTAATCCACATTATTCTCCTCAATTCACTGAGCAAGTGGGTATTTTTATTTTATTTTTGGGATTTTTCTACACCAAGATATGAATTTTTGAAGTTAAGGGTCATTTTTTGAATTATTTAAATCCCTATTTATCTATTTAAACGCACGACGCCACATCAACGTACGACGACTCCGAAGCTTCACACGATGCACTCTTATTTGACGTCGTCGTCCACCTCAGCACTGACTCGACCCCTGGTTTATGTTCTGAAGTGTTGTTCGGCTTGATCTTGACCGTCCATTCGATACACGTCTGATCGAACGTCGCTCCGTCATCGTCCTCGATAGGCTAGCCCGAGAACCGTTCATCTTCTAAGATTGATATCTCCCTCATTTCTTAGAATTTTTTTTAAATGCTCTTCTAGACAAGATGAACATGTCCAATCAACTCAAAACAAATGGAGAGTTCAAATAGTCTCGGAAGGAGGAGAAGTTTTATACCTTGACTCTGAGAAGTGATGCTTCAATCAGAGGTTCTTGGCTCGTTCGTTGGGGTCCAAAGAGGCTAGAGATTGAGCCTCTGGTCTTGGTGAAATGTCTAGACCCAAATTTGACCAAGGCTGTTTTCATAAAAATGGCTAAGGAGTGGCTCTCAGGGCCAATGTTTGGGTGCATTGTGATGCTTAAGTGGTCTATCATTTGATCTGAGTGAGGTGGCCTCTGAGTTTGATTTGGGTGAAATTCAAGAGCGGGTGGCTCTTAGTTTTGGCTTCTCCAGCAATTAGGCTGGCCGGCCATGGCAGGGGAGGTGGCTAGGAGCTTAAAGAACCCAAGGGAATATGTCACAGCAATTTAATGCAATGAGGTATAGTTTTGGCAAAGATATCATAAGCCTAAGCAAAGATGGAAAACATATCCCTTAATTTAGGGGACCTTTGGTCCATGGCTTAGTTTAGGTGGTTTTAAGAGGTTTAGGCTGGTCACTAGGGTCCAACTAATGGTTGTGGAGTCAGTAATTTGTCGACTTTGGGGTAGTTAGGCCATCTTTAGTTCATGGGTTCACGTGGGTTCAAGTGATAAAAGCTTGGGTTTGGGCTAGGATAGCCATGTAAATTGGCCCGATTGACTGATCAAAAATGTGTAGATGATTTTTATGAAGATTTTTGGTGAAGAATTGAAATGATTTTGAGTTCAAATGGAGGGTCAATTTGAAGGATTTTTGAAATTTGGTCAATTTGGGCGTGTTAGGCTAGAAATGGGTCTAGGTTGGGCTAGACTTAGGATAAGTCCAAACTAAATGGTTCAAATGATCAAAGAAGATGTTTTGAAGATTTTTCATGAAGGAATAGAGTGGAAATTTTGGGGCTAAGGCCATCAATTTGGTGAGATTTTGAGACATGGCTAATTTGGGGCAAATTTGGGACTTTTGGACTTTGGTTGAAATCAAATGAAATTGAGGCTTCACCAAGGCCAATTGAAGGTTAAAATGTATGGGAATATTATGAAGGTTTTTTAAAACAAATCGTGGCAAGTTGAGTTGGCCATGGGTTCAATTTGGTGGAACCAAGTCATGGGGCCAAATTTGGGGTTTTGATCTAAATCACAATTAGGCTCAAACGATGGGAAAATTTGGCTTGTATTTGGTTTAGATTGGTTATATCAAGAGTGAATTTGAGTTTATAATTGAAATTAGGGTAAATTGAGAGCAAATTGATAAACATTTGAGGTGATTTGGGGAAAATATGGGCCTTTAAAGGGCAATTTGGGGGTTTTGATCAAAGATGGTCAAATTGGTCAAATTAGGTCATGTGGTAGTTGAGAAAAATAAAATTAAAAATATTTGGGAGACTTTGGAAATTTTTGGGATTTTTTGGAAATTTTGGAATTTTGGGCTAAGGAGGGGGCATTTTGGTAATTTGGTCAATTTAGGTGATTTTGGGTAGTTTGGGTGTTTTCAAGGTGTTTGAAATGATTTTTGAACCAATTTGGGTATTTTGGGTAAATTTGGGAATTTCGGTCAAATTTGGGGTCCCAAGGGTATCTAAGTAATTTAGGGGAGTTTGGGGCAAAAGGCTAAGTTGGGTATCTTGGTAGAGTTGGAGTGCCAACCATCATCAATAAGCCATGGACCAATGGAAACCCCATTTTGGGTCCTCTATGTAGGTCTTTGCTAAACGTTAGCTAGGGCTAGTTGGTTTAGGGGACCACCTACATGAATCTCCCAAAAGTATCAAGGGACCAAAACCCAGAAGCTTTACGATTGTGAGTGATTGTGCGTGCAAGTATGTGCCTTAAGCCCTAGACTAACACCCAGGGTTAACCCTAATGTCCAGCAGTCCTAAGGGTCTCTCCTTTAGCTCCTCCATAATGACCCCACCCCCACCTACTAAGTGCTAGAAGTTATGATCAATATATGGAACTTCAAGTTGAGTAGAGAAGAGGGTAGAATTTCTAATGGTGAGGGTTCCTTTTCTAGTTTTCTAAGAATAGTCAATAGGAAATTCCTATGGCTAGACCTTAGGCTACTAAAGCAAAAAAAATAAACCTCAACCAAAAGTGAGGTCAACAAATGGACCCCCAATAGGTGTGGTGTGTCGGGCAAGCACGCCACGCGTATTTGAGTTGACCGACGAGATCAACAAAAACCAATACAAACTCCCAAGTCAACAGACCCGGAAGTATGTGTAGNATTTTTGTTGACCTCACTTTTGGTTGAGGTCTAGAAATTTCTTTAGTAGCCTAGGTCTATTCATAGGACTTTCCTACTGACCAGTCTTAGAAAACTAGAAAAGGTACCCTCACCATTAGAAACTCAAAAAACTCTTCTCTTTACTCAACTTGAAGTTCCACATATTGGTCATAACCTCTAGTACTTAGTAGGTAAGATCATTATGATGGAACTCAAGGAGAGTTCCTATAGGACTACTTGACCTTAGGATTGACCCTGGGTGTTGATTTGGAGCTAAGGNGTTTATGCTTGGGAATTAGCAGGTCATCGTCTGATTGAACTCAAGGAATAGGGACTCTCGCAGGGGATCAAAGAGTGAATTAGATGGAAGATATCCAGGAGGACGAGAGTGAAGATGTTTGAACTTCATTTATGCACAGAACTTTTGTTTAGTACTGTTTGTTTTAGTTATTTATGTTGTGTCGGATTGCATTTCCTTTCTGAACACTACCTATGTTCATGTTTTGAATTTTGATATTTGGATTTCTGTATTATAATGTTGGTTTGCTTCAGAACACTGAATTTAATGTTTTTTTGCTTCAAAAATGTTAGTATGTAAAAGTACGGATTTTATTTGTAAATTTGAGTTTTGTGTTGTTTGTGAAAGTTTGGTGTTAGTGTGATGTTTAATTATGCTTAGAAAGGTTTATTTGAGTAAAACAAAGGTTGACATAAAGCAGTACGGAGCAGATTTTCACAGAAACCTAAATCTGGTGAATTTAACCTCTAGCACATGATGCGCAAGATTGGCAGAGCCTTGGCGCAAGATACGCCAAATTGGTGCATGATGCCCCAAAGATCTGAACACATCTGATTACTTAGAAAACTGTGAAATCGTACAAACAAACTACATTTTCACCGCTTAAATCATCTCCTATCTCAAGACCTTAGTTTAGGGCATCACATTGTAGACAAAAAAGAAGGATTCAGAGGGTAAAAATTATAGATTTCATCTTTCTTGGTAAGAGCTCCACTTTAACTTAGAAATTTTTTATTTTCACCATGGATTTGGANGTTATAATGTTGGTTTTCTTTAGAACACTGAATTTAATGTTTTTTTGCTTCAAAAATGTTAGTATGTAAAAGTACAGATTTTATTTATAAATTTGAGTTTTGTGTTGTTTGTGAAAGTTTGGTGTTAGTGTGATGTTTAATTATGCTTAAAAAGGTTTATTTGAGTAAAACAAAGGTTGACATAAAGCAGTACGGAGCAGATTTTCACAGAAACCTAAATCTGGTGAATTTAACCTCTAGCACATGATGCGCAAGATTGGCAGAGCCTTGGCGCAAGATGCGCCAAATTGGTGCATGATGCCCCAAAGATCTGAACACACCTGATTGCTTAAAAAACTGTGAAATCATGAAAACAAACTACATTTTCACCGCTTAAGTCATCTCCTATCTCAAGACCTTGGTTTAGGGCATCACATTGTAGACAAAATAGAAGGATTCAGAGGGTAAAAAGTATAGATTTTATCTTTCTTGGTAAGAGCTGCACTTTAACTTAGAAATTTTTTATTTTCACCATGGATTTGGAAGATCCAAAATTTGGAATTTTTGATGAAGANATGAAAACAAACTACATTTTCACCGCTTAAGTCATCTCCTATCTCAAGACCTTGGTTTAGGGCATCACATTGTAGACAAAATAGAAGGATTCAGAGGGTAAAAAGTATAGATTTTATCTTTCTTGGTAAGAGCTGCACTTTAACTTAGAAATTTTTTATTTTCACCATGGATTTGGAAGATCCAAAATTTGGAATTTTTGATGAAGAAGCTTGAAGAAAACTCTTGGTGAAAAGTTTCTTACCAAATAATCTTGTTTGAGGAGTTAGATCTTTTATTTGCCAATTTATTTTAAATTATTTATATTTTCGTAGAATTTTCAAATGGCTCCCGAGTTAAGAGAGGAAGGCCATCTAAAGATTTTGATGCACGAAGATTTGTTAGTTTCAAAGCCTAACACAGTTACAATACTCAAATGAAGACAAGAAAAATGATCCAAGAACATGCATTTGCAAACCCGGGTGGCAAGATCGAGAGACTAATTCTTGCTAAGAACTGGGAAAGATTCTGCTACTTCNGATTTAAGTTCAGGGTTGTGAGTGATTGTAGGTGCAAATTAGTGTAGTGAGTGCCTTAGCTCCAGACCAACACCTAAGGTCAACCCTAAGGTCCAGCAATCCTAAGGGTGACTCATCTTGAGTTTCCCCCAAAGCCTACTAAGTACTTAGAGGTTGAGACCAACATGTGGAACTTCAGGTTGAGTAAAGAAGAGGGTAAAATTTTTAATGGTGAGGGTTCCATGTCTAGTTTTCTCGGAATAGTCAACAGGAAAAGTCCTATGGCTAGACCCTAGGCTATTAAAGAAGAGAAACTAAACTTCAACCAAAATTGAGGTCAACATTCATCCTATCAATTTTATTAGTTAGGGCTTACATTCGTGTGAACTGATCACACAAATAGCCTGGAAGATGTGAGGGTTTAGGTCGTGACAAATGATAACCTCAGAATCCTAAGACGAGTTAGGGCTTATATTGTTTAGCAGAGCTATACAAAGACCTAAAGATAAGGTGAGGATTTATGTTGCATAAGCAAGTAACCTTGAAGTCCTATGGCTTTGTTGTTTAAGTCTAAGGAAGGAATATTAGTTTAGCTAGGGAAGCAGGTTTTGCTGTTGAAGATGGTTATGCTGCCCACCATGATAGCTACAAGCTCCTCACCGCGACGAGTTTGAGTTTTATAGTGTATCGAGTTATAATGTTAAATCAGCTGGCCCTATGGTTGAAGTTCTTTAAATTATATGGGGGCTTATTAAAGTTGATTAGAGCGACACCGGATAGGATCCTACGGTTCCCTCGTTCTGACACCATTATTTTCTATTGGATTTACTTAGTCCAAATGAACTTACTAAACTCAACTTAATGAGTTCCATAATTTCATTTAGACCGTGGGAAGCCTCAGTAGCAACCATAGGTTACCTCCTTTGAGGGATTCCTGATCATCTGATAGAGACATCTTAATTTAGTTGAAGTTGTAGTTTTGTGTGATGTTTGTGATTAAATCTTCGATCATCAAATAGAGACATCTTAATTAAGTTAAAGTTGTGGTTTTATATGATGTTTGTGATTAAATTTTGGATTTAGAATGTTGTGGGGGTGAATTTTATCTTGGTTGATTTTAATTTTGGTTTTAGTTTTGGTTTTGTGGCTATCCTAATAGTTTTAGTTTTCAATGCAAATTTGTGTAAGCACAAAAGTATAACATAAAAGTACAAGAAAGACAATGCTAAAAACTATAAAAGCGTACCTGGCGAGCCTTCTCGTTCCACCACCTGAAACTTAAAATGCAAGTCAGGGCAATTTATATAGAGGCAGGAAGTAAGGTTTTTGTAGTTTTCCTAACCCCATGTCATATCTTGATGGGTCATTAGTAGTTTAATTAAGGATGATTTTGTTAAGAAAAACATATTAAGTTTGATAGATCTTCATGATCTCCAACAAATCTAGAGAAAGGAGCAGGTCCGTGCTACTCTCTCGCCGTCTGGTGAAAAATCCCGAGTTCTTTTAAACTTATTGTGTTGCTTAATAAGTCATCTTGTAAATACCCTTAATGCTCAGTGAACATTGATGTCTCATTTATCCCTAAGAATAGGTTAATTATCACTTGTGATTCAATTTAAGAATTATGTGGGTGAAGACCCTTAAAGAGGCAAGTTTGTTTGGGACACTTCGCCAAGTTTTTATCTTTAATTGGGCTTGTAGCGTTTGAAAGATGTTTTAATTTTCAATGATATTTACTTTTCTAATACCCATTTAAATGAAACTTGATTTAGCTTAAGTCACTATTAAGCCCTTAAGACCTACGTGAGTGTCTTGATTAGTTTTGAAAAGATTAGGCTGTAGGTGATCATGATTCATGATTTGAATTTTATTTGAACATCAAAATAAAAGTATTAAATGGATTAATTATTGACTTCAAAAGTCATACCCCTAAGACTTTGTTTAATTTTATTTTAATAAACTTCCAAATCTTAATAATTTAGAAATTTATTAACTTATCTTTTTAATTAAGAAAGTGATGTTGGTTTCTGCCAATTAACCCCTTGTGTTTCAAACATCAAATAAATTTATTAAGATCAGAGGTTACCCATTTTCCTTCTTGAATTAAGCCTAAATGTTAATTAAGGCTAAATTTGCAAAATTACACACTTGCCCCTAAAGCTCGAACACTTCATAATTTACCAAATTGAATTCAAATTACTTTGAAATTTTTATCCTACCTCATTCATGAGTCATATAATACATCAGATGAGAAAAATGTGATTTTTCAAAATTTAATTTATTTATACAATTATTTTCATGCAAAAAATATCATTTTCCAAAGAAAAATTCTTAACTTGGCCAAGGTGACTCCTAATCCCTTAAAATTTTTATTAGAGGTAACCCTAGACTAGAGAAGTTTTTGGACGAAATTTTATGATTTTATTGAATTTTATTTGAATTTTAACAATTAATTTAAATTCTGGAGTATTTATTAAATATAAAATATTTTAAATGGGGACAATTAAGTTTTGTAATTTTGAAAAGTCTCCTTGAGATCACAGAACTTAGAGGAGAAGATTTTATATTTTTCTGAATTTTAATTGATTTATTGGAATTATTTTAGTGAAAACTCATTTTTAGCCTTTAAAAATCATTTTTAAGCTTTAAAATTCAATATCTTTATTTAAAACTTATTTTTAGCCTTTTAAAAGTTATTTTTAAGCTTTAAAATTCAATATCTTTATTTACCAGGAAAACTATTCTAATTGTTCTTAAGTGATTAGGAAGCAATTTAGATTATTTTCATGAGTTTAATTATTTTTGTAATTTTTAGGAATTTTTAATTATTTAAATATTAAAATTAGGCTAAAAATCAAGTTTTTTTTAAAAAAATCATTTTATTTTTGAAAAATGCCCCTAATCATAGAGAAATCAAAAATAAGTTTTGATAAATTTTTTAGTTATATTTTGATTTTTAAAAATCATTTAAATGTCAAAAATGATGTTTATCTTTAAAAATTAATGTAAGTTATCAAATGTACTCAAAATATTTTAAAATTTTTATGGTGAGTTCTCTGGATCATAGATAACAGTGGAGATAAAAAATAAAGTCATTTAAATGTTTATATCTTTCAAAATTAATTATCTTAGTGATTTTGTTTATGAAAATTAAGTATATTTTGAACGACTTGACTCATAAAATTATTTTCAAAAGCTTCTCTAGTCATGGTTGACCTTTCAAAATTTTCTTGGAATTTTCTAAGAAACATGCTAATTTCCATAATTATTTTAGGAAAATAATGCACATAAACTTAAAAAAAAGTGATCCTCTCTATAGGGCCCTCTTCTGACTTTGGGAAAATTAAAGAATGTTCTTCTTGAGAGAGGCTACAACATTTCAAAAATTCAAGCTATGATAATGAGTCTATATGCATGGAGAATCAAAAGATTCAAATAAAAATTTAATTAATTAAAAATAAAATATGCATCACAAGGGCTTAAAATTATTTCCATAATATTTTCCTCTATTCACTGAGCAAGAGGGTATTTTTAATTTATTTTTGTGATTTTTCTACACAAAGTTATGTATTTTTGAAGTTAAGAGAGTTTAAATAAATAGAAAAAGTCATATTTTCCTACTTATCCACGCGACGCCTCGTCAACCTACGGCGACTCCAAAACTCCACGCGGTGCGCTCCCATCCAATCCACTAGCTGCCACGCATCCCGGTGTTCGTGTAAAGAAGCATTGTTCAGCTTCATCTTGGCCGTCCATTCGATACACTTTTGATCAAATGACTCCCCGTCATCTTAGAATGATCCCGTGACCATCCACACTAAAACCCTAAGATCTTTGTCTAGACTCAACAAAATCACTTCGGTTTTGATCTTATGGACTCATCTAAGTGAGACGAACACATCCATATAGTAATCATGCAATTAAATTAAGCCTAATCAATTGTAGAATCAAAATAGGCTCGGGAGGGGGAGAAGTTTTATACCTTTGCTTTGAGAAGTGAAGCTTCAATCATAAGCTCTTGGCACGTTTGTTAGGGTCCAAGGAGGCTAGGGATTAAGCCTCTGCTCTTGGTGTAAGGTCTAGGTATAAATTCAATCATGACCGGAATTGGGTGTTGGCCTAAAGCTATGGTAGAGGCTCTATGGAAGGGGAATTTTATGGGGCTTTGGCGTCTTTTTTTGTTGTGAAGGTATGGGTAGAGTTAATTTGAGTTTGGTTGAGTGTTGAGGTATAATGAGCTCTGTCCTGGTTTCCGGCAAGATTTCGAGCTCAAAATTGAACTCCGACAGTGGAAATTGATGAGGGAAAACAGTTGGAATGCACTGAGGGGATCTTAGGGAAGCTCTGTGGTCAATTTGGAGAAGTCTCTCTAAGAAAATTTCAGCACCACTTTCCATGGTCGTGGGAGGTGCTTTTTATAAAAATGGCTAAGGGGTGGCTGTCATGGCCAATTAAAGGGTGTAATGTGGTGCTTAGGTGGAGGGCAGAGGAGCTCTACAATTCAATATGGCTGAGTTGGCCTCTAGGTTTGATTTGGGTGAAGCTCCATGGGGGTGGCTCTCGTTTTGGCCATTTTCCGACCACTAGGCTGGCTGGTCGGCCAGTGGGAGGTGGCTAAGTGCTCAGGGCATCCAGAGGAATCCATCACAACAATTTAATGCAGATGTGTCTTGATTTGGCAAGGATATCTTAAGCATGTGTATTTTTGGGAGTAAGATCCCTTAATTTTGGGGACCTTTGGTCCATGGCTTAGTTTATGTGGTTAGATGGGTTTTGGCTCAGTATTAGCGATCAACTAATGGCTAAGGTGAAGTTAATCTGGTTGCTTTAGGGTGGTTGGGTCACATTTAGTGCATGGGTCCAAGTGGGTGCAAATGGCCAAGTTTTGGGTTTGGTCTAGGCTAACCATGTCAATTCGCCCAATTAAATGTTTAATTTGGTGTAGATGATCATAATGAACAACTTTGGTGAAGGATGGAAGTGGTTTTGAGTTCCATTGAAGGGTCAATTTGAGGGAATTCTGAATTTTATTCAATTTGGTTATGTTTGGCTAGGCTTGGGTCTAGCTTGGGTTAGCCTTGGCATAATTCCAAATTGATTGTTGTAAATGGTCAATAGGGACCCCATGAAGAGTTTTTGACATGAATTGGATGCCAATTTGAAGGCTAAGGCAATCAATTCGGTGAAATTTAGGGATTTAGCCAATTTGAGGCTAAATTTGGGAATTTTGGATTTAGGCCAAAATCAAATGGATTTGAGGCTTCCCAAAAGCCAATTCATGGTTGATTTTGACGTGTAGGAATTTTACAAAGATTTTTCAACATTAATTGGGGCCAATAGACTAGGCTATGGGTTTAATTTGGTGAGATTAGGTCATGTGACCCAAATTGGGGGTTTGACCTATACCAAAAATTGGGCTGAAATCGTGGGCCAATCAAGCTTTGATTTGTTCTATTTTGTCCATATCAAAAGTGAATTTGAGTTTAGGATTTAAATTGGGGTCAATTGAGATCCAATTAATGGACATTTGAGTTGAATTTTGAGAAATTTGGGCCTTTAAAGGGCAAATTGGGGATTTTGATCTAAGATGATCAAATTGGCAAAATTGGGTCATGTGGTAGTTAAGGAAAATGAAATTGAGAATATTTGGGAGGTTTTGAGAATTTGTGGGATTTTTTGGAATTTTTGGAATCTTGGGCTAAGGAGGTGGCATTTTGGTAATTTGGTCAATTTTGGGTAGTTTGGGTGTTTTCAAGGTGTTTGAAATGATTTTTTAACCAACTTGGGTATTTTGGGTAAATTTAGGAATTTTGGCAGAATTTGGGGCCCCAAGTGTATCTAAGTAATTTGGGGGAATTTAGGGGCAAAAGGATAGGTTGGGTATCTTGGTAGAATTGGTGTACCAACCACTATTAATAAGCCATGAACCAATGGAAACCCCATTTTGGGTCCTCTCTGTAGTGATCTTAGCTAAACCCTAGCTTAGGGCTAGTGGGTTTAAGGGACTACCTACATGAGTTCCGAAAAGTATCAAGGGGACAAAACCAAGCAATTTTGGGTTTAGGGTAGTGAGTAGTTATGAGTGGAAATGATTGCAAGTGAGTGACTTAGCCCTAGACCAACACCCCCCTAAGGTCCAGCAGTCCTAAAGGCGACTCATCTTGAGTTCCCTCATAATGACCACACCTACTAGTTGCTAGAGGTTAGAACCAATATGTGGAACTTCAAGTTGAGTAAAGAGGAGTGTAGAGTTTCTGATGGTGAGGGTTCCTTGTCTAGTTTTCTTAGAATAGTCAATAGGAAAGTCCTATGGATAGACATTAGGCTACTAAAGAGGAAAAACTAAACCTCAAACAAAAGTTATTGGAAGGAAGTAGTGTGGAAATGATATAGTGCCATGTCTTAGAGGGTGCATTTAACATTGAGTCAGAGAAGTTTACGTTGTGGTCATTCTTAATTTTCCAAACTCATATTTCATCAGTCAAAAATGAAATAATCTCATCCAACTATGACTCTGTATGCTCAAATGAAGAGTAATCGCAACTTGGTATATTCGAAAACTTGTGAAGAGAGTTAATCTGCTCTGGTGTAAACTCTAAACTTCTTCCTCGAACAATTATGTGGTCATCAGAGGCTTCTTAGAGGTTGGCATAAAATTTTCGTACAACAGAGATAACTGCTATAGTGGTAAAGTAGTAGAAGTGTTCCCAATGTGGGTAACAATCAAACTTTAACCAGCTCCTCTAGCAATGATGAAATCTTGTTATTGAATGAAATTTTTAGAAGTGAGCTGATCATTATAATGTACTGAGCTTTTATATTGATAAATTTCATAGAATCAAAGACGTCTTTTCCTTTTTCCCTATTCATCTTAAGAGCCATGGTAATTCTAAAAATTCACAATAATTCTAAATAAATTCCAAATAAAAGTTCTATGAGCTCCTAAAAAACAAAATTAAAGTTAAGAAACTTCACACTATTGATTCTTCACTATTTTCTTCCAAAACTTTTAATTTTTGGTATTTCCATAATGTAGAAGAAATTCATGGTGAAAATTAAAAATCTCTAAACCAAAGTGAAGCTCTTACCAGTAGAAGACTAATTCTTACATTTTCAATCAACTAAATTGCCTTAAAATCAAATGAATTGATGCCCTAGGGTGATGGTTTGGTGTTTTTCGCGAAAAAGAAGATGAAACAGACAAATAAATGGTGAAAACAAGCCAATTTCACAATTTTAGACCATGATTTGGCGATCTAGCCAAACCAGTGCTTAAGCGCCCAATTATGGCGCTTAGTAGCTGGTTTCTCTGGTAATTGGTGCTTTGGAGCCAGATTTCAGTGCTTAAGCACCAATGCTTTTTTTTTAATTTTGATAAAAAGCACAAAGCACCAATGCTATTTGAACTCAGATTAGCCCAATGCAACTTAATTTTAATAATTAAGCGTGTTCCAACTTCCAATTTTTACAAACAACAAATAAATCACCTTTCTATATAAGTCCAAAAAATTAAGGAAATAAACAAACCAACAACTAGACACTTAATACAACATCAAATTCACACCAACAAACATATTGGCGCTGCATTCTAATAAGCAAATAATAATATTCAAAGACACAAACTTGACGACATTTAATAATAAAATTTCAACACAAAACTGAAAAGCTCTTATAACTTCAACTTCGATGCTTTCATCCACAACAATGTCCTCCTTACTAAATTCACTCATCGACCGGTGGTGCATATAAAAGTTATAAAAATGATGGTAAGGAATATCATCTACCGAATCATCCTTGATCCAATTATTTTTCTTATACATCCATATCGTTGCCTCTTCATTAAGTGCAGTATGATATGATTGTTGTTTGATCTGTCAATCCAAATAATCAAACTGATCAGAGATGTCGCTAATCCTGTTCATAATAATAGCCATCTCTTATTTCAACTTCTTAATCTCTTTAAGATATTAACAAGGTTATCAGGTAGTCGGGGTCATGAAAACAATGCAAAATTTTTAGGAGACTGATCCATAGAAGCATTTCTACCATGCGTCGCTATAATATCCATGCAGTCACAACTCATAATAGAATGGTCCAAGGGCTTCAAAGGAAGAAGTGCCTTTTTCCCAATTCTCGTTAGGAACTTAAGCTTGGGTACATAGTAAAAATATAGTACATATATGTCCTAGTCCAATAGTAGATCCATTTAGTATTAAGCCAAGAATTGATCTAAAGATTAGAGCCCTCTCATCAATTGGTCTCGCCGTATGAAAATAATAATTGAGGATAACACTCTTCTTCATTACTTCAATTAGTTTTGTGGTAGAAAGTAACTTGGCTAAAATGAAGAAATGCCAAGGCTTTGAGGATGGATTTAACAGTGAGATAGGAAAACTAACCTTGAAGTCATTTGTCATTTTCTAGGATTCTTCTTCATCTGCCAGGAATCTATATACTTCATTTAGATTGTATCTAGTAGGAATAAAGTTGGCATAATGAAAAATTGGAACATTCTCTATCAAGAACAATTCATTGATTCTTTAAGGAGTGAAAGATATAAACCTACCTTGAACAAAGGCAAATCCTTGGTTCATCCCATGAAGATTAACATAAAATTCCTTCATACCAACGACAACAATAGTGTAACAAAGTACTTCCCAATGCCCCTACGTGATTACTTCTTCCATAAGACCACCAGAAGTAATGAAACCTCTTTCCCTAATCAATCTATTCTTTATAAGAGATTTATTGTATAACTTCTGCGCAACCTCGCTAATGAACTTCTATCTGTCAAAGATCCCAAGACTTATGCTTTCTTTGGTGTTAAAAGTCATGAGATCAAGAAATGGTGGGTCCTCTCCCTATCAAATGAGTAAAAAGGAGTAAAAATACATTAAAAAGGAGCAAAATGGGCTAAATTAAAGAAAATTACCAAACCAATCGATCGTCACCTAAGCGTCAGATATAGAACTTGGTTGGTTCCTAGGCGCGATCGTTTGACACCTAGGCGCCATGGTTGCTTTTTAGAAGATTCATTGATTGAGGCAAAATTTTGAAGAGATGTCTAAAGCAATACTTGGTCATTTTTGAAGATTTATAAATTGGTATTAATTCCAAGAGGCTAAGGGTAGTTAGATATATAGAATCACATAGTGTGTGAGTGTGTTAAGTGTGTGAGTAGTGTTCTTTGTGAGTCTTTGTGATTTCAAGAGTTTGTGAGTCCTGTAAGTGCTGTTGGAGTCAGAGAAGTCAGAGAACTTCAAAATAATGCTTAGGGAATTGATACATCTAAATTACATAGCATTTATGTATACATTTTTATACTTTTTGAGGATATTGTGCTTTAGTGGAAGTTATTTGTGTTTTTTTCTTTAAGGTTCAATCAAATGGATGAAAAATGGTGAAATAAGTGAAAAATGATCAAATTTAGAGCAAAAATGAAGAAGGTGTGCAAAAGAACTGTGGCATCTAAGTGCCCAGAACTGGCGCTTAAGCACCATGAAATCCGAGAAGGCCTCGCTTAAGCGCTATATACCTCACGCTCAAGCGCCAGAGGTAGTTACTTGATGATTCAATGAATTTGGACTAATTTTTGAAGAGGTGTTTGAAGCAACTCTTGATAAAAATGTGGGAAATGGTTAATGGACACAAAAAAAAACATTTAATTGCCTTTTGAAAGGAGGTAACTCTGGGACGATTCATTGAATGTGGACACATTTTAAGAGACACCAAAGCACATTTTGGAAAATTATTAAAGAAGGCTTGGATTGGATTGTCTCCTACATTTGTCCCATAACCCGAGAGAGACTCCTACACGCCCCCCATAGCCACGCCACTGAAGCCTCTCTCACAGATAATTAGGATATTTTTATAGAGAAGAAGAGAGGAGTTGTCGTGTGTGAGTAGAGAGTATTGTAAGAGAAAGGGATAGAAGAGATTTGAAGGAACTTCAAGAGTTTGGTGGAGAGGATTTGAGGTAAGTTTTTATTTTTGTGACTATATTTGATTTTAATTTAGAATTCTTATTTGTTTGCATGATTTCTACTTTCAAATTTAAGTGTGGTTGTGTTTTCTCAATGAATCTATGTAGATTTCTTTATCTTTATCCTTAAAATGATAAGTGATTAACTTTTGGATGGAAGTTGTGTGAAGTACTAATCTTTAAGCTTGGAATAAGTTGTGATGATTTTTAACCTTGTGCTTCATTTACTTCTTGATTTGGCCAACAAAGATGTTAATATCTGGTGTGAGAACATGTAAGATTCGTGATAGTATTATCTCAGTCAACTAATGATAATAATCACATGTGATTGTATGGATGAGAATATAATTCATATGGTTAAGTGCAAATAAATAGAAAAACAATCTTTGAAGGGTGTAGAATTAGAGGACTTTAGAGTGATAGACTAAAGCCCCCAGTTTGGTTTATAGTCTTAGGTTCTGATATGAGATGTTAGCCTCCAGGTGGAGGGAGAAGAGGGAACTATAGAGTGACAGCTAGTATCTTCCCTAGTGATTGCGGGTAGATTTAGTATGTAAATTTTACAAATATTTTTCAATATTACAAAATTACACACAACAGATATATAAGAAATATATAATATAATCCCAACAAAATTACCTTTTATGAAAATAGTTTATCTTTTAAAACTCCTTTTAAACTACCAAATCTCATTTTAAATCAACACAAATATATGTATCGCGCAAGTAATAAAGGGCTCTAATGGGTCCTACATATTAATCCTTCCATGGAAATACCTATATGTAAGTTCTTAATATTCTAATTTTAAACTAAAAGATAAAAATAAAAATAAAGTAAAGTGCAAAGTTTTAATATTAGCTACTAAAGTGAATGCTACTTAAAATGTAGATGTAAGATTACAGAAGTTAAACTAAACTAAATACTAAATTTTCAAAAGTAAAATTACAAAAATTAAACAAAGTTTTTGTGTGAGAGAAAGTTAAAATTTAAGAAAGGATCCTTCCCCCTTACAATGATTATATGGATTGTGAAGAAATTGAGATCCTTTGAAAATATATATAAAAATTGTTTTGTGCAACATATGAGCAATCCTATTCTTTACCCTCTTCCGAGTATCATAAAGAACATTGACTAACCTAAAATTTAGTCCCTAATTCTATGATTACGCTGGGAGGATATTGGCTGCCACCCTAGAGCTCCCACTACTCCCTCCTCTGAGGGCTAACAATCTCGTATCAGTTTCCAATCAACTGAACCAAATTAGTGATTTTAATTTGTCACCTTAAAATCTCCAATTCTGCATCCAACAAAGTATATTTTTCTATTTATTTACACACAATCCCATGGATACATACACTCCCATGAAATCAAATGTGATTCTCCCTATGTTGTAGAAATTATATCCCTTTTCAGAACATATGTTTCTCAACTAGTTTTAACATTTCAGTTGGTCAGATTGATAAGTAAATGAAGATCGGAGTTCAAATCATCATAGATTCTTAATATTTAAAATTGTAGAAAACCAAATCAATTATTCACAAAACCATATCTCAAAGTAGGGAGAGGGATAAAGAAGACTACTCAGAATTCATGAGCAGGATACGATAAAACATGAATTTCATATATAAAAACAAGTTTACAAAACAAATGAAATAAAAATACAACTTATCTCACAACTCTTCCCAAGCAAATCCCTAGAAGTTCTCTCCAATACTTTCACTCTTTGCAATCACTCCCAATTCTCTCTTAGAAGTGTAATGAAAAAGAAATCTCTTACCTTCCCTCTCCTCTTAAAACCATTGAAGAAACCTCCTCTTCACTTTTCTTGCCTTTCACTCCAACTTTCTCTCTCTCCCTTTCTCGTCCCCCCCCTCAACTCTCTTTGAAGTCTTTGAAGTCTTCTTTTATTTTGGGATGCCTCCTTTGAAAAGGAATTCAAAATTCCCTTCAAAAGTAAACTCTTTTGAATTCAAAAGATGTGTCATTTGATCTAGGAAACATATTTCTTCATA
The DNA here is from genome assembly GCA_002079205.1 of Phalaenopsis hybrid cultivar. Classification (NCBI taxonomy): domain Eukaryota; kingdom Viridiplantae; phylum Streptophyta; class Magnoliopsida; order Asparagales; family Orchidaceae; genus Phalaenopsis; species Phalaenopsis hybrid cultivar. The sequence goes on from JXCR01145913.1 coordinate 397,395, forward strand.
AGAGAACCTTCCAAAGAGTCTAGATGCAGTGAATTACTCCAATAGGTGTTTAGAACAAGTGTCCCTTCAAAAATTCAAGCAAAATTCATCTTAAACTGCCTTAATTTGCAAAAAGTCATCTCTGGCTCATCATGTGCTAATCTGGCGCATCATGTGTCAATTCTCTATCAAACGCCGCATCATGCGCTAAAATCTCAAAATTCGTTGTTTTATCTTCCAATTTTGTCATCTTTGTCATTTTTGCTCCAAATGCCTAAAAATTATATACCTGCAACAAAAATATGAAAATAACCTTCTTTAAAGTGTTATATCACCAAAAGTAAGCATAAAATATGTACTTTAAAAAATATATTATTTTAGTGTGCAAAGTCCACCAAACTTAAATGTTACTTACCCTCAAGTGACACTTTTATTACATAAAAGCATATGACTCAGGATAGAGATTAACTTACTGCATCTATACTTTAGTTTAATAAATAGAATAGCAAAATTTAAGAAAAACCTTTAATAACTTAGATTGAAACTCTATGTCTAAGAATACTTAATAATCAAATTTAATATTTTTTGAATCTCTATTCATTTCAAGAAGAATCGCAATTTGTCATATTAAGGACATTTAGAACATTCATATAAAAAGGAACTTCATGAATATGTTAGTAGGAGTGCTACTAATACTCCAATACAAGTTTAGAAAATGTAATAAAGCTTCTTGCTTAAGTTGATTCAAGTGAAGTCAATTTTTTATTAGGCATCTCTTCAAGCTTCTCCTCACTTATTTTTCTTTTCTTCTTTCTTCTCTTTTCTTTTTTTTGTTTTTCTTTTCTTTTAGGATCTTTTCAATCCTTTCTTTTCTTTTTCTTTTTCTTTTTCTTCTTCAAGTGAGCATTACTATATCTGGATAGTCTTTAACAATTTTGAACTTCACTATTCTCTTCTTAAAGTCAAAACTCTACTCCTTTCTTCACTTTATAAAACTATATTAGTTTATGCTTTTCACAAAGTCTCATTCCTTTCTTCTTTCGTTAAACTCTAAAATTCTTAACACTTCAAAAACACAATTTTCTTTACTTTAAACAAAAAACATAGTCTTCTCCTATCATACCAAAAATCCTTAACTTTTAAACCTTCATTATTAAAAACTTTTTACCTAAATTTAACACAATATTTATAAACAGAAGTATAGTCATTTAAAGTTAAATCTTAATATCTTAGGATATGTTAAATTAATTTTAAAAATATAGTTAATTGAGGACATATAAAATTTAGTTTACTTATTTTCAAAATAAATTTTCTTTCCACCAAACTTAAGTTTTTAAGTGATTTTAAAAATGTTTTTAGTATAAAATTTAGTAGGGTGAAAGAAAACAAAAAATACATGAAAATAAAAACTAACATGTAGAGGATTTTTTACTATGAAACTAGGCTCTAGTATACTGTAGGTACTAATTGTAAAACTTCATACAGGCTTTAAAACATCAAACAAAACATAATATATTCTAAAGAACTTGTTGAGAATTAAAAAACAGAAATATAAAAACTAAATTGAAATTTCTAAAAATACAAAAAATGTGAAAGTCGATAGTTACTATTACAGATTTAGTTCACAACACAACATAAAAGTTTTTACTACAACAAGTTTCAAATAAAAGTACATCACAATACAAACACAAATAACAAAAAAACATTCAAACACGATAAACTAATCTCATAAAACATCAATCCTTATCTCCTTCCTCCTCATCATCAGAATCTTCTTCTTCTTCTTCTTCTTCTTCATCATGAATAGGAGCATAGGGAGTGAAACTGAGGCAAGCAGGAAAGTCCACATTAGGCACACCCCTAAGATATCTCACCATAGCATTATCAAAATCAATATCATGTTGAACTCTCCTTTGCTGATATTCATCATTATAAGCATTTCTTGCTCCTATCTCTCCTAACTGGTTTGAATATTAACTATGTCCTTTTATTGAATCACAGTTGGTCCATAATACCTTCAAGCGAAGTAGATCGAGAAGTAGATGCCCTTGTGGCAGATGTAGAGGGCCTATCCCTTCTTCCATCTCTAGATTCAACAAATGATTCTCCTCTCTAAATCATCTGCCTCCCAATTGGATTTTGTGGCTGTTATCTTTCTTCATTTCTATGGGATTCTACCTCTGATTGTTCACATAGAGTGAAAATCAGGGCAGGGTATCCCAAATCACTAGCTGTAGAACTACCAGATATACTCCGAGAACGCTAAACTATAATTGCACCAACATCTATTAATTTCATGTTCTGAATGCAATAGTTAGTACAGCTCTGTCTTTTCTAACATCAACCAAATGATTTGTTGGCAATAGTCTGACAGAAATGAAGTGGTGTCACAGCTTTGACTGAATTGTCAACATGGAAGCAGGGAAGTGTCGGCACTATTTTTAGTGGGGGTTTGCTCGTAAGAAGCTGTCGGTCATCGGAATTGAAATCTCGTTGCCCGCTTCGGAAGGACGTTTTAAAAATTTTAGTTTTGAAAAAGATGAAGTCAAACTGACCCCATAATTTTCATAAATCGATCAAATAAACTAAAGAAAGTTATGACATCCGTTTGATCTGTGAAACCAATGTATTGGGTTTAAAAATTTTAGTTTTGAAAAAGATGAAGTCAAACTGACCCCATAATTTTCATAGTTTAGGTTAAAAAAATTTTAGTTTTGAAAAAGATGAAGTCAAACTGACCCCATAATTTTCATAGTTTAAATAGTTAAAAAAATTTTAGTTTTGAAAAAGATGAAGTCAAACTGACCCCATAATTTTCATAGTTTAAATAAAGTGCTTTACCTCAAATCTTGTATCCATCCCGAAGGATGAACACAAGAGTTGAGGGTGAGGCTCGATCAAATAAACTAAAGAAGGTTATGACATCCGTTTAATCTACGAAACCAATGTATTGGCCGACAAATTCCCCTATTTAATATAAGGAATTANTTTATTTATTAGGATTTACATTTGTGTGAAGCAATCAGCACAAATAACCTTGAAGATGTGAGGATTTAGGTCATGACGAATGACAACCTCAGAATCCTAAGGCGATCTTAGGGCTTAGATTGTACAACAGGATTGTACAAATTCTTAAAAGATGTGGTTGAGGATTTATGTNAAATCCTAAGGTAAGTCAGGGCTTAGATTGTACAATATGGTTGTACAAAGGCCTTAAATATGTTTGAGGATTTATGTTGCACTAAGCAAACAACCTCGAATTCCTATGGCTTTGTTTTTTTAAAGCTAAGGAAAGGATGTATTAGTGTAAATCTTCTTGCTATTGAAGATGGTCGGACTGCCCACCATGTAAGCTCCAAGCTCCTCGTTGTAGCAGAGTTCAAGTTTTCTAGGTCATTTGGTTATAATGTCAAATCAAGTGACCCTATGGTTAAAAAAATTTAAATTTTATTATGAGCATATTAAAGTTGATTAAAGCGACACCGGTTAAGATCCTACGGTTCCATCGTCCTGACACCACTATTTTCTATTGGAATCACTTAGTCCAAATGAATTTACTAAACTCAACTTAATGAGTTCCATAATTTCATTTAGACCATTGGAAACCTCGTTAGCAACCGTAGGTTACCTCCTCCGAAGGTTCCCGTTCTTCCAATAGAGACATTTTAATTTAGTTGAAGTTGTATTTTTTGTGATGTTTGTGATTAAGTTTTGAGTTGTCTTATATTTTGAAATGTTGTGAGGTATTTTTGTTTGAAATTTTGTCTTTGGTTTTGGTTTTGGTTTTGTTTTTAACATGCAAGTGTTTTTTATGCAGTAAGTATGATACAAGCATAAAAGAAAAAGCAGTAGAAATATACAAGAAAGACCGTAAAATGCTGTAAACTGTAAAAGTGTACCTGACGAGTCTTCTCGTTCCAACACCTGAAACTCAAAATGCATGTCAGAGCATTTATGTATATAAAGCTGGAGAAATAAAGTTTTGGAAACCTTCATAACTCTATGTTGTGTATTGGAAGTCCTTAAGTTTTAAAGATAATATTATTAAGTAAAACATATTAAGTTTAATAGATCCCTAAGGTATTCACCAGATTAAGAGTAGGGAGCAGGTCCATGCAACCTTCTTAATGTCTGGTAAAAGACCTTGGGTCCATTTAAACTTTATTATGTTGCTTAATAATTCATCCTAGGAACAACCTGATGCTCAGTAAACATTGATGTCTTGATTATTCTCAAGAATAAGGTAAGTGTCTTTTACCTTTTAATTTGAAAATTATGTGGGTGAAGACCCTAAAGGGGACAAATTAGTGTATTTAAGGACACTTAACCAAATTTTTAGTCTTAATTGGACTTGTGGTGTTTGTTGATTTTTCTAATCCTCTTTTAACAAGTAGATTTCAACTTAAATTCACCACTAAGTCCTTTAGACTTAAGTGAATGTATTAAGTGTGTGTACCGAGATTTAAAACTTTAAGTGATCATTATCAAGATCATTTAATCATCATAAAAAAGGGTGTGAAATCATTAATTTCCAAAATTATACCCTTAAATTCAAAAGTCATTTTAGGTTAATGAAGTTTCCAAAATTTTGATTATTATGGGAATTATTATTTTATCTTGTAATTTGACAAAGTGAAGTGGGTTTTTACCAATTAAGCTCATTTTTTATTGCAAATCATCAAATGAGTTAATTAATATCAGAAATTACCCATTTCCCATGTTTATTGCAAATCATCAAATGAGTTAATTAATATCAGAAATTACCCATTTCCCATTTTGATTGCTAAATATTCATTAAGGCCAAAATATCCAAAATTACAATTTTGCCCCTGAGGGTTTCCAATTTTCATAATTTGTCAAATTTAAGTCAAATGACTTTGAAATTTTTATGTAACCTTATTGATAAGTCAATTAAGNAAATATTCCAATGATTCTTAAGTGTTTAGGAAATAATTTAGAATATTTCCACAAGTTTAATATTTTATGATTTTTTTTTAATTATTAAAAATAATTAAAAAATAACCTAAAAATCAAGTTTTTATTTTAAATATATTTTCATTTTTATTAAATTCCCCTGATATCATAGAACTCAAAAAACTAAGTTTCATAATTTTTGGAGTTATATTTTGATTTTTAAAAATCATTTAAGTTTCAAATTTGATGGTCACTTTTAAAAATCAATTAAAAATATTAAATGATCTCCAAATCTTTTGAAATTTTTATGGTGTGTTCTCTGACGAATGAACCACATTGAAGAAGAAAAATCAAGTGATTTTAATCTCTGTGTGCTTCAAATTAAATGTTTTAAGCAAATTAAGGTTTGCTCAAAATTGTGATGTTTTGATTCTTAAAAATTATGAAATTATTTCCTAAGACTACTCTAGCCATAGGGAACTTACATGAATTTTTGGAGAATTTTCTAGGCTACATACAATTTTCTATAATTATTGGAATAGAAAATGTATAAAAACTTAGAAAATTAAGATCTCTGTCTAGAGTTCTCCTATGTCTTTGAAAAAATACTCAAATTGTGCAGCTAGATAGAGGCTACAACATATAGAAATTTGGAGTCAAGATGATAATCCAATATGGATGGAGAATTGAAAACTAACACTAATTTATTTTTTAAAAATAATTTATGCATCAAATTAACGTGAAAATAATTCCACATGATTCTTCTCTGTTCACTGAGCAAGATGGTATTTTTATTTTATTTTTATGAGTTTTCGATGAGAAGTTATGAATTTTTGAAGTTTAGAGGTATTTTCTGAATTTTTTAAATCCCATAATTTTCTACTTAAACCCACGCGCTGACTGGATCGTGGGCAGTTCCCAAAATGTCACGTGTCGCGCTCTCGTTTGCCGCTGCCATCACGTCAGCGCTGACTCAGCGCGCTGTGTATATACAGGATCTCTGCCCGACGCGATCAGGACCGTCCGATCGATACACGCGCGAATGGACGACATCCATTCATCGTCCCCATCTGGTTCATCCCGATAGCCGTTCACCTTCAAACGTTAATATCTCACTCGATTCTCAACCGATTTACATGAAATGTTTTTTAAATCGTAGATCTGACCTGGGTCTACACATCCATACGGTTAATCAAGCATGATTTGTAAGTTTTCTTCACAATACATGAAACCGAGCTCGAATNGTAATTATTGTGTTTCGTGTAAAACATTATGATGAACAACTTTCATGAAGGATGAAAATTGTTTTGAAATTGATTTGATGGTCAATTTGGATGGATTTGGATGGGTTTTGGTTTTAGACCTAAATTAAGCCTTTAAGGGCCAAATTGGGGGTTTTGGTCAAAGATGGTAAAATTGACCAAATTTGACCATGGTGTAGTTGGGCAAAATGAAATTGGGAATATTTTGGATTTATTTGGATTTTTTTGGGAATTTTTGGATTTTTGGGCCATGGAGGGGCATTTTGGTAATTTGGCTATTTTTGGAATTTTTGTCCGTTTTGGCAAATTTGGATGTATTCAAAGTGTTTGGAATGAGTTTTGATCAGTTTGTGGTATTTTGGCAAAAATTGGGAATTTTGGCCAAATTTGGGTCCTAAGGGCAGTTAGGTAATTTGGAGGTGCCTAGGGGCAAAAGGCCANTCTTAAATTTAATTTTTAAGTATTCCTAGACTTAGAGTTTGAATCCAAGTTATTAAAGGTTTTTCTTAAATTTTGCTATTCTATTTATTAAACTAAAGTATAGATGCAGTAAGTTAATCTCTATCCTGAGTCATATGCTTTTATGTAATAAAAGTGTCACTTGAGGGTAAGTAACATTTAAGTTTGGTGGACTTTGCACACTAAAATAATATATTTTTTAAAGTACATATTTTATGCTTATTTTTGGTGATATAACACTTTAAAGAAGGTTATTTTCATGTTTTTGTTGCAGGTATATGATTTTTAGGCATTTGGAGCAAAAATGACAAAATTTGAAGATAAAACAACGAATTTTGAGATTCTAGCGCATGATGCGGCATTTGACAGAGAATTGACACATGATGCGCCAGATTAGCACATGATGAGCCAGAGATGACTTTTTACAAATTAAGACAGTTCAAGATGAATTTTGCTTGAATTTTTAAAGGGACACTTGTTCTAAACATCTATTGGAGTAATTCACTGCATCTAGACTCTTTGGAAGGTTCTCTTATGAAGAAATATGTTTCCTAGATCAANGCAAAAAAGACAAAATTTGAAGATAAAACAACGAATTTTGGGATTCTGGCGCATGATGCGGCGTTTGACAGAGAATTGACACATGATGCGCCAAATTAGCACATGATGAGCCAGAGATGACTTTTTGCAAATTAAGGCAGTTTAAGATGAATTTTGCTTGAATTTTNAAGGTTTTTACAAGGGTTTTAAGAGGAGAGGGAAGGTAAGATATTTCTTCTTCATTACACTTCTAAGAGAGAATTGGGAGTGATTGCAAAGAGTGAAAGTCTTGGAGAGAACTTCTTGGGATTTGCTTGGGAAGAGTTGTGAGATAAGTTGTATTTTTATTTCTTTGTTTTGTAAACTTGTTTTTATATATGAAATCCATGTTTTGTCGTATCCTGCTCATGAATTCTGAGTAGTCTTCTTTATCCCTCTCCCTACTTTGAGATATGGTTTTGTGAATAATTGATTTGGTTTTCTACAATTTTAAATATTAAGAATCTATGATGATTTGAACTCCGATCTTCATTTACTTTTCGATCTGGCCAACTGAAATGTTAAAACTAGTTGAGAAACATATGTTCTGAAAAGGGATATAATTTCTACAGCATAGGGAGAATCACATTTGATTTCATGGGAGTGTATTTATCCATGGGATTGTGTGTAAATAAATAGAAAAATATACTTTGTTGGATGCAGAATTAGAGATTTTAAGGTGACAAATTAAAAACCCTAATTTTGTCCAGTTGATTGGAAACTGATACGAGATTGTCAGCACTCAAAGGAGGGAGTAGTGGGAGGTATGGGGTGGCAGCCAGTATCCTCCCAGCCTAATCATAGAATTAGGGACTAAATTTTATGTTAGTCAATGTTCTTTATGATACTCGGAAGAGGGTAAAGAATTGGATTGCTCACATGTTGCACAAAACAGTTTTTATATATATTTTCAAATGATCTCAATTCCTTCACAATCCATATAATCATTGTAAGGGGGAAGGATCCTTTCTTAAATTTTAACTTTCTCTCACACAAAAACTTTGTTTAATTTTTGTAATTTTACTTTTGAAAATTTAGTATTTAGTTTAGTTTAACTTCTGTAATCTTACATCTACATTTTAAGTAGCATTCACTTTAGTAGCTAATATTAAAACTTTGCACTTTACTTTATTTTTATTTTTATCTTTTAGTTTAAAATTAGAATATTAAGAACTTACATATAGGTATTTCCAGGGAAGGATTGATATGTAGGACCCATTAGAGCCCTTTATTACTTGCGCGATACGTACATTTGCGTTGATTTAAAATGAGATTTGGTAGTTTAAAAGGAGTTTTAAAAGATAAACTATTTTCATAAAAGGTAATTTTGTTGGGATTATATTATATATTTCTTATATATCTGTTGTGTGTAATTTTGTAATATTGAAAAATATTTGTAAAATTTACATACTAAATCTACCCGCAATCACTAGGGAAGATACTAGCTATCACTCTATAGTTCCCTCTTCTCCCTCCACCTGGAGGCTAACATCTCATATCATAACCTAAGACTATAAACCAATTTGTGGGCTTTAGTCTATCACTCTAAAGTCCTCTAATTCTACACCCTTCAAAGATTATTTTTCTATTTATTTGCACTTAACCATATGAATTATATTCTCATCCATACAATCACATGTGATTATTATCATTAGTTGACTGAGATAATACTATCACGAATCTTACATGTTCTCACACCAGATATTAACATCTTAATTGGCCAAATCAAGAAGTAAATGAAGCACAAGGTTAAAAATCATGACAACTTATTCCAAGCTTAAAGATTACTACCTCACACAACTTCCATCCAAAAGTTAATCACTTATCATTTTAAGGATAAAGATAAAGAAATCTACATAGATTCATTGAGAAAACACAACCACACTTAAATTTGAAAGTAGAAATCATGCAAACAAATAAGAAGTCTAAATTAAAACCAAATATAGTCACAAAGATAAAAACTTATCTCAAATACTCTCCACCAAACTCTTGAAGTTCCTTCAAATCTCTTCTATCCCTTTCTCTTACAATACTCTCTACTCACACACTACAACTCCTCTCTTCTTCTCTATGAAAATATCCTAATTATCTGTGAGAGAGGCTTCAGTGGCGTGGCTATGGGGGGCCTGTAGGAGTCTCTCTTGGGTTATGGGACAAATGTAGGAGACAATCCAATTCAAGCCTTCTTTTATAATTTTCCAAAATGTGCTTTGGTGTCTCTTCAAAATGTGTCCACATTCAATGAATCTTCTCAGATTTACCTCCTTTCAAAAGCCAATTAAATGTTTTTTTTTGTGTCCATTAACCATTTCCCATGTTTTTATCAAGAGTTGCTTCAAACACCTCTTCAAAAATTAGTCCAAATTCATTGAATCATCAAGTAACTACCTCTGGCGCTTGAGCGTGAGGTATGTAGCGCTTAAGCGAGGCCTTCTCGGATTTCATGGTGCTTAAGCGCCAGTTATGGGCACTTAGATGCCACAGTTCTTTTGCACAGCTTCTTCATTTTTGCTCCAAATTTGATCATTTTTCACTTATTTCACCATTTTTCATCCATTTGATTGAACCTAAAAAAAAACACAAATAACTTCCACTAAAGCACAATATCCTCAAAAAGTATGAAAATGTATACGTAAATGCTATGTAATTTAGATGTATCAATTCCCTAAGCACTCTTTTGTAGTTCTCTGACTTCTCTGACTCCAACAACACTTACAGGACTCACAAACTCTTGAAATCACAAAGACTCACAAAGAACACTACTCACACACTTAACACACTCACACAGTAATTCTATATATCTAACTCCCCTTAGCCTCTTGGAATTAATACCAATTTATAAATCTTCAAAAATGACCAAGTATTGCTTTAGACATCTCTTCAAAATTTTGCCTCAATCAATGAATCTTCTAAAAAGCAACCATGGCGCCTAGGTGTCAAACGATCGCGCCTAGGCACCAACCAAGTTCTATATCTGACGCTTAGGTGATGATCAATTGGTTTGGTAATTTTCTTTAATTTAGCCCATTTTGCTCCTTTTTAATGTATTTTTACTCCTTTTTACTCATTTGATAGGGAGAGGACCCACCATTTCTTGATCTCATGGCTTCTAACACCAAAGAAAGCATAAGTCTTGGGATCTTTGACAGATAGAAGTTCATTAGCGAGGTTGCGCAGAAGTTATACAATAAATCTCTTACAAAGAATAGATTGATCAGGGAAAGAGGTTTCATTTCTTCTGGTGGTCTTATGGAAGAAGTAATCACATAGGGGCATTGGGAAGTACTTTGTTACACTATTGTTGTCGTTGGTATGAAGGAATTTTATGTTAATCTTCATNGAGGTTTTTTCAAGGGTTTTAAGAGAAGAGGGAAGGTAAGAGATTTCTTCTTTATTACACTTCTAAGAGAGAATTGGGAGTGATTGCAAAGAGTGAAAGTCTTGGAGAGAACTTCTAGGGATTTGCTTGGGAAGAGTTGTGAGATAAGTTGTATTTTTTTTTCTTTTGTTTTGTAAACGTGTTTTTATATATGAAATCCATGTTTTGTCGTATCCTGCTCATGAATTCTGAGTAGTCTTCTTTATCCCTCTCCCTACTTTGAGATATGGTTTTGTGAATAATTGATTTGGTTTTCTACAATTTTAAATATTAAGAATCTATGATGATTTGAACTCCGATCTTCATTTACTTTTCGATCTAGCCAATTGAAATATTAAAACTAGTTGAGAAACATATGTTTTGAAAAGGGATATAATTTCTACAACATAGGGAGAATCACATTTGATTTCATGGGAGTGTATTTATCCATGGGATTGTGTGTAAATAAATATAAAAATATACTTTGTTGGATGCAAAATTGGAGATTTTAAGGTGACAAATTAAAATCCCTAATTTGGTCTAGTTGATTGGAAACTGATACGAGATTGTTAGCCCTCAGAGGAGGGAGTAGTGGGAGCTCTGGAGTGGCAGCCAGTATCCTCCCAGCCTAATCATAGAATTAGGGACTAAATTTTAGGTTAGTCAATGTTCTTTATAATACTCGGAAGAGGGTAAAGAATAGGATTGCTCATATGTTGCACAAAACAGTTTTTATATATATTTTCAAATGATCTCAATTTCTTCACAATCCATATAATCATTATAAGGGGGAAGGATCCTTTCTTGAATTTTAACTTTCTCTCACACAAAAACTTTGTTTAATTTTTGTAATTTTACTTTTGAAAATTTAGTATTTAGTTTAGTTTAACTTCTGTAATCTTACATCTACATTTTAAGTAGCATTCACTTTAGTAGCTAATATTAAAACTTTGCACTTTACTTTATTTTTATTTTTATCTTTTAGTTTAAAATTAGAATATTAAGAACTTACATATAGGTATTTCCAGGGAAGGATTGATATGTAGGACCCATTAGAGCCCTTTATTACTTGCGCAATACGTATATTTGCGTTGATTTAAAATGAGATTTGGTAGTTTAAAATGAGTTTTAAAAGATAAACTATTTTCATAAAAGGTAATTTTGTTGGGATTATATTATATATTTCTTATATATCTGTCGTGTGTAATTTTATAATATTGAAAAATATTTGTAAAATTGACATACTAAATCTACACGCAATCATTAGGGAAGATACTAGTTGTCACTCTAGAGTTCCCTCTTCTCCCTCCACCTGGAGGCTAACATCTCATATCAGAACCTAAGACTATAAACCAAACTGGGGGATTTAGTCTATCACTCTAAAGTCCTCTAATTCTACACCCTTCAAAGATTATTTTTCTATTTATTTGCACTCAACCATATGAATTACATTCTCATCCATACAATCACATGTGATTATTATCATTAGTTGATTGAGATAATACTATCACAAATCTTAGATGTTCTCACACCAGATATTAGCATCTTAATTGGCCAAATCAAGAAGTAAATGAAGCACAAGGTTAAAAATCATCACAACTTATTCCAAGCTTAATGATTAGTACTTCACACAACTTCCATCCAAAAGTTAATCACTTATCATTTTAAGGATAAAGATAAAGAAATCTACATAGATTCATTGAGAAAACACAACCACACTTAAATTTAAAAGTAGAAATCATGCAAACAAATAAGAAGTCTAAATTAAAACCAAATGTAGTCACAAAAATAAAAACTTATCTCAAATCCTCTCCACCAAACTCTTGAAGTTCCTTCAAATCTCTTCTATCCCTTTCTCTTACAATACTCTCTACTCACACACTACAACTCCTCTCTTCTTCTCTATAAAAATATCCTAATTATCTGTGAGAGAGGCGTCAGTGGCGTGGATATGGGGGGCGTGTAGGAGTCTCTCTCGGGTTATGGGACAAATTTAGGAGACAATCCAATCCAAGCCTTCTTTTATAATTTTCCAAAATGTGCTTTGGTGTCTCTTCAAAATGTGTCCACATTCAATGAATCTTCCCAGAGTTACCTCCTTTCAAAAGCCAATTAAATGTTTTTTTTGTGTGTCCATTAACCATTTCCCACGTTTTTATCAAGAGTTGCTTCAAACACCTCTTCAAAAATTAGTCCAAATTCATTGAATCATCAAGTAACTACCTCTGGCGCTTGAGCGTGAGGTATGTAGCGCTTAAGCGAGGCCTTCTCGGATTTCATGGTGCTTAAGCGCCAGTTCTGGGCACTTAAATGCCACAGTTCTTTTGCACACCTTCTTAATTTTAGCTCCAAATTTGATCATTTTTCATTTATTTCACAATTTTTCATCCATTTGATTGAACCTGAAAAAAAAACACAAATAACTTCCACCAAAGCACAATATCCTCAAAAAGTATAAAAATGTATACATAAATGCTATGTAATTTAGATGTATCAATTCCCTAAGCACTCTTTTGAAGTTCTCTGACTTCTCTAACTCCAACAGCACTTACAGGACTCACAAACTCCTGAAATCACAAAGACTCACAAAGAACACTACTCACACACTTAACACACTCACACACTATGTGATTCTATATATCTAACTACCCTTAGCCTCTTGGAATTAATACCAATTTATAAATCTTCAAAAATGATCAAGTATTTCTTTAGACATCTCTTTAAAATTTTGCCTCAATCAATGAATCTTCTAAAAAGCAACCATGGCGCCTAGGTGTCAAATGATCACGCCTAGGCACCAACCAAGTTCTATATCTGACGCTTAGGTGACGATCGGTTAGTTTGGTAATTTTCTTTAATTTAGCCCATTTTGCTCCTTTTTAATGTATTTTTACTCCTTTTTTACTCATTTGATAGGGAGAGGACCCACCATTTCTTGATCTCATGGCTTCTAACACCAAAGAAAGCATANAAACTTAATTGAAATTTCTAAAAATACAAAAAATGTGAAAGTCGATAGTTACTATTACAGATTTAGTTCACAACACAACATAAAAGTTTTTACTACAACAAGTTTCAAATAAAAGTACATCACAATACAAACACAAATAACAAAAAAACATTCAAACACGATAAACTAATCTCATAAAACATCAATCCTTATCTCCTTCCTCCTCATCATCAGAATCTTCTTCTTCTTCTTCTTCTTCTTCATCATCATGAATAGGAGCATAGGGAGTGAAACTGAGGCAAGCAGGAAAGTCCACATTAGGCACACCCTTAAGATATCTCACCATAGCATTATCAAAATCAATATCATGTTGAACTCTCCTCTGCTGATATTCATCATTATAAGCATTTCTTGCTCCTATCTCTCCTAACTGGTTTGAACATTAACTATGTCCTTTTATTGAATCATCAGTTGGTCCATAATACCTTTAAGCGAAGTAGATCGAGAAGTAGACGCCATTGTGGCAGACGTAGAGGGCCTATCCCTTCTTCCATCTCTAGATTCAACATATGATTCTCCTCTCTAAATCATCTGCCTCCCAATTGGATTTTGTGGTTGTTATCTTTCTTCATTTCTATGGGATTCTACCTCTGATTGTTCACATAGAGTGAAAATCAGGGCAGGGTATCCCAAACCACTAGTTGTAGAACTACCAGATATACTCTGAGCACGCTAAACTATAATTGCACCAACATCTATTACTTTCATGTTATGAATGCAATAGTTAGTACAGCTCTGTCTTTTCTAACATCAGTCAAATGATTTGTTGGCAATAGTCTGACAGAAATGAAGTGGTGTCATAGCTTTGACTGAATAGTCAACATGGAAGCAGGGAAGTTAACTATCTTGTTATTCTTAATCTTCCACTCTCCTCTTTCATTAGTCAAAAATGCAATCACTTCATCCAGTGATAAAGCAGCCATCACGAATGCATCGTATTCATCATGAAATATGTTTCTAAGCACATAAAAAGTATTGATCCTTTCAGCAGTAAACTTGACTTGCTTACCTCTCACCAAGATGCGATCTTCAGCAGTGAACCTCAGGTTTGCATAAAACTCCCAAACCATCGGGACAATTGCTAGGCAGTGAAGTANCACCTCAGGTTTGCATAAAACTCCCAAACCATCGGGACAATTGCTAGGCAGTGAAGTAGCAGAATCTTTCCCAGTTCTTAGCAAGAATTAGTCTCTAGATCTTGCCACCTGGGTTTGCAAATGCCTGCTCTTGGCTCATTTTTCTTGTCTTCATTTGAGTATTGTAACTGTGTTAGGCTTTGAAACTAACAAATCTTCGTGCATCAAAATCTTTAGATGGCCTTCCTCTCTTAACTCGGGAGCCATTTGAAAATTCTACGAAAATATAAATAATTTAAANTAGAATCTTTCCCAGTTTTTAGCAAGAATTAGTCTCTCGATCTTGCCACCCGGGTTTGCAAATGCCTGTTCTTGGATCATTTTTCTTGTCTTCATTTGAGTATTGTAATTGTGTTAGGCTTTGAAACTAACAAATCTTCGTGCATCACAATCTTTAGATGGCCTTCCTCTCTTAACTCGGGAGCCATTTGAAAATTCTACGAAAATATAAATAATTTAAAATAAATTGGCAAATAAAAGATCTAACTCCTCAAACAAGATTATTTAGTAACAAACTTTTCACAAAGAGTTTTCTTCAAGCTTCTTCATAAAAAATTCCAAATTTTGGATTTTCCAAATCCATGGTGAAAATAAAAAATTTCTAAGTTAAAGTGGAGCTCTTACCAAGAAAGATGAAATCTATACTTTTTACCCTCTGAATCCTTCTTTTTTGTCTACAATGTGATGCCCTAAACCAAGGTCTTGAGATAGGAGATGACTTAAGCGGTGAAAATGGAGTTTGTTTGTACGATTTCACAGTTTTCTAAGCAATCAGGTGTGTTCAGACTTTGGGGCATCATGCACCAATTTGGCGTATCTTGCGCCAAGGCTCTGCCAATCTTGCGCATCATGTGCTAGAGGTTAAATTCACCAGATTTAGGTTTCTGTGAAAATCTGCTCCGTACTGCTTTATGTCAACCTTTGTTTTACTCAAATAAACCTTTATAAGCATAATTAAACATCACACTAACACCAAACTTTCACAAACAACAAAAAACTCAAATTTATAAATAAAATCCGTACTTTTACAAACTAACATTTTTTAAGCAAAAAAACATTAAATTCAGTGTTCTAAAGCAAACCAACATTATAACACAGAAATCCAAATATCAAAATTCAAAACATAAACATAGGTAGTGTTCGGAAAGGAAATGCAATCCGACACAACAAAATAACTAAAACAAACAGTACTAAACAAAAGTTCCATGCATAAATGAAGTTCAAACATCTTCACTCTCGTCCTCCTGGATATCTCCCATCTAATTCACTCTTTGATCCTCAGCGAGAGTCGCTATTCCTTGAGTTCAATCAGATGATGACCTGCTAATTCCCAAGCAGAAACAAATCACACACACAACTCTACACATACTTCTGGGTTTGTTGACTTGGGAGTTTGTATTGGTTTTTGTTGATCTCGTCGGTCAACTCAAATACGCATGGCGTGCTTGCCGACACACCGCACCTATTGGGGGTCCATTTGTTGACCTCACTTTTGGTTGAGGTTTATTTTTTTTGCTTTAGTAGCCTAAGGTCTAGCCATAGGACTTTTCTATTGACTATTCTTAGAAAACTAGAAAAGCACCCTCACCACTAGAAATTCTACCATCTTCTTTACTTAACTTGAAGTTCCACATATTGATCAAACCCTAACCACTAGAAATTCCAAACTCTTCTCTACTCAAATTGAAGTTCCACATGTTGGTCTTCACCACTAGAAATTCCAAACTCTTCTCTACTCAACTTGAAATTCCACATGTTGGTCTCAACCTGCCATTAGAAATTCTACCCTCTTCTCTACTCAACTTGAAATTCCATATATTGATCGTAACTTCTAGCACTTAGTAGGTGGGGTCATTATTGGGGGAGCTCAAGGAGAGTCGCCCTTAGGACTGCTGGACATTAGGGTTAACCCTGGGTGTTGTTCTAGGGCTTAAGGCACATACTTGCACTCACAATCATAAAGCTTCTGGGTTGTGGTCCCTTGATACTTTTGGGAGATTCATGTAGGTGGTCCTCTAAACCCACTAGCCCTAGCTAAGGTTTAGCTAAGACCACTACATAGAGGACCCAAAATGAGGTTTCCATTGGTCCATGGCTTATTGATGATGGTTGGCACTCCAACTCTACCAAGATACCCAATTTAGCCTTTTGCCCCAAACTCCCCTAAATTACCTAGATACCCTTGGGACCCCAAATTTGACCAAAATTCCCAAATTTACCCAAAATACCCAAATTGGTTCAAAAANTGACGCAACAAAATAACTAAAATAAACAGTACTAAACAGAAGTTCCATGCATAAATGAAGTTCAAACATCTTTACTCTCGTCCTCCTGGATATCTCCCATCTAATTCACTCTTTGATCCCCAGCGAGAGTCCCTATTCCTTGAGTTCAATCAGACGATGACCTGCTAATTCCCAAGCAGAAAAAAATCACACACACAACTCTACACATACTTCCGGGTCTATTGACTTGGGAGTTTGTATTGGTTTTTGTTGATCTCGTCGGTCAACTCAAATACGCGTGGCGTGCTTGCCCGACACACCACACCTATTGGGGGTCCATTTGTTGACCTCACTTTTGGTTGAGGTTTATTTTTTTTGCTTCAGTAGTCTAAGGTCTAGCCATAGAACTTTCCTATTGACTATTCTTAGAAAACTAAAAAAAGAACCCTCACCATTAGAAATTCTACCCTCTTCTCTACTCAATTTGAAGTTTCATATATTGATCATAACTTCTAGCACTTAGTAGGTGGGGTCATTATGGAGGAGCTCAAGGAGAGTCACCCTTAGGAGTGCTGGACATTAGGGTTAACCCTGGGTGTTGGTCTAGGGCTTAAGGCACATACTTGCACTCACAATCACTCACAATCGTAAAGCTTCTAGGTTTTGGTCCCTTGATACTTTTGGGAGATTCATGTAGGCGGTCCCCTAAACCAACTAGCCCTAGCTAAGGTTTAGCTAAGACCACTACATAGAGGACCCAAAATGGGGTTTCCATTGGTCCATGGCTTATTGATGGTGGTTGGCCCCAACTCTACCAAGATACCTAACTTAGTCTTTTGCCCCAAACTCCCCTAAATTACCTAGATACCCTTGGGACCCCAAATTTGACTGAAATTCCCAAATTTACCCAAAATACTTAAATTAGTTCAAAAATCATTTCAAACTCCTTGAAAACACCCAAACTACCCAAAATCACCTAAATTGACCAACTTACCAAAATGCCCCCTCCTTAGCCCAAAATTCCAAAAATTCCAAAAAATCCCAAAAATTTCCAAAGCCTCTCAAATATTTTCAATTTTATTTTTCTCAACTACCACATGACCTAATTTGACCAATTTGATCATCTTTGATCAAAACCCTCAAATTGCCCTTTAAAGGCCCATATTTTCCCCAAATCAACTCAAATGTTTATCAAATTGCTCTCAATTTACCCAATTTCAATTATAAACTCAAATTCACTCTTGATATAACCAATCTAAACCAAATACAAGCCCAATTTGTCNCCAAATATTTTCAATTTTATTTTTCTCAACTACCATATGACTTAATTTGACCAATTTGACCATCTTTGATCAAAACCCCCAAATTGCCCTTTAAAGGCCCATATTTTCCCCAATTCACCTCAAATGTTTATCAATTTGCTCTCAATTTACCCCAATTTCAATTATAAACTCAAATTCACTCTTGATATAACCAATCTAAACCAAATACAAGCCCAATTTGTCCATCGTTTGAGCCTAATTGTGATTTAGATCAAAACCCCAATTTTGGCCCCATGACTTGGTCCACCAAATTGAACACATAGCCAACTCAACTTGCCACGATTTGTTTTAAAAACCTTCATAATATTCCCATACATTTTTACCTTCAATTGACCTTCGTGAAGCCTCAATTTCATTTGATTTCAACCTAAGTCCAAAAGTCCCAAATTTGCCCCAAATTAGCCATGTCTCAAAATCTCATCAAATTGATGGCCTTAGCCCCAAAATTTTCACTCTATTCCTTCATGAAAAATCTTCACAACATCTTCTTTGATCATTTGAACCATTTAGTTTGGACTTATCCTAAGTCTAGCCGAACCTAGACCCATTTCTAGCCTAACACGCCCAAATTGACAAAATTTCAAAAATCCTTCAAATTGACCCTCCATTTGAACTCAAAATCATTTCAATTCTTCACCAAAAATCTTCATAACAATCATCTACACATTTTTGATCAGTCAATCAGGCCAATTTACATGGCTATCCTAGCCCAAACCCAAGCTTTTATCACTTGAACCCACATTGAACCCATGAACTAAAGATGGCCAAACTACCCCAAAGTCGACAAATTAATGACTCCACAACCATTAGTTGGACCCTAGTGGCCAGCCTAAACCTCTTAAAACCACCTAAACTAAGCCATGGACCAAAGGTCCCCTAAATTAAGGGATATGTTTTCCATCTTTGCTTAGGCTTATGATATCTTTGCCAAAACTATACCTCATTGCATTAAATTGCTGTGACATATTCCATTGGGTTCCTTAAGCTCCTAGCCACCTCCCCTGCCATGGTCGGCCAGCCTAAATGCTGGAGAAGCCAAAACCAAGAGCCACGCCCTCTTGAATTTCACCTAAATCAAACTCAAAGGCCACCTCACTCAAATCAAATGATAGACCACTTAAGCATCACAATGCACCCAAACATTGGCCCTGAGAGCCACTCCTTAGCCATTTTTATGAAAATGACCTTGGCCAAATTTGGGTCTAGGCATTTCACCAAGACTAGAGGCTCAATCCCTAGCCTCTTTTGACCCCAACGAACAAGCCAAGAACCTCTGATTGAAGCATCACTTCTCAGAGTCAAGGTATAAAACTTCTCCTCCTTCCGAGACTATNTACCTTCAATTGGCCTTGGTGAAGCCTCAATTTCATTTGATTTCAACCTAAGTCCAAAAGTCCCAAATTTGTCCCAAATTAGCCATGTCTCAAAATCTCACCAAATTGATGGCCTTAGCCCCAAAATTTCTACTCTATTCCTTCATGAAAAATCTTCACAACATCTTCTTTGATCATTTGAACAATTTAGTTTGGACTTATCCTAAGTCTAGCCCAACCTAGACCCATTGCTAGCCTAACACGCCCAAATTGACCAAATTTCAAAAATCCTTCAAATTGACCCTCCATTTGAACTCAAAATCATTTCAATTCTTCACCAAAAATCTTCATAAAAATCATCAACACATTTTTTATCAGTCAATTGGGCCAATTTACATGGCTATCCTAGCCCAAACCCAAGCTTTTATCACTTGAACCCGCATTGAACCCATGAACTAAAGATGGCCTAACTACCCCAAAGTCGACAAATTGATGACTCCACAACCATTAGTTGGACCCTAGTTGCCAGCCTAAACCTCTTAAAACCACCTAAACTAAGTCATGGACCAAAGATCCCCTAAGTTAAGGGATATGTTTTCCATCTTTGCTTAGGCTTATGATATCTTTCCCAAAACTATACCTCATTGAATTAAATTGCTGTGACATATTCCCTTGGGTTCTTTAAGCTCCTAGCCACCTCCCCTGTCATAGCCGGCCAGCCTAATTGCTGGAGAAGCCAAAACTAAGAGCCACCCCCTCTTGAATTTCACCCAAATCAAACTCAGAGGCCACCTCACTCAAATCAAATGATAGACCACTTAAGCATCACAATGCACCTAAACATTGGCCCTGAGAGCCACTCCTTAGCCATTTTTATGAAAACGGCCTTGGTCAAATTTGGGTCTAGACATTTCACCAAGACCAGAGGCTTAATCCCTAGCCTCTTTGGACCCCAATGAACGAGCCAAGAACCTCTGATTGAAGCATCACTTCTCAGAGTTAAGGTATAAAACTTCTCCTCCTTCCGAGACTATTTGAACTCTCCATTTATTTTGAGTTGATTGGACATGTTCCTCTAGTCTAGAAGAGCATTTAAAAAAAATTCTAAGAAATGAGGGAGATATCAATCTTAGAAGATGAACGGTTCTCGGGCTAGCCTATCGAGGACGATGACGGAGCGACGTTCGATCAGACGTGTATCGAATGGACGGTCGAGATCAAGCCGAACAGCGCTTCAGAACATAAACTGGGGGTCGAGTCAGTGCTGAGGTGGACGATGATGTTAAATGAGAGCGCGTCGTGTGAAGCTTCGGAGTCGCCGTACGTTGATGTGGCGTCGTGCGTTTAAATAGATAAATAGGGATTTAAATAATTCAAAAAATGACCCTTAACTTCAAAAATTCATATCTTGGTGTAGAAAAATCCCAAAAATAAAATAAAAATACCCACTTGCTCAGTGATTTGAGGAGAATAATGTGGATTAAATTTTATGTCCATTTGATCACATTTGATTTTTTTAAAAAATCCATTAAGGTTAGGAATCTTTAGATTCTCCATGCATATAGGCATTTCGTCATAGCTTGGACTTTTGACATGTTGTAGCCTCTATTAAAAAGAACATTTCTTGATTTTTCTAAAGTCAGAGGAGGTCCCTAGACAACAAATCATATTTTTCAAGTTTATGTGCATTATTTGCTTAGATTAATCATGAAAATTAGCATGTTGTTTAGAAAATCCAAGAAAGTTTTCGAAGGTTCAAGATGGCCAGAGAACCTTTAGGAAAATTTCTCATGAGACAAGTCATTCAAAATACACATAATCTTTACAAATTAAATCACTAATAATTAGTTTTGAAAAAACAAACAACAAAATGACTTGATTTTTTATCTCCACTATTATTTAGGATCCAGAGAACTCGCGTTAAAAATTTTAAAGCATTTTGAGTTCAATTGATGACCTAAGTTGATTTTTAAAGATAAATAACATTTCAGCACTTAAATGTTTTTTTTAAATCAAAATATAACTAAAAAATTTGCAAAAACTTGTTTTTTTAGTTCTCTGTGATCAGGGGTATTTTCTAAAAATAAAATGGTGCTAAAATAAAAACTTGATTTTTGAGCTCATTTTGAATATTTAAAATAACTAAAACCATAAAAATCACAAAAAAANTGTCAGGTACGCTTTTACAATTTTCAGTGTAGTCTTTCTTATACTTTTATGCTATACTTTTATGCCTACACTAATATTCATGCTAAACAACGATGTCACCCAGCATGAAGACTAAAACTATCAGGATAGCCACAAAACCAAAACAAAAACTAAAATTAAAATCATTCAAGTTAAAATTCACTACCACAATATTCAAAATATAAAACAACTCAAAATTTAATCACAAACATCACACAAAACTACAACCGCTACAACATTCAAAATATAAAACAACTCAAAATTTAATCACAAACATCATACAAAACCACAACTGAACATGCAAAATATAAAACAACTCAAAATTTAATCACAAACATCACATAAAACTACAACTTCCGACATTCAAAATATAAAACAACTCAAAATTTAATCACAAACATCACACAAAACTACAACTTCATTAAATTAAGATGTCTCTATCGGATGATCAGGAATCCCTCGGAGGAGGTAACCTACGGTTGCTAACGAAAAAATATAAAACAACTCAAAATTTAATCACAAACATCACACAAAACTACAACTTCAACTATTCGAAATATAAAACAACTTAAAATTTAATCACAAACATCACACAAAACCACAACTTCAACTAAATTTAAATATAAAACAGCTCAAAATTTAATCACAAACATCACACAAAACTACAATTGCAACTAAATTAAGACGTCTCTATCTGATGATCGAGAATCCCTCAGAGGAGGTAACCTACGGTTGCTAACGAGGCTTCCCACAGTCTTGATGATCGGGAATCCCTCGGAGGAGGTAACCTACGGTTGCTAACGAGGCTTCCAATGGTTTAAATGAAATCAAAATTTAATCACAAACATCACATAAAACTACAACTTCAACTAAATTAAGATGTCTCTATCGGAATTCCTTGGAGGAGGTAACCTACGGTTGCTAAAGAGTCTTTCCACTGTCTAAATGAAATTATGAAACTCATTAAGTTGAGTTTAGTAAATTCATTTGGACTAAGTGANTTGAACTTATATATAAAAGTGACTTATTTGTTGTTTGTGAAACTTGGAAGCTGGAACACGCTTAATTATTAAAATTAAGTTGCATTGGGCTAATCTGAGTTCAAATAGCATTGGTGTTTTGTGCTTTTTATCAAAATTAAAAAAAAGCATTGGTGCTTAAGCGCTGAAATCTGGCTCCAAAGCACCAATTACCAGAGAAACCAACTACTAAGCGCCATAATTGGGCGCTTAAGCACTGGTTTGGCTAGATCGCCAAATCATGGTCTAAAATTGTGAAATTGGCTTGTTTTCACAATTTATTTGTCTGTTTCATCTTCTTCTTTGCGAAAAACACCAAAACATCACTCTATGGCATCAATTCATTTGATTTTAAGGCAATTTAGTTGATTGAAAATGTAAGAATTATTCTTCTCCTGGTAAGAGCTTCACTTTGTTTTAGAGATTTTTAATTTTCACCATGAATTTCTTCTACATTATGGAAATACCAAAAATTAAAAGTTTTGGAAGAAAATAGTGAAGAATCCATGGTGTCAAGTTTCTTAACTTTAATTTTGATTTTTAGGAGCTCATAGAACTTTTATTTGGAATTTATTTAGAATTATTGTGAATTTTTAGAATTACCATGGCTCTTAAGATGAATAGGGAAAAAGGAAAAGACGTCTTTGATTCTATGAAATTTATCAATATAAAAGCTCAGTACATTATAATGATCAGCTCACTTCTAAAAATTTCATTCAATAACAAGATTTCATCATTGCTAGAGGAGCTGGTTAAAGTTTGATTGTTACCCACATTGGGAACACTTCTACTACTTTACCACTATAGCAGTTATCTGTGTTGTACAAAAATTTTACGCCAACCTCTAAGAAGCCTCTGATGACCAGATAATTGTT
Source organism: Phalaenopsis hybrid cultivar (assembly GCA_002079205.1). Taxonomy (NCBI): domain Eukaryota; kingdom Viridiplantae; phylum Streptophyta; class Magnoliopsida; order Asparagales; family Orchidaceae; genus Phalaenopsis; species Phalaenopsis hybrid cultivar. The sequence goes on from JXCR01145913.1 coordinate 421,033, forward strand.
CGAGGAAGAAGTTTAGAGTTTACACCAGAGTAGATTAACTCTCTTCACTAGTTGTCGAATATACCAAGTTGTGATTACTCTTCATTTAAGCCTACAGAGTCGTAGTTGAATGAGATTATTTCATTTTTGACTGATGAAATATGAGTTTGGAAAATTAAGAATGACCACAACGTAAACTTCTCTGACTCAATTTTAAATGCACCCTCTAAGACATGGCACTATATCATTTCCACACTACTTCCTTCCAATCACTTTTGTTTGAGATTTAGTTTTTCCTTTTTAGTAGCCTAATGTCTATCCATAGGACTTTCCTATTGACTATTCTAAGAAAACAAGACAAGGAACCCTCACCATCAGAAACTCTACACTTCTCTTTACTCAACTTGAAGTTCCACATATTGGTCCTAACCTCGAGCAACTAGTAGGTGTGTTCATTATGAGGGAACTCAAGATGAGTCACCTTTAGGACTGCTAGACCTTAGGGGGGTGTTGGTCTAGGGCTAAGTCACTTACTTGCAATTATTTCCACTCATAACTACTCACTACCCTAAACCCAAAATTGCTTGGTTCTGGTCCCTTTATACTTTTCGGAACTCATGTAGGTGGTCCCTTAAACCCACTAGCCCTAAGCTAGGGTTTAGCTAAGATCACTACAGAGAGGACCCAAAATGGGGTTTCCATTGGTTCATGGCTTATTAATAGTGGTTGGTACTCCAATTCTACCAAGATACCGAACCTATTCTTTTGCCCCTAAATTCCCCCAAATTACTTAGATACACTTGGGGCCCCAAATTCTGCCAAAATTCCTAAATTTACCCAAAATACCCATGTTGGTTAAAAAATCATTTCAAACACCTTGAAAACACCCAAACTACCCAAAATCACCAAAATTGACCAAATTACCAAAATGCCACCTCCTTAGCCCAAGATTCCAAAAATTCCAAAAATCCCACAAATTCTCAAAACCTCCCAAATATTCTTAATTTCATTTTTCTTAACTACCACATGACCCAATTTGGCCAATTTGATCACCTTAGATCAAAATCCCCAAATTGCCCTTTAAAGGCCCAAATTTCCAAAAATTCAACTCAAATGTCCGTCAATTAGATCTCAATTGACCCCAAATTAAATCATAAACTCAAATTCACTTTTGATATGGACAAAATAGAACAAATCAAAGCTTGATGGCCCACGATTTCAGCCCAATTTTTGGTATAGGTCAAACCCCCAATTTGGGTCACATGACCTAATCTCACCAAATTAAACCCATAACCTAGTCAATTGGCCCCAATTAATGTTGAAAAATCTTTGTAAAATTCCTACACATCAAAATTAACAATCAATTGGCTTTGGGGAAGCCTCAAATCCATTTGATTTTGGCCTAAATCCAAAATTCCCAAATTTAGCCTCAAATTGGCTAAGTCCCCAAATTTCACCGAATTGATTGCCTTAACCTCCAAATTGGCATCCAATTCATGTCAAAAACTCTTCATGGGACCATTTACAACAATCAATTTGGAATTATCCCAAGGCTAACCCAAGCTAGACCCAAGCCTAGCCCAACATAACCAAACTGAATAAAATTTAAAATTCCCTCAAATTGACCCTTCAATTGAACTCAAAACCACTTCCATCCTTCACCAAAGTTATTTATTATGATCATCTACACCAAATTAAAAATTTAATTGGGCTAATTAACATGGCTAGCCTAGACCAAACCCAAGACTTGATCATTTGCACTCACTTGGACCCATGCACTAAATGTGGCCCAACCACCCTAATGCAACCAGATTAACTCCACCTCAGCCATTATTTGATCGCTAATACTGAGCCAAAACCCATCTAACCACATAAACTAAGCCATGGACCAAAGGTCCCCAAAATTAAGGGATCTTACTCCCAAAAATACACATGCTTAAGATATCCTTGCCAAATCAAGACACATCTGCATTAAATTGTTGTGATGGATTCCTCTGGATGCCATGAGTACTTAGCCACCTCCCACTGGCCGACCAGCCAGCCTAGTGGCCAGAAAATGGCCAAAATGAGAGCCACCCCCATGGAGCTTCACCCAAATCAAACCTAGAGGCTAGCTCAGCCATATTGAATTGTAGAGCTCCTCTGCCCTCCACTTAAGCACCACATTACACCCTTTAATTGGCCATGACAGACACCCCTTAGCCATTTTTATAAAAAGCACCTCCCACGACCATGGCAAGTGGTGCTGAAATTTTCTTAGAGAAACTTCTACAAATTGACCACAGAGCTTCCCTAAGATCCCCTCAGTGCATTCCAACTATTTTCCCTCATCAATTTCCACTGNTATGTTCCTCTAGTCTAGAAGATCATTTAAAAAAAATTCTAAGAAATGAGGGAGATATCAATCTTAGAAGATGAACGGTTCTCGGGCTAGCCTATCGGGGACGATGACGAAGCGACGTTCGATCAGGCGTGTATCGAATGGACATTCGAGATCAAGCCGAACAGCACTTCAAAACATAAACCGGGGGTCGAGTCAGTGCTGAGGTGGACGACGACGTCAAATGAGAGCGCGTCGTGTGAAGTTTTGGAGTCGCCATAGGTTGATGTGGCGTCGTGCGTTTAAATAGATAAATAGGGATTTAAATAATTCAAAAAATGACCCTTAACTTCAAAAATTCATATCTTAGTGTAGAAAAATCCCAAAAATAAAATAAAAATACCCACTTGCTCAGTGAATTGATAAGAATAATGTGGATTAAATTTTATGTCCATTTGATCATGTTTGATTTTTTTTAAAAATCCATTAGGGTTAGGAATCTTTAGATTCTCCATGCATATAGGCATTTCATCATAGCTTGGATTTTTGACATGTTGTAACCTCTATTAAAAAGAACATTTCTTGATTTTTCTAAAGTCAGAGGAGGTCCCTAGACAACAAATCATATTTTTCAAGTTTATGTGCATTATTTGCTTAGATTAATCATGGAAATTAATATGTTGTTTAGAAAATTCAAGAAAGTTTTCGAAGGTTTAAGATGGCCAGAGAACCTTTAGGAAAACTTCTCATGAGCCAAGTCATTCAAAATACACCTAATCTTTACAAATTAAATCACTAATAATTAATTTTGAAAAAAACAAACAACAAAATGACTTGATTTTTTATCTCCACTATTATTTAGGATCCAGAGAACTCACCTTAAAAATTTTAAGGCATTTTGAGTTCATTTGATGACCTAAGTTGATTTTTAAAGATAAATATCATTTTAGCACTTAAATGTTTTTCTTAAAAATCAAAATATAACTAAAAAATTTACAAAAAATTGTCTTTTGAGTTCTCTGTGATCAGGAGTATTTTCTAAAAATAAAATGGTGCTAAAAATAAAAACTTGATTTTTGAGCTCATTTTGAATACTTAAAATAACTAAAACCATAAAAATCACAAAAAATAATAAAATTCATGAAAATATTCTAAATTACTTCCTAAGCACTTAGGAACAATTGGGATATTTTTCCTGATTTTCTAAAATAAAGATATTGTTTTTTCAAGCTTAAAAATATTTTAAAGGCTAAAATTGGATTTTCACTAAAATAATTCCAATAAATCAAATAAAACTCAAAAACATATAAAATATTTTTCTCTAGTTTTTTTAACCTTAGGAAGATTTTTCAAAAATACAAAACTTAATTTTCTGCATTTAAAATATTTTATATTTAATAAACACTCTAAAAATTAAAATAATTCAAATAATTCAAATAAAATTTAAAAAATGATGAAATTTGGTTCAAAGGCATCTTTAGTCTAGTTCTACCTCTCGTATATTTTTCAAGTGATTAGCCTTCAACTTGGTCAAGTTAACAAATTTTATTTGAAAAATACCATTTTTGTATGAAAATAATTTTAAAAATTAAATGAAATTTTGAAAAATCATATTTTATCCTCTAATGTCTTAATTGACCCATAAATTATATTAGATAATAATTTCAAAGACATTTGATTTGAATTTGACAAATTATGACGTGTTAGAGCCTTAGCGGCGAATGTGAAATTTTGGAAATATACCCTTAATTAACATTTAGGCTTAATTCATGGATGGAAATGAGCAACCTATGATCTTAATCAGTTTATTTGGATGTTTTAAACACAAAGGGTTAATTGGTAGAAACCAACCTCACTTTCCTAATTAAAAGGATAAGTTAATAAATTTCTAGATTATTAAAATTTAGAAGTTTATTAAAATAAAATGAACCTAGGACTTAGGGGTATGACTTTTGAAGTCAATAATTAATCAATTTAATACCTCTATTTGATTTTCAAATGAAATTCAAATAATGAATCATGATCACCTAAAGCTTAACCTTTTCGAAACTAATTAAGACACTCACCTAGGTCTTAAGGGCTTAGTAGTACTTTAAGTTAAATCAAGACTGATTAAATGAGGATTAGAAAAAAAACACTATTAAAATTAAAACAT
>JXCR01145913.1:426453-443126 GCA_002079205.1 Phalaenopsis hybrid cultivar
AAGGAGCTTGAAGCTAGCATGGTGGGCATCATGACCATCTTCTATAGCAAAACCTGTCTTCCCCAACTAAACCAATCTTCTTTCCTTAAATATAAACAACAAAGCCCTAGGACTTTGAGGTTGCTTGCTTATGAAAAGTAAATCCTCACCTTAGCTTTAGGCCTTTTGTATAGCCCTGATATACAATATAAGCCCTAACTCATCTTAGGATTCCGAGGTTGTCATTTGTCACGACCTAAATCCTCACATCATCCAGGCTATTTGTGTGATCGTTTCACATAAATGTAAGGCCTAAATAATAAAAATGGTAGGATGAAAACCTAAATATTTCTTCTCAAAACTAAAGCCAAACATTAGGATTGCTTGGGAAGTCACCGAGGTTCTCCTAGGATCCATAACATCCCCTAGTTCTTTCTCCTTTAGACTCTACAACAAAATATTCCAAATTTGAACCAATCCCTTTTCCCCCCTCTACGTCTAATCTCATTGTAAAGTCTTACCCTTTGAAACTCCTTGAAGATAATATTTCCTGATTTTTATTGAGAGTTTTTATAAATGACTTTGCTCATTTAAGATGTAATTAACTATAGGGGCTTGCCCTTATAGGAAGCATGTCTGAACCCAACTTAATATAAACCCTATTTAATCCTTTATATTAAATAGGGAAACTTGTCGGCAAATACAAAGGTTTTGCAGACCAAACGGACGAAAACCCTATTTAATTCTTTCTATTAAATAAGGGAACTTGTCGGTAAATACAAACGTTTTGCAGACCAAACAGATGTCATATATTCCTTAGTTTATTTGATCGAGTCTCATCCATAAGTCTTGTGTTTATCCTTTGGGATAGATACAGGATTTGAGATACAACGCTCTTTCATTTAAAATTTGAAAAATATGGGGTCAGTTTGATTTCATATTTTTCTAAAACTAAACATACAAGTAAATTAAAACGTCCTTCCGAAGCGAGCGATGGGATTTTGATTCCGGTGACAGACAACTTCTTAAGTGCAACTCCTCCAACCAAAAATAGTGCTGACTCACTGGTTCACAAAAAATAGTTTGCGAAGGGTTAAAAGTGAAATTTAACCTTCAAAAAGTGGCATTTTTTGCTCCTGCTATCATCTTCTTCCTTTCGATTTCATGGTTTTGAGTTTAGGGAAAACCTTATTTTGGAGATTCCTTGGTGGATTCAAGCCAAATTTGCTAGATTTGGATTTCTTGAGGTAAGAGCTTCACCACTACGTAGAAATTTTGGATTTTCACCATGTATTTTGAGCGCATTGTGGAGGTACCAAAAATTTACTATTCATAGTGAAAAACTTGAGAAAATCTATAGAAATTACATAGAAAGTGTAGTTTAAGCTTATAGGAGTTAAGTTTAGTATATTAAACTTTATCTTTGAAATTTTTTGGAATTTTTTGAAATTTATAGAATGGCCCCAAGAATGAAAAGGAGTAAGGGAAAGACCTACTTTAATTCTAGCAAGTTTGTTATTTTGAAAGCTCAAGACAGAAGCAATGACGCTCTATAGTCATGAAAATTGATTCCTAAGAGGTGTTTTAACAATTCAGGTGGATCCGTGGAGGATTTGACTATTCGCCGACAATTGGAACGATTATGTTATTTTTCTATGGTGGCTGTGATTTTTGTAGTGCAGGAGTTCTATGCAAACCTCCCTGAGGTGAAAGAGAATTGAGTCAGGGTCAGAGGCAAATTGGTACCTTTTCAACAGAGGTAATCAACATGTTCTACCATATACATCCTGAGACTCTGTGTTTTTATTAAAACTATAGTCCTACTAAGACAAAACTGGATGAAATTATACCAGTTTCGATAGTTGGAAAGGGACTCTAGAAAATTACAAATAAGAGGAGAGTCAACTTTTCCACTTCAAAGTTAAGTGCACCATCAAAGGCGTGGCACNAATTTTCTAAAATAAGGATATTGTTTTTTCAAGCTTAAAAATATTTTTTAAAGGCTAAAAATGGATTTTCACTAAAATAATTCCAATAAATCAAATAAAACTCAAAAACATATAAAATATTTTTCTCTAGACCTTAGGAAGATTTTTCAAAAATACAAAACTTAATTTTCTGCATTTAAAATATTTTATAATTAATAAACACTCTAAAAATTAAAATAATTCTAATAATTCAAATAAAATTCAAAAAATCATGAAATTTGGTTCAAAGGCATCTTTAGTCTAGTTCTACCTCCCGTATATTTTTCAAGTGATTAGCCTTCACCTTGGTCAAGTTAGCAAATTTTATTTGAAAAATACCATTTTTGTATGAAAATAATTATAAAAATTAAATGAAATTTTGAAAAATCATATTTTATCCTCTAATGTCTCAATTGACCCATAAATTAGATAGGATAATAATTTCAAAGTCATTTGATTTAAATTTGACAAATTATGAAGTGTTAGAGCCTTAGGGGCAAATGTGAAATTTTGGAAATTTACCCTTAATTAACATTTAGGCTTAATTCATGGATGGAAATGGGCAACCTATGATCTTAATCAGTTTATTTGGATGTTTGAAACACAAAAGGTCAATTGGTAAAAACCAACCTCACTTTCTTAATTAAAAGGATAAGTTAATAAATTTCTAGATTATTAAAATTTAGAAGTTTATTAAAATAAAATGAACCTAGGACTTAGGGGTAAACTTTTGAAGTCAATAATTAATCAATTTAATACCTCTATTTGATTTTCAAATGAAATTCAAATAATGAATCATGATCACCTAAAACTTAACCTTTTTCGAAATTAATTAAGACACTCACCTAGCTCTTAAGGGCTTAGTAGTACTTTAAGTTAAATCAAGACTGATTAAATGAGGATTAGAAAAAAAACACTATTAAAATCAAAAAATATTTCAAACACTAAAAGGCCAATTAGGACTAAAATTTGGCTAAGTGTTCCAACAACACTAACTTGCATCTTTAAGGGTTTTCACCCACATAATCTTAAAAATTAAATTACAAATGATAATTAACTTACTCTTAGGGATGATTGAGACATCAATGTTTATTGAGCATTAGGGTGTTCGTAGGACGAATTATTAAGCAATATAATAAGTTTAAAAGAACTCGATATTTTTGCACTAAGCAGCGAGAGAGTAGCACAACCCTGCTTCTTTCTCTAGATCTGTTGGATACCTCGGAGATCTACTAAACATAATATGTTTTGCTTGACAAAATTATCCTTAAATAAACTCCAAAGGACCCACCAAGATATGACATAGGGTTAGGAAATCTACCAAAACTTTACTTTTTTGCCTCTACATGAATTGCCCTCACATGCATTTTAAGTTTCAGGTGGTGGAATGAGAAGACTCGCCAGGTAAGCTTTTACAATTTTCAGTGTAGTCTTTCTTATACTTTTATGCTATACTTTTATGCTATACTTTTATGCCTACACTAATTTTGATGCTAAACAATGTTGTCACCCAGCATGAAAACTAAAACTATCAGGATAGCCACAAAACCAAAACCAAAACTAAAATGAAATTCATTCAAGTTAAAATTCACTACCACAATATTCAAAATATAAAACAACTCAAAATTTAATCACAAACATCACACAAAACTACAACTTCAACTAAATTAAGACGTCTCTATCGAATGATCGGGATTCCTTGGAGGAGGTAACCTACGGTTGTTAAAGAGTCTTCCCACTGTCTGAATGAAATTATGAAACTCATTAAGTTGAGTTTAATAAATTCATTTGGACTAAGTGAATCCAATAGAAAATAGTGGTGCCAGAATGAGGGAACTGTAGGATCCTAACCGGTGTCACTTGAATAAACTTTAACATGCCCCTATAAAATTTAAAGAACTTCAACCACAGGATCACCTGATTTGACATCATAACTTGACACACTAGAAAACTCAAAATTGTCGCAATAAGGAGCTTGAAGCTAGCATGGTGGGCATCATGACCATCTTCTATAGCAAAACCTGTCTTCCCCAACTAAACCAATCTTCTTTCCTTAAATATAAACAACAAAGCCCTAGGAATTTGAGGTTGCTTGCTTATGCAAAGTAAATCCTCACCTTAGCTTTAGGCCTTTTGTATAGCCCTGCTATACAATATAAGCCCTAACTCATCTTAGGATTCCGAGGTTGTCATTTGTCACGACCTAAATCCTCACATCATCCAGGCTATTTGTGTGATCGTTTCACATAAATGTAAGGCCTAAATAATAAAAATGGTAGGATGAAAAACCTAAATATTTCTTCTCAAAACTAAAGCCAAACATTAGGATTTCTTGGGAAGTCACCGAGGTTCTCCTATGGATCCATAACATCCCCTAGTTCTTTCTCCTTTAGACTCTACAACAAAATATTCCAAGTTTGAACCAATCCCCTTTCCCCCCTCTACGTCCGATCTCATTGTAAAGTCTTACCCTTTGAAACTCCTTGAAGATAATATTTCCTTATTTTTATTGAGAGTTTTTATAAATGACTTTGCTCATTTAAGATGTAATTAACTATAGGGGCTTGCCTTTATAGGAAGCATGTCCGAACCCAACTTAATAAAAACCCTATTTAATTCTTTCTATCAAATAGAGGAACTTGTCGGTAAATACAAACGTTTTGCAGACCAAACATATGTCATCTATTCCTTAGTTTATTTGATCAAGCCTCATCCTTAAGTCTTGTGTTTATCCTGCTGGATAGATACAGGATTTGAGGTACAACGCTCTTTCATTTAAAATTTGAAAAATATGGGTCAGTTTGATTTCATATTTTTCTAAAACTAAACATACAAGTAAATTAAAACGTCCTTCCGAAGCGAGCGATGGGATTTTGATTCCGGTGACAGACAACTTCTTAAGTGCAACTCCTCCAACCAAAAATAGTGCTGACACACCGGTTCACAAAAAACAGTTTGCGAAGGGTTAAAAGTGAAAATTAACCTTGAAAAAGTGGCATTTTTGCTCCTGCCATCATCTTCTTCCTTTTGATTTCATGGTTTTGAGTTTAGGGAAAACCTTATTTTGGAGATTTCTTGGTGGATTCAAGCCAAATTTGCTAGATTTGGATTTCTTGAGGTAAGAGCTTCACCACTACGTAGAAATTTTGGATTTTCACCATGTATTTTGAGCACATTGTGGAGGTACCCAAAATTTACTATTCATAGTGAAAACCTTGAGAAAATCTATAGAAATTACATAGAAAGTGTAGTTTAAGCTTATAGGAGTTAAGTTTAGTAGATTAAACTTGATCTTTGAAATTATTGTGGAATTTTTTGAAATTTATAGAATGGCCCCAAGAATGAAGAGGAGTAAGGGAAAAACCTACTTTAATTCTAGCAAGTTTGTTATTTTGAAAGCTCAAGATAGATGCAATGACGCTCTATAGTCATGAAAATTGATTCCTAAGAGGTGTTTTAAAAATTCAGGTCGATCCGTAGAGGATTTGACTGTTCACCGACAATTGGAACGATTATGTTATTTTTCTGTGGTGGCTGTGATTTTTGTAGTGCAAGAGTTCTATGCAAACCTCCTTGAGGTGAAAGAGAATTGAGTCAGGGTCAGAGGCAAATTGGTATCTTTTCAACAGAGGTAATCAACATGTTCTACCATATACAGCCTGAGACTCTGTGTTTTTATTCAAAATATAGTCCTATTAAGACAGAACTGGATGAAATTATACCAGTTTCGATAGTTGGAAAGGGACTCTAGAAAATTACAAATGAGAGGAGAGTCAACTTTTCCACTTCAAAGTTAAGTGCACCATCGAAGGCGTGTCACTACTTTATTTCAGCTCTTATGTTACCAACAAATCATCTTAGTGAAGTTACAAGGGAAAGAGCCATGTTGTATTATTTTATTCAGTAGTGCAAGTCTATCAACATTGGAGCTTTCATTTATCAGACTATCATCAGTTCTGCCACTACCGTTATTACTGCAGGTCTGAGATTTGCTTGCTCGATCTTCTTTTTGTGTGAGCAAGCTGGTGTAAGGTATGACAGCTAGGGGGAAGTGTGAATGTGAAATCATATTCTGAACACTCTATTTTTGGTTGGAGAGGAGGATTTTCGAGAAGTTATGGAATGTCGACATCAGCTGCATCAACTTCCGCTGCTTCTACATCTAGACCATCTACCTCGAGAGTATTTACTTCTACAGGCGAGTCTACCAAAAGTCAAGATCAATTATTATAGAGGATGATGGATAATACTAATTTTATCACAGATAAGGTCCAAAATCTAGAGCGTTTTGTAGATCATATTGAGGGATATGTCAGAATACATAGTGATTATGAGGAGAAATTTCACTCATCTTTGGAGAGCCTCAGTAGGTGTAACCATGGAGTAGAATTCCCTTCATATCCAAAATATCCCGATTATGAGCATGCAACTTTTTGGGATAGCAGTGACACTAATGATGATGATGAGGAGAAGGATAAAAGTTGTTTTATGTTTGTAATATGTGATGTACTTGATGGTGTGAACTTGATACATTTGATTTTGTGTATTTGTTAGATTATGTGATGTGTTAGAATTTTTGTCTGATTGTTATTATAATGTTTTGGTTTTGTTAGTATTGTGTTTTAATTTCTAGGGTAGTAATTGTCATTGTGTGTTGTGTAATGTGTTTTAGTTAGTTAGGAATGATTTATTTCTATGTCATCTGAAAGTTGAAAATCTTGCTAGCTTTAATTTTAAACTTTAATTTCAGAAATTTGCTACCCTGTATTTTCTTTTATCTGATTAGTGTGTTTGCTTTTTTTTATGTTGAGATTGTGAAGTCAAAGCTAGTGTGTTTGTTTGGCTTTAAGTCTATACCCACTACTTAAGAGTCTAATGAATCTTTATATGTTAAAAAGTAAGATATTTGATCAAAAATAAATTTTACTCCTTTTAGTTTTGTACTTGTATAATTAGGTTATAAAAATTTCTCTAAGTAAGTTATTTCAATTTTTATTCTTGCTTATATATATATATGCTGCTAAACTGTTTAATCTTATTAAAAATTTAAGTTTGGGGGGAACAAAAAATATTATCAAAACCTGAATTTTATTTATTTGCGAAGGAGCTACAAGTGAATTTGATTTGAAAAGAAAAATGATCATGTATATGAAGTTATATTAGGGAAGTAAAATTTTGATTCATAGAAATGAATAAGAAAATTTAGTTAAAATTTTATAAGTGACATAGAAAAATTTAAAGTTAAAAGTTCTTAAATGTATTAATGATAAATATTGTGTAACTATCTTTAGTAGGAGATATTGTATTTTTTAAAAATGTGGAAGGATTAGACTTTTATTTTTGAAACTTAAATTTCTTTTATTAAAAATAATTTTCATAAGCTATTATTATAAATTTAAGTAAAATAAAAATATCAACTCTTTTCTTTAGGAAAGGAGGAGTGGAATTCAAAACCATTAAAGGCCTACCTAAATATAGTAATCCTTGCCAAATAAAAAAAAAAAAGAGAAAGAAAGAAAAAGAAAAAGAAAAAGAAAATAAAAGAAAAGAAAAGTTGAAAAAGGGAGGAGAAGCTTGAGGATTAATGCCTAATCAAAAATTGGTTCCACATATGATCTTTTTAAAGTATAAGACTTGAGAAACTCTTATGCCTAAGGATATAATATAGTAAGTAAAATTATACTTAATAAAAATTTTTAAGTGAAGGAAATAAAATGCCTAAGTTTTGTATTTGGAAAATCTACAAGTATTTCTGAATTAGATATGAATTCATATTTTTCATACTTCTTCACTTAAAGGGTTTCTAAACTTAAAGTTGGTCTAATTCACTAGAATTTTTTCTAAATTAGACTACTATATTTCTAGAACAAAATTTTAGAAACTCCGAAACAAACTCATATACATAATCATACTTATTTGGTTTTTGAAGATTGAAGTGTCACTTGAGGACAAGTAACATTTTAAGATTGGGGGATTTTGATACACCTAAAATATATAGTGTTTTTAAAAATATTTTTATACCTATTTTTGAGATATTTTGCTTTAATGCAAGGTATTTGTGCGTTTTTCTTTCAAGTATAAGTAAAAAGGTGAAAAATAATAAAATTAGTGAAAAATGATCAAATTTAGAGAAAAAATGCAAAAATGGTGCAAAAGTATTTTGGCGCCTAAGCGCCAAAACCTGCGTTTAAGCTCCGGTGAAATAGAGAAGGCCACGCACAGTGACAGTTACTTGACGGGTTAATTCATTTTGACAAAGTTCAACTGGACATTTGAGACACCTATTGGCTAAAATGGGTGGCTATAACCACCAAGGACAAAAATATAAATAAAGGACTTGTGAAAGGAGGCATCCCTTGGTAAAAGCATCGAATCATGACACATTTTGAAGAGATACCAAAGCACATCTTGGAAAATTATAAAGAAGGAAGTTGAGATTCTTAGAAGGGTTCTTAAGAGTTCTGAAAAGTTCTTGAAGAAGTTCGTGGAGCAGCTTTTGGAGAAAATTTTAGGCACCACAAATTTATTTTTCCTTTTCTTTTAGTTTTATTTTGAGAGTTAAGAGTGTTGTAAGCAAAAAGAGATTCAAATGAACATTAAGAGTTTGGTGGAGGATTTAAGATAAGTTTTTATCTTTGTTTGAAACTACTTTTGGTTTTAATCAAGACTTCTTGTTGGTTTGATAATGATTTCTATTTTTAAACTAAAGTGTGGTTTTGTTTTCTCCATGAATTCTGAGTAGTTTTTTTTATCTATCTCCTTAAAATGAAAAGTAATTAAAGTGTTGGATGGAAGTTGTAGAGAGTATTAATCTTTAATGTTGGAAGAAGTTGTGATGATTTAATTTCATTCACTTCATTTACTTTTTGATCTGGCCCATCAGATGTTAAAATTTATTTTGAGAACATGTAAGAACTAGGATGGTATTGTCTCAGTCAACAATTGGAAAGAATCACATGAGATTGTATGAATGAGAATGTAGTTCATATGATTGAGTGCAAATAAATAGGGAAATAATCTTTGAAGGGTGTAAAGTTATAGGACTTTAGAGTGACATGCTAAAGCCTTCAACTTGGTTTATTATTTTAGGTTTTGATACGAGATGTTAATCCCCATGTGGAGAGAACCGAGGGAACTCTAGAGTGTGAGCTAGTATCTTCCCTACCTAACCGGTCTTAAGAACTATTCAAACTTTAAATTAGTCAATGTTCCTTATAACATCTCTAGTAAGGGTAAAGAATAATATTGCTCATATTTGGCACAAGGCAATTTGAATACTTCTACAACAGAATTCTTATACTTATTACTGAATTTTGATAAGGAGAAAGATATTTCGTATTCAGTGATTTCCTTTTACATAAACTCAAGTTATCTTTAATAAGTTTTTATTTCATTTTCAAACATTAAAAATACCAAAAAGAGTTTAAATTTTATTCTTGTGATAAAAACTATAGTTTAAGTATTTGTCTTTTTAAAGTAGAAAGTTTGTTACCTTAATTATCGCATACTATGAACAATTCCTGTGGGTTTGATATTCGGGGCTTAATCAAAAAGTCTTATATTACTTGATAACGATATGTATACTCGTATAGTATCCTAATATATCTTAAGTTAACAAGTTAAATTCTTATTTTCTCTAGGATCAAGTTTTTAGTACTATTGCAAAGTAAGGAAAGATAATTGAAAAATATAATCAAATACATTGTTATATTGTTGTATATAAACATTCGGGATCAGTACCAGGTCTTAGTATGGAATGTCAATTACTCCTAAATGAAAATCAAAATATAATATTAAACCTAACTAGATAAATTGGTTTGGTGAATTTTGAGGTGTAAAACTACCTTTCTCTTGTGATGATATAGATTATTTGTGTGAATATGATGCTTAGAATATAATATGGAGAGTGACAATAAGAGCAAAAATCCATGTTACCCTCTTCCGAGTGTATAATGTAGCGTAGTTAACCTAGAATAAATTCCTTAAAATACTATATTTTCATGGTGAAACTTCAAGCCTGCCACCTTAGAGTCTCCTTCTCCTAATAGCCCTTTAATTGGCTCAATTTTAGATTTATGGTACGAAGCCCTAGATCAAATTAATAAGAATCTAAATTGTCACCCTATAAACACCAATTTACACCCATCAACAAATATCTTCCTTACATTGTATTAAATCTTAGGACTACATTTCCTTCACATATAAGTTCAACTTGGTTCCTCCTAGCTGTTAAAGCCATAACCCTCCCTGGTCATTATGATTTACAATAAATTTTAATATATCAATCAGTTAGATTGAATATGTAAATGAAGCATGAAGTAAGAACCATCACTTTGATATGAAAAACCTGTTCTAGCATGCATCATAATCTATTAAAAATTCATCCAATTTATTGCAAAACAAAAGTAATAGAATTCTATTTCATAAAGCAGGTGTCACACATAATAGAAATCTTCATTAAATCAAAGAAAATCCACAATATAAGTGTTTACAACATGTACAAGATAATGAAGAACACAATACTTTTTTTCCATCTGAAAGAAAAATGAAATCCCTCCAACAAAGTCTCCTACTGATCCATGTAATGCTAATACAATCCCTTACATATATCTCTCAAAATCCCCTCTCCAAGGTAGGAATCTACATTTCCTACTCCTATCGACGACCTCTTTGCATTCCTAGAGAACTGTGGGACTTAGAAATGCCAAAAAATCCCTTCTTTTGGCCGAGAGAGAGAGAGAGTCACTTGAAGAGACACACCCTTAAAATAACCCTCAAAATTCCCAAGAGTTACTTCAGATGCCCCTTCAAAATTCATCCAAATACATTGTTATTTAAAAAAAAAAACAATTCTGGCGCCTAGGTACCCAACTTTAGTCCATATACCTTCTAGAAGTTTGAACTAACTGCCTGGTGCCTAAGCGCTAGATCCTGATGCCATGACGTCAGGCTCTCTAAATTTATATACATTGTCTGGCACTTAAGCACCAGTTCACTTTGTGCATCTTTACTCCATTTGACCTTATTTTGCTCCATCTTCGCTCTTTTTTCTCCAAAACTCCATATTATACATAAAAATAAAAACACTTAAAATACCTTCCATTAAAGTGAAATATCATTAAAAATGAGCATAAAATGTATATTAAAAAAATCACATTGGTCAATTCACAAAAGAGATCAGTTAAATGTTGATTAGTTTTCTTAAATGTCACATAATGATGTTGAGCCAAGAAATAAGGCACTTCAAAGGTCCTAACAAGTTGTTTAGTTCAGTTGATATTCCAAAAACACATGTGGATAAATGAAGAATCAATTCACATTCAGTAAAATGAAAGTCAATTATATGATGAGCTAAACAAAGAACGACTCTACAATAGGACAAGCAAAGGATGGCTCATTGTCATGCAAACTAAAGAGATGGTTATGAGGCAAAGCGTCTTATGGGTGAATTTAGTTTGGAGGTCTTTGTGTCATCTTCAAGTGACTCACCTTGCTATTATCAAGAAAATGGCCATGAAACAATGATAAAACATAATCAAGATCGGCTATGAAACTCTTTATTAATATATATTTTTAATTATATGCATATTGTACAAATAACCTTGATACCCCTAAGTTGTGTTGTGTAGGAGGATGACTTAGATGTAATTATATACTTATGGTATCTCTTTTACCTACAATTAGGAGACCATTTCATGAGAAAAGGTTAAATATTCTATTTTCTACTCTACACTTCCTCTTTGTTTCTTATCTTTTTCTAACCTCACACTCTATTTCTTGAGCTTGATTCTACAGATACTTTTAGGTTCAACAATAGCAAAGCTTGAGAGATTTTTTTGTGTCATATTGAGTGTCATATTTTTATTTAATTAAAATAAATTATTTTTGACACTTTTATTGTTGGGTCCCAAGATCCGGATGCGAAAAGTAGATGTTTTCATTAATTAGTCGACCGATGATATTAAAAAACTTGCATTTAAACATTGTTAAAATTTCAAAATTTTAAAATAACATTTCATTAGAATTTAAAGAGGGTTAAAATATGATTTGATCAAATTCTCTAACAAATTTTTAATACAACATTTGATATTTTACATAGATCGATCTTACAACCTAATTGGGATAGTGTTTAGGGGGCGTCATGGCTAAGGAACATGAATGTCTCTCTTATGGATTCTATGGCATGACTGCTTATAGAAATAAGCCAAAGGACGCGGCCTACTTTCATTTATATAGACCTGACATGGCTACCCCTCTCCTCTCCCATAGTCCTTTCTCTTGTGTGTCTAAACTTAACAACCCTCTCCTCTCCTGCGACCCTCACTAGGTTGCTAATCTCTCAATATTTTCCCTAACTCTCCTCTCTCTCTCATACAATTCTCACAGATATTGTTGTACCTCTCTCTCTCACACACTTCTTTGGATTAATTCCACTGATGAGTTCTCCTCTGCCTTTCACTTCTTCGTGCGATACTTATTTGAATGAAGCTCATCTGAGCTGTGATTTCTTTGTGTGATGGTTTCTCATCATGTTGGGCAATATTTACCTTAACTATTTTCCTCTTTTTTTTTTTGAAAATTTGTATTTGACATAGATTATTGTGGTTTCCTCTTTGTGGTGATTCCTCTATGTGGTGATTCTTCTTCGTGCTTGGCAATGGCTACCTTGTGGTTCCTTATGCTCAAGAATTCCATGGTTCTTGATTTGTCAAATGCTTATGCATTGTTGGTTTTTAGTTGATGTTGGATTTTTGGATTTTTTAGAATCCCACGTGCGATGACTTGGAAATGGGTGTTGGTTTTTTTTTCGATGTTGTATTTCAATTTTCTATTTTCTCTTTTATGTTCCCGGTTTATGGTGAAAATAAATGCAAAGGAGTGTCTTTTGGTTGATGGTAGATTATGGATTTTAATTTGCTCAATCACCGTGCCTTTGGTTGATGTTAGATTATGGTGTTGATATGGTGGATGTAGGGGTGGAAGTGTTTGTTGAAGGATGTAAAGGTAGTGGTATAGGGTGGTAGATGTGTGTATGTGGAGGTGGAGGTGGTGGTGGAGGGTGGTTGGTGTGTGGAGGTATATGCATTGGTAAATGTGGTTGTGTGTGGCTTAGAGGGTGGTGATTAGAGTGTGGTTGTGGCTGTGGATGTGTTAGTCATGGTGGATGTGTTTTTGTGTAGTTGAGGAGGTGGTTGTGTTGGTGGTTGGTGTGTGGACGTGGTGGTTGACGGAGGTTGTGATGGTTGATGGAGGTTGTGGTTTATGTATTATTGTGCCTGTGTTGGCGGAGATAGTGGTGTGTGTAGAGATATTGGTGTGTGGAATTGGTGGTAGTAGTGTAGTGGATGTGTTGGTGTTGTAGAGGTGTTGGTGTGTGGAGTTGGTGGTAGTAGAGTTGTGGATGTGTTGTGTGTGTGGAGGTGATTGTAGTGTTTTGTGGATGTGTTGGTGTGTGGGGATGGTGGTAGTAGTGTTCTAGATGTGTTGGTGTGGAAAGACATTACTGATGATTTGTGGCTTTCCTCTTTTTATTTGAGTTGGGAAAAATATTTTTTGTAGCTAAAATTTATGTTTATTAGTTTTTTTTCACGCTAGTATGTACATTGGTTAAACCAATGAAGCCGGTTCATTTATAATCCTGGATAAGGATACAAAAATAATATTTTGTAACCTTTATCTCAAGAACGTTGAAGTGAGAAATAGGCTGACAACCTATTTCAACATAGAGGGCTGGCAAAACATTATTAAAAATTTTAAAGAAAGTACAGACAGAGAGTATGAAAAGATGTTGTTAAAAACATAAGTGGGATCAACTAAAAAAATGATAGGAAAATTGTTGACCTACTTTTGGTTGAGGTTTATTTTTTCCTCTTTAGTAGCCTAAGTTCTTGTCATAAGACTTTCCTATTGACTATTCTTAGAAAACTAGACATGAAACCCTCACCATTACAAATTCTACCATCTTCTTTACTCAACTTGAAGTTCCACATATTGGTCCTAACCTCTAGCCCTTAGTAGGTGAAGTCACTATAAGGGAAACTCAAGATGAGTCACCCTCAGGACTGCTGGCCCTTAGGGTTGACCCTGGCTGTTGGTCTGGAGCTAAGGTACTCACTACACTCATCTACACTTACATTCACTCACAACCCTAAACTCAAATTTCTAGCCTAGGTCCCTTGATCTTTTTGGGATACTCATGTAGATGACCCCCTAAACCTACCAGCCCTAGGGTTATGGTTTGGTTAAGACCACTATATAGAGAACCCAAAATGGGGTTTCCAATGGTCCATGGCTTGTTGTTGATGGTTGGTACCTCAACTCTACCAAAATAACCATCTTTGCCTTTTGCCCATAAAACACCCCCAAATTACCAAGATACCCCTCCATAGCCCAAAATTCCAAAAAAATCCCAAAAATTCCCAAAAAACCTCAATAAATCTCAAATATTCCCACTTTCATTTTGCTCAACTACCACATGACCCAATTTGGCCAATTTGACCATATTTAACCGAAACCCCCAAATTTTTCTTTAAGGGCCCAAATCTCCTCAAATTCAACTCAAATGTCCATCAATTTGACCACAATTGACCCCAATTCCAATCCTAAACTCAAATTAACTTTTTATATGGCCAAGCTAAACCAAATCCAAGCTTAATTTGCCCATGATTTGAACCCAATTTTGATTTAGGTCAAAACCCCAATTTTGATCATATGACTTAATCTCACTAAATTAAACCTATAGCCTAGTCAATTGGCTTCAATTAATGATGAAAAATATTCATAACATTCCTACCAATCAAAATCAAACATCAGTTGGCCTTGGTGAAGCCTCAAATCTTTTTTATTTTGGCATAAATCAAAAATTCCCAAATTTAGCCCCAAATTGGCTAATCCCACAAATTTCACCCAATTGATTGCCTTAACCCCCAAATTGGCATCCCATTCAAGTTGAAAACTCTTCATAGGGTCCCAATTGACCATTTACAATAATCAATTTGGACTTAGCCTAAGGCTAACCCAAGCTAGACCCAAGCCTAGCCCAACATGAGCAAATTGACTAAAATTCAAAATTCCCTCAAATTGACCCTTCAATTGAGCTCAAACCCACTTCCATCCTTCACCAAAGTTATTTCTAATGATCATCGATGCCAAATAAAACAATTATTTGGGCCAATTGACCTTGCTACCCTAGACCAAACCCAAGATTTGGTCATTTGCACCCACTTGGACCCATGCACTAAATGTGACCTAACCTCCCAAAAAATACAAATTAGATCCACCACAGCCATTAGTTGTACCTAGTGACCAGTCTACGCACTATGAAACTACCTTAATCAAGTCATGGACCAAAGTTCTTCCAAATTAAGGGATATTATTTCCAAAAATTCATGTGCTTAAGATATCCTTACCAAAATTAGGTATTATTGCACTAAATTGCTATGACATATTCCTCTGGGTTCCCTAAGCTCCTAGCCACCTCCCCCTAGCTGGCCGGCCAGCCTAGTGGCCAGAAAAGCTCAAAACCGAGAGCCACCCCCATGGTACCTCACCTAAATAAAACCTAGAGGCCAGCTCAGCCAAACCAATTGATGGTGCTCCTCTGGCCTCCTCCTAAGCACCATAATACACCCAAACTTATGCTCTCGAACCACCCCATGGTCATTTTTATAAAAACTCACCCAACGGCCATGGGAGGTGTGCTGAAATTTCCTTAAAGAGGCCTCTCCAAACTTCCAATAGAGCTTCCCTAAAATCCCCTCAGAACATTCCAACCATTTTCTCCCACCAATTCCCATTGTCGGAGCTCAATTTTGAGTTTGGAACCTTGTCGGAAACCAGAACAGAGCCCATTACATCTCCACACTCCACCAAACTAAAATTAACTTTATCCACACCTTCATGACCAAGAAAGAAGCTAAAGCCCCATCAAATCCCCCTTCAACAGAGCCTCTACCATAGATCTAGACCAACACCCAAATCAAGCCGTGATTGAATTCATACCTAAGCCTTACACTAAGACTAGGGACACAATCCCTAGTCTCATTAGACCCCAACGAACGTGAAAAGACCCTCTGATTGAAGCTTCACTTCTCAGAGCAAAGGTATAAAACCTCACCTCATCCTGAGCCTATTTTGATTCTCCTTTTAATTAGGCTTAATTTAAATGCATGATTGTCGTATGGATGTGTTTGTCTTACTAAGATGAGTCCATAGGATCAAACCTGAGGTGATTTGGTTGAGTCTATGCTGAGATCTTACGTTTTTAGTGTGGACAATCATGGGATCATTCTATCGGAGACGATGACGAGAAGCCGTTTGATCGAGCGTGTATCAAATGGACGGAGGAGAACGAGCTGGAAAGCGCTTTGGGACATAAACAGTGGGTTGATTCAGCGCTGAGGTGGATGGCGGCATCAAATGGAAGCACGCCACGTGGAGCTTCAGAGCCGTCGTAGGTTGAGGTGGCACGCGCGGTTTAAATAGATAAATATGGTTTTTTCCTATTTATTTAAATACCCTTAACTTATAAAATTCATAACTTTGTGTAGAAAAATCACAAAAATAAAATAAAAGTACCCTCTTGCTTAGTGAATAGTGGAGAACAATGTGGAATAAATTTCAAGTCCATTTGATGCATATTTTATTTTTAATTAATTAAACACTATTTTAAATTATTTGATTCCCCATGCATATTGACACGTCACCTTGGCTTGAAATTTTGGCATG
>JXCR01145913.1:445659-483011 GCA_002079205.1 Phalaenopsis hybrid cultivar
CTCCTCAAAACTGAAGCCAAACATTAGGATAGCTTGGGAAGCCATGACATCCCCTAGTTCTTCTTCCTTTGGATGCTACAATAAAAAGTTCCAAATTTGAAACAATCCTCTTTCACACCTCTACGTTTGATATCATTGAAGAGTCCTACCCTTTGAAATTCCTTGAAAATAATATTTCCTGATTTTTATTGAGAGTCTTCTTAGATAACTTTGGTCATATAAGATGTAATTAACTACAGGGGCTTGCCCTTATAAGAAGCATGTCCGAACAAAGCTTAAAATAAGCCCTATTTAATCCTTTATATTAAATAGGGGAACTTATCGGCAAATACAAAGGTTTCGCAGACTAGACAGATGTCATACTTTTTTTAGTTTATTTGCTCGAGCCTCATCGTCAAGTCTTGTGTTTATCCTTCGGGATTGATACAGAGTTTCAGGTATAGTGCTCTTTCATTTAAACTATGAAAAATATGGTGTCAGTTCGATTTCATACTTTTCTAAAATTTAACATCCTTCCGAAGCGGGTGACGGGATTTTGATTCCGGTGACCAACAACTTCTTACGGGCAACCCTACTAACCAAAAATAGCGCCGACAAAAATCTGGAAAGAATTAAAGTGAGGATCCATTGGTTTAGGTTAAGATGTGATAAAGCGAACAATTAATGTTTCCGTAGAGGAGATTAGTGGGGAGCATATTGAAAATGTCCACTATTTTTATCAATTTTGATTTTTTTTTCAAATCCATCTACATGCCATATGAATTTGTAGGTGGTGATAGCTGTAAAAAAAATTTAAATACAGTGGCATCGATCCTGAGCTAGAAAAGAAGCTAGATTGTTCCTTTGGAGGTGGGTGGCAACGAAAACAATGCATGTGCCCCAAGTGAGGTGGGGCTCGGTGGCATCCCTATAATTTTTAGAGCTCAAGAAATATGTGATTCTAATGAAGGACCCAACCCAAACCTCCATGAAGTTGAGTTCACTAGTCGGTTAAACTGTCTTGGTTTGAGGAAAAGAAAAAAAAAAGGAGCTTGATTTATTAGAAGTTAGAATTCACAGTTGGTACCTTCATGCACTAATGACCCGACCGATCACAAGCAACTTTTGTCCAACATGTTGTGCATATTATGGAGAAAACTTAAGGAACTTATGAGGACTTGTTATTTTATCTATTCTTGATGAAGTTGATTGAAGACTCGACATGGAGAAAGTTTTTCAAGACAATAGCCCCTCACCGTAGGGTGCTTTATTTACGTTATTTTCATGCAAACAATGACATTTAAGGACAACTAAGTTTCTTCATATTTTTGTGAGACATTTTAC
This sequence comes from Phalaenopsis hybrid cultivar, assembly GCA_002079205.1. Lineage (NCBI taxonomy): Eukaryota > Viridiplantae > Streptophyta > Magnoliopsida > Asparagales > Orchidaceae > Phalaenopsis > Phalaenopsis hybrid cultivar. The sequence continues at coordinate 446,983 of JXCR01145913.1, forward strand.
ATTTCTTTCTGCACTTAACATTTTTATTTGCTTATGGCTTTACTTTTTTTTTCCATTAGGAAAATGTTAAATTTGATTTTNCAAAGTAAATCCTCACCTTAGCTTTAGGCCTTTTGTATAGCCGTGTTATACAATATAAGCCCTAACTCATCTTAAGATTCTGAGGTTGTCATTTGTCACGACCTAAATCCACACATCATCTAGGCTATTTGTGTGATCGTTTCACATAAATGTAAGGCCTAAATAATAAAAATGGTAGGATGAAAAACCTAAATATTTCTTCTCAAAACTAAAGCCAAACATTAGGATTGCTTGGGAAGTCACCGAGGTTCTCCTATGGATCAATAACATCCCCTAGTTCTTTCTCATTTAGACTCTACAATAAAATATTCCAAATTTGAATCAATCCCCTTTCCCCCTTCTACGTCTGATCTCATTGTAAAGTCTTACCCTTTGAAACTCCTTGAAGATAATATTTCCTGATTTTTATTGAGAGTTTTTATAAATGACTTTGCTCATTTAAGATGTAATTAACTATAGGGGCTTGCCCTTATAGGAAGCATGTCCAAACCCAACTTAATAAAACCCTATTTAATTCTTTCTAATAAATAGGGGAACTTGTCGGTAAATACAAACGTTTTGCAGACCAAACATATGTCATATATTCCTTAGTTTATTTGATCGAGCCTCATCCTTAAGTCTTGTGTTTATCCTTCGGGATAGATACAAGATTTGAGGTACAATGCTCTTTCATTTAAAATTTGAAAAATATGGGTCAGTTTGATTTCATATTTTTCTAAAACTAAACATACAAGTAAATTAAAACGTCCTTCCGAAGCGAGCGATGGGATTTTGATTCCGGTGACAGACAACTTCTTAAGTGCAACTCCTCCAACCAAAAATAGTGCCGACACACTGGTTCACAAAAAACAGCTTGCAAAGGGTTAAAAGTGAAAATTAACCTTAAAAAAGTGGCATTTTTGCTCCTGCCATCATCTTCTTCCTTTCGATTTCATGGTTTTGAGTTTAGGGAAAACCTTATTTTGGAGATTTCTTGCTGGATTCAAGCCAAATTTGCTAGATTTGGATTTCTTGAGGTAAGAGCTTCACCACTACGTAGAAATTTTGGATTTTCACCATGTATTTTGAGCACATTGTGGAGGTACCCAAAATTTACTATTCATAGTGAAAAACTTAAGAAAATCTATAGAAATTACATAGAAAGTGTAGTTTAAGCTTATATGAGTTAAGTTTAGTAGATTAAACTTGATCTTTGAAATTATTGTGGAATTTTTTGAAATTTATAGAATGGCCCCAAGAATGAAGAGGAGTAAGGGAAAGACCTACTTTAATTCTAGCAAGTTTGTTATTTTGAAAGCTCAAGACAGATGCAATGACGCTCTATAGTCATGAAAATTGATTCCTAAGAGGTGTTTTAAAAATTCAGGTGGATCCGTGGAGGATTTGACTGTTCGCCGACAATTGGAACGATTATGTTATTTTTCCGTGGTGGCTATGATTTATGTAGTGCAGGAGTTCTATGCAAACCTCCCTGAGGTGAAAGAGAATTGAGTCAGGGTCAGAGGCAAATTGGTATCTTTTCAACAGAGGTAATCAACATGTTCTACCACATACAGCCTGAGACTCTGTGTTTTTATTCAAACTATAGTCCTATTAAGACAGAACTGGATGAAATTATACCAGTTTCGATAGTTGGAAAGGGACTCTAGAAAATTACAAATGAGAGAAGAGTCAACTTTTCCACTTCAAAGTTAAGTGCACCATCGAAGGCGTGGCACTGCTTTATTTCAGCTCGTATGTTACCAACAAATCATCTTAGCGAAGTTACAAGGGAAAGAGCAATGTTGAATTATTTTATTCAGTAGTGCAAGTCTATCAACATTGGAGCTTTGATTTATCAGACTATCATCAGTTCTGCCACTACCGTTACTACTATAGGTCTGAGATTTGCTTCCTTGATCTTCTTTTTGTGTGAGCAAGCTGGTGTAAGGTATGATAGCTAGGGGGAAGTGTGAATGTGAAATCATATTATGAACACTCTATTTTTGGTTGGAGAGGAGGATTTTCGAGAAGTTATGGAATGTCGACGTCAGCTGCATCCACTTCCGCTGCTTCTACATCTAGACCATCTACCTCGAGAGCATTTACTTCTAGAGGTGAGTCTACCAAAACTCAAGATCAATTATTATAGAGGATGATGAATAATACTAATTTTATCACAGATAAGGTTCAAAATCTAGAGCGTTTTGTAGATCATATTGATGGATATGTCAGAATACGTAGTGATTATGAGGAGAAATTTCACTCATCTTTGGAGAGCCTCAGTAGGTATAACCAAGGAGTAGAATTCCCTTCATATCCAAAATATCCTGATTATGAGCCTGTAACTTTTTGGGATAGCAGTGACACTAATGATGATGATGATGAGAAGAATAAAAGTTGTTTTATGTTTGTAACATGTGATGTACTTGGTGTGAACTTGATACATTTGATTTTGTGTATTTGTTAGATTATGTGATGTGTTAGATTTTTTATCTGATTGTTATTATAATGTTTTGGTTTTTTTAGAATTGTGTTTTAATTTCTAGGGTAGTAATTGTCATTGTGTGTTGTGTAATGTGTTTTAGTTAGTTAGGAATGATTTATTTCTATGTCTTCTGAAAGTTGAAAATCTTGCTAGCTTTAATTTTAAACTTTAATTTCAAAAATTTGCTACCCTGTATTTTCTTTTATCTGATTAGTGTGTTTGCATTTTTTATGTTGAGATTGTGAAGTCAAAGCTAGTGTATTTGTTTGGTTTTATGTCTATACCCACTACTTAAGAGTCTAATGAATCTTTATATGTTAAAAAGTAAGATATTTGATCAAAAATAAATTTTACTCCTTTTAGTTTTGTACTTGTATAATTAGGGTATAAAAATTTCTCTAAGTAAGTTATTTCAATTTTTATTCCTGCTTATATATATATGTGCTGCTAAACTGTTTAAGCTTATTAAAAATTTAAGTTTGGGGGGGGGAACAAAAAATATTATCAAAACCTGAATTTTATTTATTTGCGAATGAGCTACAAGTGAATTTGATTTGAAAAGAAAAATGATCATGTATATGAAGTTATATTAAGGAAGTAAAATTTTGATTTATTGAAATGAGTAAGAAAATTTAGTTAAAATTTTATAAGTGACATAGAAAAATTTAAAGTTAAAAGTTCTTAAATGTATTAATGATAAATATTGTGTAACTATCTTTAGTAGGAGATATTGTATTTTTTAAAAATGTGGAAGGATTAGACTTTTATTTTTGAAACTTAAATTTCTTTTATTAAAAATAATTTTCATAAGCTATTATTATAAATTTAAGTAAAATAAAAATATCAACTCTTTTCTTTAGGAAAGGAGGAGTGGAATTCAAAACCATTAAAGGCCTACCTAAATATAGTATTCCTTGCCAAATTAAAAAAAAAAAGAGAAAGAAAGAAAAAGAAAAAGAAAAAGAAAATAAAAGAAAAGAAAAGTTGAAAAAGGGAGGAGAAGCTTGAGGATTAATGCCTAATCAAAAATTGGTTCCACATATGATCTTTTTAAAGTATAAGACTTGAGAAACTCTTATGCCTAAGGATATAATATAGTAAGTAAAATTATACTTAATAAAAATTTTTAAGTGAAGGAAATAAAATGCCTAAGTTTTGTATTTGGAAAATCTACAAGTATTTCTGAATTAGATATGAATTCATATTTTTCATACTTCTTCACTTAAAGGGTTTCTAAACTTAAAGTTGGTCTAATTCACTAGAATTTTTTCTAAATTAGACTACTATATTTCTAGAACAAAATTTTAGAAACTCCTAAACAAACTCATATACATAATCATACTTATTTGGTTTTTGAAGATTGAAGTGTCACTTAAGGACAAGTAACATTTTAAGATTGGGGGATTTTGATACACCTAAAATATATAGTGTTTTTAAAAATATTTTTATCCCTATTTTTGAGATATTGCGCTTTAATGCAAGGTATTTGTGCGTTTTTCTTTCAAGTATAAGTAAAAAGGTGAAAAATAATAAAATTAGTGAAAAATAATAAAATTAGTGAAAAATGATCACATTTAGAGCAAAAATGCAAAAATGGTGCAAAAGTATTTTGGCGCTTAAGCGCCAAAACCTGCGTTTAAGCTCCGGTGAAATAGAGAAGGTCTTGCCCAGTGACAGTTACTTGACGGGTTAATTCATTTTGACAAATTTCAACGGGACATTTGAGACACCTATTGGCTAAAATGGGTGGTTATAACCACCAAAGACAAAAATATAATTAAAGGACTTGTGAAAGGAGGCATCCCTTGGTAAATGCATCGAATCATGACACATTTTGAAGAGATACCAAAGCACATCTTGGAAAATTATAAAAGAAGGAAGTTGAGATTCTTAGAAGGGTTCTTAAGAGTTCTGAAAAGTTCTTGAAGAAGTTCGTGGAGAAGCTTTTGGAGAAAATTTTAAGCACCACAAATTTATTTTTCCTTTTTTTTAGTTTTATTTTGAGAGTTAAGAGTGTTGTAAGCGAAAAAAGATTCAAATGAACTTTAAGAGTTTGGTGGAGGATTTAAGATAAGATTTTATCTTTGTTTGAAACTACTTTTGGTTTTAGTCAAGACTTCTTGTTGGTTTGATAATGATTTCTTTTTTTTAAACTAAAGTGTGGTTTTGTTTTCTCCATGAATTCTGAGTAGTTTTTTTTATCTATCTCCTTAAAATGAAAAGTAATTAAAGTGTTGGATGGAAGTTGTAGAGAGTAATAATCTTTAATGTTGGAAGAAGTTGTGATGATTTAATTTCATTCACTTCATTTACTTTTTGATCTGGCCCATCAGAAGTTAAAATTTATTTTGAGAACATGTAAGAACTAGGATGGTATTGTCTCAGTCAACAATTGGAAAGAATCACATGAGATTGTATGAATGAGAATGTAGTTCATATGATTGAGTGCAAATAAATAGGGAAATAATCTTTGAAGGGTGTAAAGTTATAGGACTTTAGAGTGACATGCTAAAGCCTTCAACTTGGTTTATTATTTTAGGTTTTGATACGAGATGTTAATCCCCATGTGGAGAGAACCGAGGGAACTCTAGAGTGTGAGCTAGTATCTTCCCTGCCTAACCGGTCTTAAGAACTATTCAAACTTTAAATTAGTCAATGTTCCTTATAGCATCTCTAGTAAGGGTAAAGAATAATATTGCTCATATTTGGCACAAGGCAATTTGAATACTTCTACAACAGAATTCTTATACTTATTACTGAATTTTGATAAGGAGAAAGATATTTCGTATTCAGTGATTTCCTTTTACATAAACTCAAGTTATCTTTAATAAGTTTTTATTTCATTTTCAAACATTAAAAATACCAAAAAGAGTTTAAATTTTATTCTTGTGATAAAAACTATAGTTTAAGTATTTGTCTTTTTAAAGTAGAAAGTTTGTTACGTTAATTATCGCATACTGTGAACAATCCCTGTGGGTTTGATATTCGGGGCTTAATCAAAAAGTCTTATATTACTTGATAACGATATGTATACTTGTGTAGTATCCTAATATATCTTAAGTTAACAAGTTAAATTCTTATTTTCTCTAGGATCAAGTTTTTAGTACTATTGCAAAGTAAGAAAAGATAAGTGAAAAATATAATTAAATACATTGTTATATTGTTGTATATAAACATTCGGGATCAGTACCAGGTCTTAGTATGGAATGTCAATTACTCCAAAATGAAAATCAAAATACAATATTAAACCTAACTAGATAAATTGGTTTGGTGAATTTTGAGGTGTAAAACTACCTTTCTCTTGTGATGATNGGTTTTCACCCATATAATCTTCAAAATTAAATTACAAATGATAATTAACTTACTCTTAGGGATAATTGAGACATCAATGTTCATTGAGAATTAGAGTGTTCGTAGGATGAATTATTAAGCAATATAATAAGTTTAAAAGAACTCGAGATTTTTGCACTAGGCAGCGAGAGAGTAGCACAGACCTGCTTCTTTCTCTAGATCTGTTGGATACCTCGGAGATCTACTAAACATAATATGTTTTGCTTGACAAAATNAAAATATCAACTCTTTTCTTTAGGAAAGGAGGAGTGGAATTCAAAACCATTAAAGGCCTACCTAAATATAGTATTCCTTGCCAAATTAAAAAAAAAAAGAGAAAGAAAGAAAAAGAAAAAGAAAAAGAAAATAAAAGAAAAGAAAAGTTGAAAAAGGGAGGAGAAGCTTGAGGATTAATGCCTAATCAAAAATTGGTTCCACATATGATCTTTTTAAAGTATAAGACTTGAGAAACTCTTATGCCTAAGGATATAATATAGTAAGTAAAATTATACTTAATAAAAATTTTTAAGTGAAGGAAATAAAATGCCTAAGTTCTGTATTTGGAAAATCTACAAGTATTTCTGAATTAGATATGAATTCATATTTTTCATACTTCTTCACTTAAAGGGTTTCTAAACTTAAAGTTGGTCTAATTCACTAGAATTTTTTCAAAATTAGACTACTATATTTCTAGAACAAAATTTTAGAAACTCCTAAACAAACTCATATACATAATCATACTTATTTGGTTTTTGAAGATTGAAGTGTCACTTAAGGACAAGTAACATTTTAAGATTGGGGGATTTTGATACACCTAAAATATATAGTGTTTTTAAAAATATTTTTATCCCTATTTTTGAGATATTGCGCTTTAATGCAAGGTATTTGTGCGTTTTTCTTTCAAGTATAAGTAAAAAGGTGAAAAATAATAAAATTAGTGNTAGATATTGCGCTTTAATGCAAGGTATTTGTGCATTTTTCTTTCAAGTATAAGTAAAAAGGTGAAAAATAATAAAATTAGTGAAAAATGATCAATTTTAGAGCAAAAATGCAAAAATGGTGCAAAAATATTTTGGCGCCTAAGCGCCAAAACCTGCGTTTAAGCTCCGGTGAAATAGAGAAGGCCACGCCCAGTGACAGTTACTTGACGGGTTAATTCATTTTGACAAATTTCAACGGGACATTTGAGACACCTATTGGNAATAAAATTAGTGAAAAATGATCACATTTAGAGCAAAAATGCAAAAATGGTGCAAAAGTATTTTGGCGCTTAAGCGCCAAAACCTGCGTTTAAGCTCCGGTGAAATAGAGAAGGTCTTGCCCAGTGACAGTTACTTGACGGGTTAATTCATTTTGACAAATTTCAACGGGACATTTGAGACACCTATTGGCTAAAATGGGTGGTTATAACCACCAAGGACAAAAATATAATTAAAGGACTTGTGAAAGGAGGCATCCCTTGGTAAATGCATCGAATCATGACACATTTTGAACAGATACCAAAGCACATCTTGGAAAATTATAAAAAAAGGAAGTTGAGATTCTTAGAAGGGTTCTTAAGAGTTCTGAAAAGTTCTTGAAGAAGTTCGTGGAGAAGCTTTTGGAGAAAATTTTAGGCACCACAAATTTATTTTTCCTTTTTTTTAGTTTTATTTTGAGAGTTAAGAGTGTTGTAAGCGAAAAGAGATTCAAATGAACTTTAAGAGTTTGGTGGAGGATTTAAGATAAGTTTTTATCTTTGTTTGAAACTACTTTTGGTTTTAATCAAGACNAAGATTCAAATGAACTTTAAGAGTTTGGTGGAGGATTTAAGATAAGATTTTATCTTTGTTTGAAACTACTTTTGGTTTTAGTCAAGACTTCTTGTTGGTTTGATAATGATTTCTTTTTTTTAAACTAAAGTGTGGTTTTGTTTTCTCCATGAATTCTGAGTAGTTTTTTTTATCTATCTCCTTAAAATGAAAAGTAATTAAAGTGTTGGATGGAAGTTGTAGAGAGTAATAATCTTTAATGTTGGAAGAAGTTGTGATGATTTAATTTCATTCACTTCATTTACTTTTTGATCTGGCCCATNTTGTTGGAAGAAGTTGTGATGATTTAATTTCATTCACTTCATTTACTTTTTGATCTGGCCCATCAGATGTTAAAATTTATTTTGAGAACATGTAAGAACTAGGATGGTATTGTCTCAGTCAACAATTGGAAAGAATCACATGAGATTGTATGAATGAGAATGTAGTTCATATGATTGAGTGCAAATAAATAGGGAAATAATCTTTGAAGGGTGTAAAGTTATAGGACTTTAGAGTGACATGCTAAAGCCTCCAACTTGGTTTATTATTTTAGGTTTTGATACGAGAAGTTAATCCCCACGTGGAGACAACCGAGGGAACTCCAGAGTGTGAGCTAGTATCTTCCCTGCCTAACCGGTCTTAAGAACTATTCAAACTTTAAATTAGTCAATGTTCCTTATAGCATCTCTAGTAAAGGTAAAAAATAATATTTCTCATATTTGGCACAAGGCAATTTGAATATTTCTACAACAGAATTCTTATACTTATTGCTGAATTATGACAAGGAGAAAGATATTTTGTATTCAGTGATTTCCTTTTACATAAACTCAAGTTATCTTTAATAAGTTTTTATTTCATTTTCAAACATTAAAAATACCAAGAAGAGTTTAAATTTTATTCTTGCGATAAAAACTATAGTTTAAGTATTTGTCTTTTTAAAGTAGAGAGTTTGTTACGTTAATTATCGCATACTTTGAACAATCCCTGTGGGTTTGATATTCAGGGCTTAATAAAAAAGACTTATATTACTTGATAATGATACGTATACTTGTGTAGTATCCTAATATATCTTAAGTTAACAAGTTAAATTCTTATTTTCTCTAGGATCAAGTTTTTAGTACTATTGCAAAGTAAGGAAAGATAAGTGAAAAATATAATCAAATACATTGTCATATTGTTGTATATAAACATTTGGGATCAGTACCAGGTCTTAGTATGGAATGTCAATTACTCCTAAATGAAAATCAAAATATAATATTAAACCTAACTAGATAAATTGGTTTGGTGAATTTTGAGGTGTAAAACTACCTTTCTCTTGTGATGATATAGATTATTTGTGTGAATATGATGCTTAGAATATAATATGGACAGTGACAATAAGAGCAAAAATCCATGTTACCCTCTTCCGAGTGTATAATGTAGTGTAGTTAACCTAGAATCAATTCCTTAAAATACTAGATTTTCATGGTGAAACTTCAAGCCTGCCACCCTAGAGNAAATTCCTTAAAATACTATATTTTCATGGTGAAACTTCAAGCCTGCCACCTTAGAGTCTCCTTCTCCTAATAGCCCTTTAATTGGCTCAATTTTAGATTTATGGTACGAAGCCCTAGATCAAATTAATAAGAATCTAAATTGTCACCCTATAAACACTAATTTACACCCATCAACAAATATCTTCCTTACATTGTATTAAATCTTAGGACTACATTTCCTTCCATATAAGTTCAATTTGGTTCCTCCTAGCTGTTAAAGCCATAACCCTCCCTGGTTATTATGATTTACAATAAATTTTAATATATTAATCAGTTAGATTGAATATGTAAATGAAGCATGAAGTAAGAACCATCACTTTGATATGAAAAACCTGTTCTAGCATGCATCATAACCTTCCTAAAAATTCATCCAATTTATTGCAAAACAAAAATAATAGAATTCTATTTCATAAAGCATGTGTCACACATAATAGAAATCTTCATTAAATCAAAGAAAATCCACAAGATAAGTGTTTACAACATGTACAAGATAATGAAGAACACAATACTTTTTTTCCATCTGAAAGAAAAATGAAATCCCTCCAACAAAGTCTCCTACTGATCCATGTAATGCTAATACAATCCCTTACATATATCTCTCAAAATCCCCTCTCCAAGGTAGGAATCTACATTTCCTACTCCTATCGACGACCTCTTTGCATTCCTAGAGAACTGTGGGACTTAGAAATGCCAAAAAATTCCTTCTTTTGGCCGAGAGAGAGAGAGAGAGAGAAAGACAGAGAGAGAGTCACTTGAAGAGACACACCCTTAAAATAACCCTCAAAATTCCCAAGAGTTACTTCAGATGTCCCTTCAAAATTCATCCAAATAACTGCCTGGTGCCTAGGTACCCAACTTTAGTCCATATGCATGAACCTTCTAGAAGTTTGAACTAACTGCCTGGTGCCTAAGCGCTAGATCCTGGTGCCATGACGTCAGTCTCTCTAAATTTATATACATTGTCTGGCACTTAAGCACCAGTTCACTTTGTGCATCTTTACTCCATTTGACCTTATTTTGCTCCATCTTCGCTCATTTTTCTCCAAAACTCCATATTATACATAAAAAGAAAAACACTTAAAATACCTTCCATTAAAGTAAAATATCATTAAAAATGAGCATAAAATGTATATTAAAAAAATCACATTGGTCAATTCACAAAAGAGATCAGTTAAATGTTGATTAGTTTTCTTAAATGTCACATAATGATGTTGAGCCAAGAAATAAGGCACTTCAAAGGTCCTAACAAGTTGTTTAGTTCAGTTGATATTCCAAAAACACATGTGGATAAATGAAGAATCAATTCACATTCAGTAAAATGAAAGTCAATTATATGATGAGCTAAACAAAGAACGACTCTACAATAGGACAAGCAAAGGATGGCTCATTGTCATGCAAACTAAAGAGATGGTTATGAGGCAAAGCGTCTTATGGGTGAATTTAGTTTGGAGGTCTTTGTGTCATCTTCAAGTGACTCACCTTGCTATTATCAAGAAAATGGCCATGAAACAATGATAAAACATAATCAAGATCGGCTATGAAACTCTTTATTAATATATATTTTTAATTATATGCATATTGTACAAATAACCTTGATACCCCTAAGTTGTGTTGTGTAGGAGGATGACTTAGATGTAATTATATACTNTTCCCTTCTTTTGGCCGAGAGAGAGAGAGAGAGAGAGACAGAGAGAGAGTCACTTGAAGAGACACACCCTTAAAATAACACTCAAAATTCCCAAGAGTTACTTCAGATGCCCCTTCAAAATTCATCCAAATACATTGTTATTTTAAAAAAAAAAACAATTCTGGCGCCTAGGTACCCAACTTTAGTCCATATGCATGAACCTTCTAGAAGTTTGAACTAACTGCCTGGTGCCTAAGCGCTAGATCCTGGTGCCATGACGTCAGGCTCTCTAAATTTATATACATTGTCTGGCACTTAAGCACCAGTTCACATTGTGCATCTTTACTCCATTTGACCTTATTTTGCTCGATCTTCGCTCCTTTTTCTCCAAAACTCCATATTATACATAAAAAGAAAGACACTTAAAATACCTTCCATTAAAGTGAAATATCATTAAAAATGAGCATAAAATGTATATTAAAAAAAATAACATTGGTCAATTCACAAAAGAGATCAGTTAAATGTTGATTAGTTTTCTTGAATGTCACATATTGTTGTTGAGCCAAGAAATAAGGCACTTCAAAGGTCCTAACAAGTTGTTTAGTTCAGTTGTTATTCCAAAAATACATGTGGATAAATGAAGAATCAATTCACATTCAGTAAAATGAAAGTCAATTATATGATGAGCTAAACAAAGAACGACTCTACAATAGGACAAGCGAAGGATGGCTCATTGTCATGCAAACTAAAGAGATGGTTATGAGGCAAAGCGTCTTATGGGTGAATTTAGTTTGGAGGTATTTGTGTCATCTTCAAGTGACTCACCTTGCTATTATCAAGAAAATGGCCATGAAACAATGATCGAAAATAATCAAGATCGGCTATGAAACTCTTTATTAATATATATTTTTAATTATATGCATATTGTACAAATAACCTTGATACCCCTAAGTTGTGTTGTGTAGGAGGACGACTTAGATGTAATTATATACTTATGGTATCTCTTTTACCTACAGTTAGGAGACCATTTCATGAGAAAAGGTTAAATATTCTATTTTCTACTCTACACTTCCTCTTTGTTTCTTATCTTTTTCTAACCTCACACTCTATTTCTTGAGCTTGATTCTACAGATACTTTTAGGTTCAACAATAACAAAGCTAGAGAGATTTTTTTGTGTCATATTGAGTGTCATATTTTTATTTAATTAAAATAAATTATTTTTGACACTTTTATTGTTGGGTCCCAAGATCCGGATGCGAAAAGTAGATGTTTTCATTAATTAGTCGACCGATGATATTAAAAAACTTGCATTTAAACATTGTTAAAATTTCAAAATTTTAAAATAACATTTCATTAGAATTTAAAGAGGGTTAAAATATGATTTGATCAAATTCTCTAACAAATTTTTAATACAACATTTGATATTTTACATAGATCGATCTTACAACCTAATTGGGATAGTGTTTAGGGGGCGTCATGGCTAAGGAACATGAATGTCTCTCTTATGGATTCTATGGCATGACTGCTTATAGAAATAAGCCAAAGGACGCGGCCTACTTTCATTTATATAGACCTGACATGGCTACCCCTCTCCTCTCCCATAGTCCTTTCTCTTGTGTGTCTAAACTTAACAACCCTCTCCTCTCCTGCGACCCTCACTAGGTTGCTAATCTCTCAATATTTTCCCTAACTCTCCTCTCTCTCTCATACAATTCTCACAGATATTGTTGTACCTCTCTCTCTCACACACTTCTTTGGATTAATTCCACTGATGAGTTCTCCTCTGCCTTTCACTTCTTCGTGCGATACTTATTTGAATGAAGCTCATCTGAGCTGTGATTTCTTTGTGTGATGGTTTCTCATCATGTTGGGCAATATTTACCTTAACTATTTTCCTCTTTTTTTTTTTGAAAATTTGTATTTGACATAGATTATTGTGGTTTCCTCTTTGTGGTGATTCCTCTATGTGGTGATTCTTCTTCGTGCTTGGCAATGGCTACCTTGTGGTTCCTTATGCTCAAGAATTCCATGGTTCTTGATTTGTCAAATGCTTATGCATTGTTGGTTTTTAGTTGATGTTGGATTTTTGGATTTTTTAGAATCCCACGTGCGATGACTTGGAAATGGGTGTTGGTTTTTTTTTCGATGTTGTATTTCAATTTTCTATTTTCTCTTTTATGTTCCCGGTTTATGGTGAAAATAAATGCAAAGGAGTGTCTTTTGGTTGATGGTAGATTATGGATTTTAATTTGCTCAATCACCGTGCCTTTGGTTGATGTTAGATTATGGTGTTGATATGGTGGATGTAGGGGTGGAAGTGTTTGTTGAAGGATGTAAAGGTAGTGGTATAGGGTGGTAGATGTGTGTATGTGGAGNTAAAACTGATGGAAATATTCTAAATTAATTCCTAATCACTTATTAACAATTAGAATGTTTTTTCTGATTTTCTAAAGAAAGATATGGACTTTTAAAACTTAAAAATGAATTTTTAAAGGCTAAAAATGAGTTTTCATTTTAAATAATCCCAATAAATCAAATAAAATTCAGAAAAATATAAAATCCTCTCCTATGAGTTCTCTGACCTCAAGTAGACTTTTCAAAAATACAAAATTTAATTTTCTCCATTTAAAATAATTTATATTTAATAAATACCCGAGAATTTAAAATAATTATAATAATTTAAGTAAAATTCAAGATTTGGCTAAGTGTTCCAACAACACTAATCTGCCGCTTTAAGGGTCTTCACCCTCATAACTCTTAAAATGAACCACAAGTGATAATTAACCTATTCTTAGGTATAATTAAGACATCAATGTTCACTGAGCATTAAGGGTGTTTTATAGGATGAATTATTAAGCAACATAATAAGTATAAAAGAACTCAGGATTTTCCACCAGGCAGCAAGAGAGAAGCACAGACCTATTTCTTTCTCTAAATCTGTTAGACATCTTGAAGATCTACTAAACTTAATATGTTTTGCTTGACAAAATCATCCTTAAATAAATTCTTAAGGACCCACCAAGATATGACATTGGGTTAGGAAACTACCAAAATCTTACTTCCCCGTTTCATATAAACTGCCTTAACATGCCTTTTGAGTTTCAGGTGGTGAAATGAGAAGACTCGTCAGGTACGCTTTTACAGTTTTCAGCATTATCATTCTCGTACTTTCATACTGTACTTTTCTACCTGCAAATTTGCATGCTAAACAACGATGCCACCCTACATGAAAACTAAAACTATCAGGATAGCCAAAAANGAAGCACCACAATACACCCAAACTTATGCTCTGGAACCACCCCATGGCCATTTTTATAAAAACTCACCCCCACGGCCATGGGAGGCGTGCTGAAATTTCCTTAGAGAGGCCTCTCCAAACTTCCAACAGAGCTTCCCTAAAATCCCCTCAGTACATTCCAACCATTTTCTCCCACCAATTCCCATTGTCGGAGCTCAATTTTGAGCTTGGAACCTTGTCGGAAACCAGAACAGAGCCCATTACATCTCCACACTCCACCAAACTCAAATTAACTCTACCCACACCTTCACAACTAAGAAAGAGGCTAAAGCCCCATCAAATCCCCCTTCAACAGAGCCTCTACCATAGCTCTAGACCAACACCCAAATCAGGTCGTGATTGAATTCATACCTAGGCCTTACACTACGACTAGGGAGGCAATCTCTAGTCTCATTAGACCCCAACGAACGTGAAAAGACCCTCTGATTGAAGCTTCACTTCTCAGAGCAAAGGTATAAAACCTCACCTCATCCTGAGCCTATTTCGATTCTCCTTTTAATTAGGCTTAATTTAAATGCATGATTGTCGTATGGATGTGTTCGTCTTACTAAGACGAGTCCATAGGATCAAACCTGAGGTGATTTGGTTGAGTCTATGCTGAGATCTTAGGTTTTTAGTGTGGACAGTCACAGGATCATTCTATCAGAGACGATGATGGGAAGCCGTTTGATCGAGCGTGTATCAAATAGACGGAGGAGAACGAGCTGGAAAGTGCTTTAGGACATAAACAGTGGGTTCACCCTCATAACTCTTAAACTGAATCACAAGTGATAATTAACCTATTCTTAGGGATAATTAAGACATCAATGTTCACTGAGCATTAAGGGTGTTTTATAGGATGAATTATTAAGAAACATAATAAGTTTAAAAGAACTCGGGATTTTCCACCAGGCAGCAAGAGAGAAGCACAGACCTATTTCTTTCTCTAGATCTGTTAGACATCTTGAAGATCTACTAAACTTAATATGTTTTGCTTGACAAAATCATCCTTAAATAAACTCTTAAGGACCCACCAAGATATGACATAGGGTTAGGAAACTACCAAAATTTTACTTCCCCGTTTCATATAAACTGCCTTAACATGCCTTTTGAGTTTCAGGTGGTGAAACGAGAAGACTCATCAGGTACGCTTTTACAGTTTTCAGCGTTGTCATTCTTGTACTTTCATACTGTACTTTTATACCTGCAAATTTGCATGCTAAACAACNCAGGACTGCTGGCCCTTAGGGTTGACCCTGGCTGTTGGTCTGGAGCTAAGGTACTCACTACACTCATCTACACTTACATTCACTCACAACCCTAAACTCAAATTTCTAGCCTAGGTCCCTTGATCTTTTTGGGATACTCATATAAGATGTCCCCTAAACCTACTAGCCCTAGGGCTATAGTTTGGCTAAGATCACTATGTAGAGGACCCAAAATGGGGTTTCCTTTGGTCCATGGCACCCCCTAAACCTACCAGCCCTAGGGTTATGGTTTGGTTAAGACCACTATATAGAGAACCCAAAATGGGGTTTCCAATGGTCCATGGCTTGTTGTTGATGGTTGGTACCTCAACTCTACCAAAATAACCATCTTTGCCTTTTGCCCATAAAACACCCCCAAATTACCAAGATACCCCTCCATAGCCCAAAATTCCAAAAAAATCCCAAAAATTCCCAAAAAACCTCAATAAATCTCAAATATTCCCACTTTCATTTTGCTCAACTACCACATGACCCAATTTGGCCAATTTGACCATATTTAACCGAAACCCCCAAATTTTTCTTTAAGGGCCCAAATCTCCTCAAATTCAACTCAAATGTCCATCAATTTGACCACAATTGACCCCAATTCCAATCCTAAACTCAAATTAACTTTTTATATGGCCAAGCTAAACCAAATCCAAGCTTNTTAATTAACCCCAATTTTGATCCTAAACTCAAACTAACCTTTTATATGGCCAATCTAAACCAAATCCAAGTTTAATTTGCCCATGATTTGAACCCAATTTTGATTTAGGTTAAAACCCCAATTTTGATCATATGACTTAATCTCACTAAATTAAACTCATAGCCTAGTCAATTGGCTTCAATTAATGATGAAAAATATTCATAACATTCTTACTAATAAAAATCAACCATCAGTTGGCCTTGGTGAAGCCTCAAATCTTTTTTATTTTGGCCTAAATCAAAAATTCCCAAATTTAGCCCCAAATTGGCTAATCCCACAAATTTCACCCAATTGATTGCCTTAACCCCTAAATTGGCATCTGATTCATGTTGGAAACTCTTTATAGGGTCCCAATTGACCATTTAAAACAATCAATTTGGACTTAGCCCAAGGCTAACCCAAGCTAGACCCAAGCCTANCAAATTAAACCTATAGCCTAGTCAATTGGCTTCAATTAATGATGAAAAATATTCATAACATTCCTAAAAATCAAAATCAAACATCAGTTGGCCTTGGTGAAGCCTCAAATCTTTTTTATTTTGGCCTAAATCAAAAATTCCCAAATTTAGCCCCAAATTGGCTAATCCCACAAATTTCACCCAATTGATTGCCTTAACCCCCAAATTGGCATCCCATTCAAGTTGAAAACTCTTCATAGGGTCCCAATTGACCATTTACAATAATCAATTTGGACTTAGCCTAAGGCTAACCCAAGCTAGACCCAAGCCTAGCCCAACNTTGAAGTCACTATAAGGGAAACTCAAGATGAGTCACCCTTAGGACTGCTGACCCTTAGGGTTGACCCTGGGTGTTAGTCTGGAGCTAAGGTACTCACTACACTCATCTACACTCACATTCACTCACAACCCTAAACTCAAATTTCTAGCCTAGGTCCCTTGATCTTTTTGGGATACTCATATAAGATGTCCCCTAAACCTACTAGCCCTAGGGCTATAGTTTGGCTAAGATCACTATGTAGAGGACCCAAAATGGGGTTTCCTTTGGTCCATGGCACCCCCTAAACTTGCCAGCCCTAAGGTTATGGTTTGGCTAAGACCACTATATAGAGACCGAAAATGGGGTTTCCATTGGTCCATGGCTTATTGGTGATGGTTGGTACCTCAACTCTACCAAAAACCCATCTCGGCCTTTTACCCCTAAAACACCCCCAAATTACCAAAATACCCCTCCATAGCTCACCATCTTTGCCTTTTACCCCTAAAACACCCCCAAATTACCAAGATATCCCTCCATAGCCCAAAATTCCAAAAAAATCCCAAAAATTTCCAAAAAACCTCAATAAATCTCAAATATTCTCACTTTCATTTTGCTCAACTACCACATGACCCAATTTGGCCAATTTGACCATATTTAACCGAAACCCCCAAANTAGGACTGCTGGCCCTTAGGGTTGACCCTGGGTGTTGGTCTGGAGCTAAGGTACTCACTACACTCATCTACACTCTGCTGGATCTTAGGGTTGACCTTGGGTGTTGGTCTGGAGCTAAGGCACTCACTACACTAATCTGCACCCATTCAGTCACAACCCTAAACTCAAATTTCTAGCCTAGGTCCCTTGATCTTTTTGGGATACTCATGTAGGATGTCCCCTAAACCTACTAGCCCTAGGGCTATAGTTTGGCTAAGATCACTATGTAGAGGACCCAAAATGGGGTTTCCTTTGGTCCATGGCACCCCCTAAACCTACCAGCCCTAGGGTTATGGTTTGGGTAAGACCACTATATAGAGAACCCAAAATGGGGTTTCCATTGGTCCATGGCTTGTTGGTGATGGTTGGTACCTCAACTCTACCAAAATAACCATCTTTGCCTTTTACCCTTAAAACACCCACAAATTACCAAGATACCCCTCCATAGCCCAAAATTCCAAAAAAATCCCAAAAATTCCAAAAAACCTCAATAAATCTCAAATATTCCTACTTTCATTTTGCTCAACTACCACATGACCCAATTTGGCCAATTTGACCATATTTAACTGAAACCCCCAAATTTTTTTTTAAGGGCCCAAATCTCCTCAAATTCAACTCAAATGTCCATCAATTTGACCTCAATTGACCCCAATTCCAATCCTAAACTCAAATTAACTTTTTATATGGCCAAGCTAAACCAAATCCAAGCTTAATTTGCCCATGATTTGAACCCAATTTTGATTTAGGTCAAAACCCCAATTTTGATCATATGACTTATTCTCACTAAATTAAACCCATAGCCTAGTCAATTGGCTTCAATTAATGATGAAAAATATTCATAACATTCCTACCAATCAAAATCAAACATCAGTTGGCCTTGGTGAAGCCTCAAATCTTTTTTATTTTGGCATAAATCAAAAATTCCCAAATTTAGCCCCAAATTGGCTAATCCCACAAATTTCACCCAATTGATTGCCTTAACCCCCAAATTGGCATCCCATTCATGTTGAAAACTCTTCATAGGGTCCCAATTGACCATTTACAATAATCAATTTGGACTTAGCCCAAGGCTAACCCAAGCTAGACCCAAGCCTAGCCCAACATAAGCAAATTGACTAAAATTAAAAATTCCCTCAAATTCACCCTTCAATTGAGCTCAAACCCACTTCCATCCTTCACCAAAGTTATTTCTAATGATCATTGATGCCAAATAAAACAATTATTTGGGCCAATTGACCTTGGTACCCTAGACCAAACCCAAGATTTGGTCATTTGCACCCACTTGGACCCATGCACTAAATGTGACCTAACCTTCCAAAAGTTACCAAATTAGCTCCACCACAGCCATTAGTTGTACCTAGTGACCAGTCTAAACACTATGAAACTACCTGAATCAAGTCATGGACCAAAGGTCTTCCAAATTAAGGGATATTATTTCCAAAAATGCATGTGCTTAAGATATCCTTACCAAAATTAGGTATTATTGCACTAAATTGCTGTGACATATTCCTCTGGGTTCCCTGAGCTCCTAGCCACCTCCCCTTAGCCGGCCGGCAAGCCTAGTGGCCAGAAAAGCTCAAAACCGAGAGCCACCCCAATGGTACCTCACCTAAATAAAACCTAGAGGCCAGCTCAGCCAAACCAATTGATGGTGCTCCTCTGGCCTCCTNTAAGGTCTTCCAAATTAAGGGATATTATTTCCAAAAATGCATGTGCGTAAGATATCCTTACCAAAATTAGGTATTATTGCACTAAATTGCTGTGACATATTCCTCTGGGTTCCCTGAGCTCCTAGCCACCTCCCCCTAGCTGGTCGGCCAGTCTAGTGGCCAGAAAAGCTCAAAATCGAGAGCCACCCCCATGGTACCTCACCTAAATAAAACCTAGAGGCCAGCTCAGCCAAACCAATTGATGGTGCTCCTCTGGCCTCCTCCTAAGCACCATAATACACCCAAACTTATGCTCTGGAACCACCCCATGGACATTTTTATAAAAACTCGCCCCCACGGCCATGGGAGGTGTGCTGAAATTTCCTTAGAGAGGCCTCTCCAAACTTCCAACAGAGCTTCCCTAAAATCCCCTAAGTACATTCCAACCATTTTCTCCCACCAATTCCCATTATCGGAGCTCAATTTTGAGCTTGGAACCTTAGCGGAAACCAGAATAGAGCCCATTACATCTCCACACTCCACCAAACTCAAATTAACTTTACTCACACCTTTACAACCAAGAAAGAAGCTAAAGCCCCATCAAATCCCCCTTCAACAGAGCCTCTACCATAGCTCTAGACCAACACCCAAATCAGGCCGTGATTGAATTCATACCTAGGCCTTACACTAAGACTAGGGACGCAATCCCTAATCTCATTAGACCCCAACGAACGTGAAAAGACCCTCTGATTGAAGTTTCACTTCTCAGAGCAAAGGTATAAAACCTCACCTCATCCTGAGCCTATTTCGATTCTCCATTTAATTAGGCTTAATTTAAATGCATGATTGTCGTATGGATGTGTTCGTCTTACTAAGACGAGTCCATAGGATCAAACCTGAGGTGATTTGGTTGAGTCTATGCTGAGATCTTAGATTTTTAGTGTGGACAGTCATGGGATCATTCTATCGGAGACGATGACGGGAAGCCGTTTGATCGAGCGTGTATTAAATGGACGGAGGAGAACGAGCTGGAAAGCGCTTTGAGACATAAACAGTGGGTTGATTCAGCGCTGAGGTGGATGGCGACATCAAATGGAAGCACGCCACGTGGAGCTTCAGATCCGTCGTAGGTTGAGGTGGCACGCGCGGTTTAAATAGATAAATATGGTTTTTTCCTATTTATTTAAATACCCTTAACTTATAAAATTCATAACTTTGTGTAAAAAAATCATAAAAATAAAATAAAAGTACCCTCTTGCTTAGTGAATAGTGGAGAACAATGTGGAATAAATTTCAAGTCCATTTGATGCATATTTTTTTAATTAATTAAACACTGTTTTAAATTATTTGATTCTTCATGCATATTGGCACATCACCTTGGCTTGAAATTTTGGCATGTTGTAGCCTCTGTCAAGGGAAATATCCTTTGATTTTTTCAAAGTTGGAGGAAGTCCCTATATAGAGATCCATATTTTCAATTTTTGCACATTACTCCCTTAAAATAACCATGGAAATTAGCATGTTGATTAGAAAATTCCAAGAAAATTTTGGAAGGTCTACCATGACCAGAGAAACCTTTGAAAATAATTTCATGGGTCAGGTCATTTAAAACATCCTTAAATTTTCCAAATACTAAATCACTGCCATGACCAAAGAAGTTTTTGGAAATAATTTCATGGGTCAAGTCATTTAAAATGTACTTAATTTTTATGAACACTAAATCATTAAGNTATTTGATTCCCCATGCATATTGACACGTCACCTTGGCTTGAAATTTTGGCATGTTGTAGCCTCTGTCAATGGAGATATCCTTTGATTTTTTCAAAGTTGGAGGAAGTCCCTATATAGAGATCCATATTTTCAATTTTTTGCACATTACTTCCTTAAAATAATCATGGAAATTAGCAAGTTGATTAGAAAATTCCAAGAAATTTTTGGAAGGTCCACCATGACCAGAGAAGCTTTTGGAATTAATTTCATGGGTCAAGTCATTTAAAATGTACTTAATTTTTATGAACACTAAATCATTAAGATAATTAATTTTGGAAAATATAAACATTTAAATGACTTGATTTTTTATCACCAGCATGGCTTATGGTCTAAAGAACTCATTATAAAAATTTCAAAATATTTTGATTCATTTAATAACCTAAGTTGATTTTTAAAGATAAACATCATTTTTGGCATTTAAATGATTTTTAAAAATCAAAATATAACTCAAAAATTTATAAAAACTTATTTTTTGAGTTCTCTGGGATCAGGGGTATTTTATAAGAATAAAATAATATTTAAAATAAAATTTTGATTTTTAGCTTATTTNAAAAAATTTATAAAAAATTATTTTTTGATTTCTCTGGGATCAGGGGTATTTTATAAGAATAAAATAATATTTAAAATAAAATTTTGATTTTTAGCTTATTTTTAGTATTTAAATAATCAAAAAATCCCTAAAAATCACAAAAATAATAAAACGGATGGAAATATTCTAAATTAATTCCTAATCACTTAGTAACAATTAAAACTTAAAAAAGAGTTTTTAAAGGCTAAAAATGAGTTTTCATTTTAAATAATCCCAATAAATCAAATAAAATTCAGAAAAATATAAAATCATCTCCTATGAGTTCTCTGACCTCAAGTAGACTTTTCTAAAATAAAAAAATTAATTTTCTCCATTTAAATAATTTATATTTAATAAATACCCGAGAATTTAAAATAATTATAATAATTTAAGTAAAATTCAAGATTTGGCTAAGTGTTCCAACAACACTAACCTGCCGCTTTAAGGGTCTTCACCCTCATAACTCTTAAAATGAATCACAAGTGATAATTAACCTATTCTTAGGTATAATTAAGACATCAATGTTCACTGAGCATTAAGGGTGTTTTATAGGATGAATTATTAAGCAACATAATAAGTTTAAAAGAACTCGGGATTTTCCACCAAGCAGCAAGAGAGAAGCACAGACCTATTTCTTTCTCTAGATCTGTTAGACATCTTGAAGATCTAATAAACTTAATATGTTTTGCTTGACAAAATTATCCTTAAATAAACTCTTAAGGACCCACCAAGATATGATATAGGGTTAGGAAACTACCAAAATTTTACTTCCCCGTTTCATATAGACTGCCTTAACATGCCTTTTGAGTTTCAGGTGGTGAAACGAGAAGACTCGTCAGGTACGCTTTTACAATTTTCAGCGTTATCATTCTTGTACTTTCATACTGTACTTTTATACCTGCAAATTTGCATGCTAAACAACGATGTCACCCTACATGAAAACTAAAACTATCAAGATAGCCAAAAAACCAAAACCAAAACCAAAATTAAAAACAACCAAGATAAAATTCACCCTCACAATATTCAAAATATAAAACAACTCAAAATTTAATCACAAATATCACACAAAACTACAGTTGCAACTAAATTCAGACATCTCTATCGGATGATCGGGAATCCCTCGGAGGAGGTAACCTACAGTTGCTAACGAGGCTTCTCATGGTCTAAATGAAATTATGAAACTCATTAACTTGAGTTTAGTAAGTTCATTTGGACTAAGTGAATTCAATAGAAAATGATGGTGCCGGGACGAAGGAACTGTAGGATCCTAACCGGTGTCGCTCTAATCAACTTTAACATGCCCCCATAAAATTAAAAGAACTTCAACCATAGGGTCATTTGATTTAACATTATAACTTGACACACTAGAAAACTTAAACTCGTCGCAGCAGGGAGCTTGGAGCTAGCATGGTGGGCATCACGGCCATCATCAAGCAAAACTTGCCTTCCTCAACTAAACCAATCTTCCTTCCTTAGACTTAAACAACAAAGTCATAGAACTTCGAGGTTGTTTGCTTATGAAACGTAAATCCTCACCTTATCTTTAGGCCTTTGTATAGCCCTGTTATATAATATAAGCTTTAACTCGTCTTAGGATTCCGAGGTTGTCGTCTGTCACGACCTAAATCCTCACATCTTCCAGGTTATTTGTGTGATCGTTTCACACGAATGTAAGCCCTAACTAATAAAGTTGGCAGGATGAAACACCTAAATATCTCTCCTCAAAACTGAAGCCAAACATTAGGATAGCTTGGGAAGCCACGACATCCCCTAGTTCTTCTTCCTTTGGATGCTACAATAAAAAGTTCCAAATTTGAAACAATCCTCTTTCACACCTCTACGTTTGATATCATTGAAGAGTCCTACCCTTTGAAATTCCTTGAAAATAATATTTCCTGATTTTTATTGAGAGTCTTCTTAGATAACTTTGGTCATATAAGATGTAATTAACTACAGGGGCTTGCCCTTATAAGAAGCATGTCCGAACAAAGCTTAAAATAAGCCCTATTTAATCCTTTATATTAAATAGGGGAACTTATCGGCAAATACAAAGGTTTCGCAGACTAGACAGATGTCATACTTTTTTTAGTTTATTTGCTCGAGCCTCATCGTCAAGTCTTGTGTTTATCCTTCGGGATTGATACAGAGTTTCAGGTATAGTGCTCTTTCATTTAAACTATGAAAAATATGGTGTCAGTTCGATTTCATACTTTTCTAAAATTTAACATCCTTCCGAAGCGGGTGACGGGATTTTGATTCCGGTGACCAACAACTTCTTACGGGCAACCCTACTAACCAAAAATAGCGCCGACAAAAATCTGGAAAGAATTAAAGTGAGGATCCATTGGTTTAGGTTAAGATGTGATAAAGCGAACAATTAATGTTTCCGTAGAGGAGATTAGTGGGGAGCATATTGAAAATGTCCACTATTTTTATCAATTTTGATTTTTTTTTCAAATCCATCTACATGCCATATGAATTTGTAGGTGGTGATAGCTGTAAAAAAAATTTAAATACAGTGGCATCGATCCTGAGCTAGAAAAGAAGCTAGATTGTTCCTTTGGAGGTGGGTGGCAACGAAAACAATGCATGTGCCCCAAGTGAGGTGGGGCTCGGTGGCATCCCTATAATTTTTAGAGCTCAAGAAATATGTGATTCTAATGAAGGACCCAACCCAAACCTCCATGAAGTTGAGTTCACTAGTCGGTTAAACTGTCTTGGTTTGAGGAAAAGAAAAAAAAAAGGAGCTTGATTTATTAGAAGTTAGAATTCACAGTTGGTACCTTCATGCACTAATGACCCGACCCATCATAAGCAACTTTTGTCCAACATGTTATGCATATTATGGAGAAAACTTAAGGAACTTATGAGGACTTGTTATTTTATCTGTTCTTGACGAAGTTGATTGAAGACTCGACATGGAGAAAGTTTTTCAAGACAATAGCCCCTGACCGTAGGGTGCTTTATTTACGTTATTTTCATGCAAACAATGACATTTAAGGACAACTAAGTTTCTTTATATTTTGTGAGTTTCTTGCTGCACTTAACATTTTTATTTGCTTATGGCTTTACTTTTTTTTCCATTAGGAAAATGTTAAATTTGATTTTAATTTTATTTTTCATCGTTATGTTTTATCTTACTTTCTCTAAATTTATTTTGAAGCTGGTTTATTTCATAACATTAAATGATTGTAGCTAATTTGTTAATGCTTATGTGTTAGTTATTTAAACAATGATTTACATGGATGTAATTAGAAAAAGGCGCAGAACGAGAGTTGTAGCCGCAATGTGTTTGATGTATGAGTATTATAACTGTACATAGAGCACTCTCCTTGCATGACTTCATCGTATGTTGGTGACAAATTGGTTGGGGAGTTGCTTGAAGGCCACTCAACGAGGTTTAACAATATGTTCCGCATGACACAGACGATATTCACCAATATGTTAGAGAAACTGCATAGATGTCATAGGCTTCATTGCTCCCCCAGGACGACTTCATGAAAGGTGTTAGCACGGAATGAGTCAATGCGAGAAGCTATGAAGCGATTCCACCACTATTCAGAAACAATTTGTAGGTATTTCATAGGGTTGAATGCACTTGTCAGTTTTTAATCATGAGTCATAAAACCAATAAATCCTACATTTGAACATATCACCAATTCACCATAGATATTTCACATGATGCGCGATATATGCCATATTAGACCTTATGCATTCTTCTAGACGTACAGTATGTCAGAATTTTTTGGTCACATGAAATCCAAATGAAGGCTACCAAGTTTATGACCTTTTCCAGAGCAATGGTTTTCGAGGTTCGTCTGAATACCCCTTTTTTGTGATATGCATATGTGACACACACAAGCTCGGTACTACATGGGCTAAAAGCAACAAAGAACCTCTTTGTTATAGGTTTCGCCGTCTCATTGTAGTGACAGATTCCTTAGTTTATATACTGAATTTCCTAAGACCTCAGAACTGCATAAGACTAATTAAAATTTTCTATTATTAATTTTTAGCTGTGTTATATCTAATGATATGTGTTTCTAAACTTTATTTATTTACTTAGAATTGTATTAGAGCAATAGATGAAACACACATGGATGCACGTGTCTCAAAAAGGATTAATGATTTTTAATAAAATGTATAATGACTATAATTATTAACTTAGGCATAATTTTCCATCTGCAAAGCCATAATACAATGAAATCTGATCCAAATCAAGAATTTGTTAATGTAAATTGCAAGGGAAAATACAACACCATTCAGATGTTGGAACGTCACGCCGTCCAGCTTCCTGTTCCGGCTATCAACTTCTGTCCCACCTTCCGTTCCTTTATTAAATTACATAATAAAAAGAAAAAACATAAAATATATCAAAAGCCAAAAAATAAAAAACATGCTAAAATATTAATAATTATATTTTCTTCGAGGACGCCCCGTCAATCCCCAAGCGACCGTCGGTCGAACCCTTCTTCCCACCGCCAGTCTGAAATCCCTAAAACATCGTCTGCACGATCTGACGCCGCCGTCCATGGACGACGAGTACGACGACGAGTCCCGGTCTCCTTCCCCTTCCTTTTCCTCCCCCTTACCTTTGCCACTCTCCATCTCCATCGCCCGGCCATCCTCCACCCCGCCGACAGACGCCCAACCATCTAATNCCTGCACGATCTGACGCCGCCGTCCATGGACGACGAGTACGACGACGAGTCCCGTTCTCCTTCCCCTTCCTTTTCCTCCCCTTTACCTTTGCCACTCTCCATCTCCATCGCCCGGCCATCCTCCACCCCGCCGACAGACGCCCAACCATCTAATCCAGTCACCGTCGCGTCTTCCTCTCCCCATCAAATACTCACTCTCGCCCTGCCCATCCAGCCGCCGCTGGGCTCCTCCGGCGGCGGCGGCGGCCGCGAGGACTGCTGGAGCGAGGGCGCGACCTCAGTGCTCATCGATGCGTGGGGGGAGCGCTACCTCGAACTCAGCCGTGGAAACCTTAGGCAGAAACAATGGCAAGAGGTGGCCGATGTCGTCAGCAGCCGCGACGATTACTCCAAAACGCCTAAAAGCGATGCGCAGTGCAAAAACCGCATCGATACCTTGAAGAAGAAGTACAAGATCGAGAAATCGAAGATGGGATCTTCGTCTTGGCCCTTCTTCAACCGCCTTGATCTTCTCCTCGGACCAACCGTCAAACCATCGCCATCTCACACCACCATCCCCAAAAAGCAGAGGACGAATTTGTCGGCCAAACGGAAGGCTTCTACGCCCTCATCCACCTCCGACAGCTTACCCCCGACAGCAAATGGGAAGCGGAGAGCGGTGCCGGCGGGCAAGACGAGGGAGCTCACACGGGCAATTCTGAGGTTTGGGGAGGTATACCAGCGCGTGGAGAGCTCGAAGCTGCAGCAATCAATGGAGATGGAGCGGCAGAGGATGGAGTTCTCGCGTGAACTTGAGGAACAGCGGATGCATTTCTTTATGAAGACGCAGATCGAGCTCTCCCAGCTAAAGCGCCATTTTCGCCCTTCCTCGGGCTCTGGAGGTGGCGGCAATAATCACCACCGTCACCGGCATGGGCAACAAGCTNGCTTGAGGAACAGCGGATGCATTTCTTTATGAAGACGCAGATCGAGCTCTCCCAGCTAAAGCGTCATTTTCGCCCTTCCTCGGGCTCTGGAGGTGGCGGCAATAATCACCACCGTCACCGGCATGGGCAACAAGCTTCGGCTAACCGTAATAATAACGGGAATCAGAACTTTGGTGGAGGGTTGATGTGAATCTGTGAATGGAATGCCTGCTTCAATGAATCTGTTTTTGGTTTTAGCTGGTTTCTGAAAATTTATCTCCTTTCTTCTTGTTGCAGCCAAAACTAGTGCTTTGTATGAATAGTTGTGATAGTTCTGATTGTATTATCTATTTATTAGTGGAACAATCTGGTTTGATTCTCCCACCTCTTCTACTGCAAGTCCTTGATCTTCTCCTTGGGTGCGACAGGGAAATTGATGCAGGTCTAGCGGCTTAAAATTATGCCTTTTGATTAAAAAAAGTAGAAAAAAAAAACCTAATCTTTGGTTATAGGGATCTCAAAATCATTAAATTNGCTCCCAGCTCTCCTACTGCAAGTCCTTGATCTTCTCCTTAGGTGCGACAGGGAAATTGATGCAGGTCTAGCGGCTTAAAATTCTGCCTTTTGATTAAAAAAAGTAGAAAAAAAAAACCTAATCTTTGGTTATAGGGATCTCAAAATCATTAAATTTTATTTTAAAAGAATGCAACATATATTTTTTTGATATTTTATATTAAAATACGTCTGACAGTTTTGATAACCTAACCAAATTTGAGCAAACCAGTTCTTCCAAGGTAACTTTCATTGAAGTTTTCTTATGCGAAGGAAATCATGCTGAGCCGTCCAAAAATATTTTTTACGGTATAAAGCTATGTTGATTATATATATATTATAGTTAAATTATTATACAGTTATAAGTATAACTACTATTAAAAATTTATTTGTATTGTGAGTGATTAATAATTTAATGGCATCACTTAATAACTTTGTTGTATTTGCCATGTAAATTTTGTTAGCTTCTGTTAACTGGATATAGTATTTATTGTGCCTTGATGCCTTGCCAAAGATGATGATGAGATTTAATTTAATGGTAGTNTACGGTATAAAGCTATGTTGATTATATATATATATATTATAGTTAAATTATTATACAGTTATAAGTATAACTACTATTAAAAATTTATTTGTATTGTGAGTGATTAATAATTTAATGGCATCACTTAATAAATTTGGTTTATTTGCCATGTAAATTTTGTTAGCTTCTACTAACTGGATATAGTATTTATTGTGCCTTGATGCCTTGCCAAAGATGATGATGAGATTTAATTTAATGGTAGTAACTTCAAAATCTAAATGCTCAAAAAATATTTCTCAAGGAAAAAATTCTACCCTATAACTCGACACACACACACACTCACAAACACACACACAGATAGATAGATAGATAGATATATATATATATATATATATATATATATATATATATATATATATATATATATATATAGATATAGATATAGATATATATATATATATATANTTCTCGAGCATGGAGGAAGAATTAAAATAAAAATTTACTTATGTAGTGAATTATATCATGCATTTCATTCAAGCTATGCCCCTTGGTTTTTCTTTTCTTGATACCAAAACTCTGGTGTCTTCTACAATCATTTTTATTTGTCTATTTATGTAAAAATTTCTCATACATAACTAAAAAATAAAACTCTCTGGCTTTACCATCACAAATATTTTAATGTGTTATAATTTGACACTATTTATGAAGATATTCTCATTTTTCTGCAAGCACATGTTCAACAATTCATATTTATAAGTCTTATAATACGAATCTTCTTTCATAAATACTCATCAATCTAAAAAATCAAAGTTTTAATGAAGTACATCATAACTAAACAAAATTAAGTCCCCAACCTCTATCCATAAAGATCACATGCATAGAATGGAAAAAAAATCAGACTCAAATATTCTAACTCCTAGACCTAGCTAGCTAATGGAGGATATCATCAAAACATGATAAAAATGTTAGTCGTTAAATAATTAACCCATAGCTAGTCAATTTGAGATTATTTATGTAAGGTGCTTCACCATCATGTTGAATTTTCTTCTCTACTCTAGCTAATCCTTAACATTTTGCCACCGCTTGTTTAACTCATTCTTATATTATTACTTAATCAAATCACAATCCTCAGGTTGCTATGGTAGGTTAAGCTCAGTCACACCTCATGTACACTAAATGTGATAGCATACAAATTATGCTATGACATCTTTTTCTCGAGAAGATTTTCCAATAAGAGATAGAAATCAGTTAACTTCAAGATATATCTGATGCGGTGGTCGGCTAACACTAATAGTAAATATGCAGTTCAATCCGAATAACAATAAAATAAGTATAAATGATTTTATCTTTTTAAAGTCTCTAAGCTGTCAAACCCGTAATAATAACACAAGTATACGTATCGCTCAAGTAATAAAGGGCTCTAATGGAGTCCTAAGTATCGATCTCATAGGGAGTTGGAAATTCTTATGGTTATAATGTCAAACACAATATTCAAACTATAAAACTTAAGTAAGCAAAATAAATCTAAAGTAAATTTAATGTGTGCAAAATAAAATGCAATTAAAAGAACTAAGTTAACTAAACTAACTGCTAAACTTCAATATTAAACTTATAAAGACTAAACAAAGTTTTAAAATGTAGAGTTCAAAATTAAGAAAGCATCCTTCCCCTTTACATTGAGTTTATGGAATGTGAAGAAATTAAAATCATTTAATATACATATAAAATTGTATTGTGCCAAATAAGAGCAATCATATTCTTTACCCTCTCAGAGTGCATAAAGAACACTGACTAATCCAAAGTTTGGTCCCTAAATTTGTGTTGAGAGGATACTGACTGTCACTCCAGAGCTCTCACTTCTCCCTCGCCTGAGGGCTAACATTCTCGCTTTAGTTTCTATGCAACTGGACCAAATTGGGGATTTTAACATGTCACCTTCAAATCTCTAATTTTGCGCCCATTAAACTATATTTCCCTATTATTTGCACGAAAACCCATGGTTTACATTGTCACCCATGAAATTTGATGTGACTCTTACCTTGTTGTAGAAAGCATAACCCTTTTGGATTGCGTGTTTCTCAACAAAGTTTAACCTTTCAATTGGTCATATGAAAAAAGTAAATGAAGATCATAGTTTGAATCACAACAATTTATTGATATTTAAAACCTTAAAAAATAAAACTAATTCTTCACAAAATCATATCTTATTGTAGGGAGAATGATGAAGAAGACTACTCAGAATTCAAGAGAAGGATACAATAAAACATGGATTTCTTATATAAAAATAAGTTTACAAAACAAGGAAAGAAAAAAAAAACACAACTTATCTCACACTCCTTCCCAAGCTAATCCCTAAAAGTTCTCTTTAAGAAATTTCTCTTTTTACAATCACAGTCAATTCTCTCTTAGAAGTATCATGAAGAAGAAATCTCTCACCTTCCCACTCCTCTTACAACCCTAGAAAAAAATCCTCTCTTCTCTCTCACGCCAAAACCTATCTCTCTATCTCACGCCCCCCTCTCTTCTCTAAACTCTTCTCATTTTTAATTAGGGCCCAAAATGAATTCAAAATTCTCTCCAAAATCACACCCTTTTGCACCAAAAGATAAGTCCCCTCATCCAAGAGACATATCTCTTCATTAAAAAGCCTTCCAAAGTGTCTATATGCATTGAACCACTCCATGGTATGTTTAAAGTATGTGGAGCCTTCAAAAACCGCTCAAAAATATTCGTGAACCGACTTACTCCATCTTAATTCGTCTATGGTGCTTCTAAAGCCAATTTGGCCCTAGCCTAATGAAGTTCGCGCTGTTCTCTAGATTCTGGTGCTTTTGGTGCTAATCTGGCGCCTCTGGTGCAATTTCTCTGTAAAATGGTGCCTCTGGCGCCAGTTTTTGGTGCTTCTAGCGCTAGTTCTTAGGAAATGACACCTTTGGTGCCAATCTAGTGCCTCTGGCGCCAGGATCATGAAAATCTCTATTTTGGCTCCAAATTTCCTCCTTTTTGCTACTTTATTCTCTAAATGCCTAAAATTGATATACCTGCAACAAAAATATGAAAATACCCTTCTTTAAAGTGTAATATCACCAAAATAAACATAAATATATACATAAAATAATACATTATTTTGGTGTATCAAATTCCCCCAAACTTAAATGTTATTTGTCCTCAAGTGACCATTTTACTACATAAAAATATGACTTAGGACAGAGATTAACTTATAAAAATCTATAATTTTTTTTAATAAATATAATAGTATAACTTAAGAAAAACTTTTAATAACTTTTTTTAAAGCTAAAAGTATAAGAACAACTAGTAATCCAGTCTAAGAGTTTTGAATCTCCATTCATTTCAAGAAAAATTGTAATTTTTCATATCAAATATATTTAGAATGTCCATATGAAAAGGAATTTGATAAAAATTTTATTAGTATGGATGGTAATGCTTAAATACAAGTTTAGAAAATGTAATTAACCTTTTTTCCTTATGTTGATTCAACTGAAATCAATTTTTGATTAAGCATCTCCTCAGGCTTCTCCTCACATATTTTTATTTTCTTTTTCTTTTTTTCTTTTTTTTTCTTTTCATTAGGATCTTTTTCAATCCTTCTTTTTCTTTTCTTTTTCATGTGAGGATTACTATATCTGGATAGCCTTTAATAATTTTAAACTTCATTGTTCTCTTCTTAAAGTCAAAACTTCTTACCTTCACTTAATAAATTCATACTAGCTTTGAAAATTTTTCATAAAGTCTCATTCTTTTTTTCTTGCATGAAACTCTAAGATTCTTAATAAATTGAAAATACAATTTCCTTTACTTTAAATAGAAAAACATAGTCTTATTCTTTCATATTAAATATCTCAACTCTAGAATTAACCTTCATTATTAAAGATTTTTGCTTAAATTTACAACAACATTTCTAATAAAAAATATAGTTATTTAAAGTTAAACTCTAATATCCGTGTTCATGTTAAATTCATTTTTAAAAGCAAGGTTAATTGAGGAAAAATAAAATTTAGTTCACTTCCTTTAAATAAATTTTTATTTCCCCCAAACTTAAGTTTTTAAATAGTAAAGCACGTAGTACAAAAATTTTGCAGGTGAAAGAAAATACTAAATTCATAAAAATAAAACTAACATGTAGATGATTATGAATATGATACTTGGCTCTTGATATTTTCCAAGTACTAACTTAAAAAGTACAGGCTTTAAAATATTAAATGAGACATAATATATCAAAAGATTTGCTAAGAAATAATAAATTAAAGACATAAACAGTAAGCTAAAAAAACTAAAAATGCTAAAAAATAAAAATTCTACAATTTACTATTACATACACCAGTTTAATAGATCCACAAATTAAACACATAAATGTTCCACATATACACTCAAAAATAAAACAAAACAAATAACAACACATAAAAACAAACAAAATTTAAATAAAATTTTACTCTTCATCATCCTCCTCTTCCTCTTCTTTCGCTTCTTCTTCTTCTTCTTCTTTTCCTTTATGCACATAAGGCGAGAAGCTAGGGCATGTAGGAAACTCTACTGTATGATCACCCATCAAGAATCTAATCATTGCCTTTTAATATGCAATATTATGTTGGACTCTCTTTTGCTTATATTCATCATAGGCATTTTTGGCTTCTATACTACCTATTATGTTTTCCATTGTTATAAGATTTGATTTTTGAATCATTAATTTTCCATAATATTAATAAGTGAAACAAAACCAGAAGTGTATTGTTCTGCAGCTGATGTGGATGGTCTATCGCAACTTCCACTCTTAGATCCAACAAATAATTCTAATTTATGTGTAGTGGGATTTCCAATGGGTTTCAGTGGTTGCAACGTTTCTTCATTTCTATCAAATTATACTCTTGATTGTTTACATACAGTGAAAATCAGGGTAGGATATCCTAAACCACTAGCAATGCTTTGAGAATTATGCACAATAAGAGCACCAATATCCACTGCTTTCATTTATTGAATGATGAAATTCAGCACTGCTCTTTCCTTAGTTATTTAGTTCAGGTGATTTTTTGGAAGCAACTTTGTAGAGATGAAGTAATGCAATGCCTTAAATTGAACATTTAACATGAAAGTGAAGAAATTGACATTTTGATTATTTTTAATTTTTTGTTCTCATCTTCCATCAGTCAGATAAACAATTACTTCTTCAAGTGATGAATCAGTCATCATAAATGCAACATACTCACAATGAAATGCATTTCTCAGTCCATAAAATTCATTGATTCTTCTTCAAGTAAATTTGACTTGCTTACCTCGAACATAAATGTGATCGTCCGTTGTCACTCGATAATTGGCATAGAATTCTTGAATTATTGGAACAATGGCTATTGTAGTGAAGTAGCAGAAAGTTTCCCACTTCTGAGAAATAATCAGCCTTTTAATCTCTCCTCCCGAATTTGAAAATGCTCGTTCTTGAATCAACTTTCTTGAGCCCATTTTATTATTATAATTATGTTGGGCCTTAAAATTAACGAATCTCCTTGCATTGAAATTTCTCATACTCTTTCTTCTCTTTACTCTTGGAGCCATAAGAATCAATAAATAAATTCCGATAAAATCCAAATAAATTCACAATATCATAAATTAAACTCCAAAAGTAGGAATATTTGGTAAGAAGCTTTTCACCATGGGTTCTCATTAAACTTATTAAAAAAAAACTCTAAAATTTTTGAATTTCCCAAAATGTAGGGTAAATCCATGGTGAAAATAAAAAATTTCTTGGTTAAAGTGAAGCTCTTACCAAAAGAAGATGAAATCCAAAACTTTTAGGATTTGAAATCTCCTCAAATCCACAAAATGTGAAGCCCTGGGTTGAGTTTTGGCTTGGTTTAGAGGTAAGAGACGACCCGAGCAGTAAAAATGGCATTTTACCTTGGTATTTTGTGGATTTAAGTGATTTTGGGTGTTTTCGGGAAACTGGCACCTCAAGCGCCAATCTGGCACTGCTTCTTTGTAAAATGGTGCCTCAGGCGCCAATCTTGTGCCTCAAGCGCCAACGCCAAAAATTTTCAAATTTCAATTTTCTTTGGAAATCTGTTGCGTACCACACCACACTAACCTCTAACTAAATTAATTAAATGCTTATACTCATAATTAAACATTTTTCTAACACATAATTTCACAAACAACAAAACACACACACACACACACACACAGATATATATATATATATATATATATAATCTAAACAATTACAAACTAACAGTATTCAAGCCAACTCACTTAATTCAGCATTGAAATTAAGCCAACAAACAAATGTTGAAGCCTAAATATCAGTCATTTAACAAACAATACATATAATGCTCAACAATAAAAGTAAATCAAATG
The DNA here is from genome assembly GCA_002079205.1 of Phalaenopsis hybrid cultivar. Taxonomy (NCBI): domain Eukaryota; kingdom Viridiplantae; phylum Streptophyta; class Magnoliopsida; order Asparagales; family Orchidaceae; genus Phalaenopsis; species Phalaenopsis hybrid cultivar. The sequence goes on from JXCR01145913.1 coordinate 481,467, forward strand.
CAGTACAAACACATAACAACAAATGTAACTACGAATTTTGTACTAAAACAAGTTCAAACATCTTCTTCACTTTCATCAACTTGAATGTTTCCAATGGATTGATAGTGCACGTACAAGTTATAAAAAGGTCGGTGAGGAAATTCGTCTGTCGAATCTTCTTCAACTCAAGTATTTTTCTTAAACATTTGCACCAAGCCTTCTTCAATACGTTTAGTGTGTTCGAAATGTTCCTTCATCCTCCAATTCAGGTGGCCAAGCATTTAAGAAATATTTTCAATTGAATGCATAGGATTATGTACCTCTTTTTCCAACTTCTTAATCCTTTTCAAAAGTGCATTCAAACTAAAGTAAGGCTGAATAGGCGATAAATTTTGAGATGCTTAATCCATCATTATATTCATATCGTTGTCCTCCCCAATTCCTGTGCAGCTGCAATAAAATTTTGGGTCCATAGGCTTATACGGGAGAAGCGCTTTTTCTCAACTTTCATAAGGCACTTGCGACTAGTTACACAACAGGAATATGATAGATGGATATCCCGATTCAGAAGTTGATCCATTGATGATTAAACCCAAAACAGAATTTAATATTAAATCATCCAACATCATCATGTTTTTCGGTTTGAATACAATAATTCAAAACCTCACTTTCCTTCGTCACTTTACTGATTTTCATAGTAGGAAGTAGTTTTGATGCAATAAAGAATTGTCACACCTTCGATGCAGGATTCATAAATGATGAAGAAAAACTTACATGCCAGTTATCTTCGGTCTCCCAATTTGCATCTTCATCAATAAGGTATCGATAATGTTCATCCATATTATCTCTCGTAGGGACAAATTTCACTTAGTGACAAATAAGAATGCTTTCAATCATAAAATGTCGTTTATTCTCGAAGGAGTAAATTTTACCTACCTATCCCGAACATAGACGACTGCTTGGTTAAATTCATGAAGATTAGCGTAAAACACTTTCACCTTAGGAACTAATACAGTGGCAGTGGTATAGCAAAGTACTTTCCAGCGTCTCTGTGCAATAATCTTCTCCACTCAATTATTCGGTGTGTTGAATCCTCAAATGACAAAGCCTCGCTCCTTGATTAGTCTCTTCTTCATAAGAACTAGATTGTATAACTCCTATGCATCAAAATTGATGAACTTCCTCTATTGAAAATTTCATATCTAGCTGTTTCCTTAGAGTAGAAAGTCATAGGATTTGAAAAATGGTGGCTTTCCCTTCGTTTTTCCATCCTAAATATATTTAGTGTTCGATTTTAGGGAGTTATTAGGAAGAAATCCCGCCAAAACTTGTCAAAAACTCCCTTTTAAATTGTCTTAAGTCATTTCCGTCACTGCTTTGCTTCTAGCGCCATTTTGGTGCTTCTGGCGCCAACTCTTTGAAAAATAGATTTCTGCACTATTTCATTTTAAATCCAAAAGACTCTCAAAATTTACATATAAGTCAATAAATAAAGATGTTTTAATTATTTTTTTAATATATAAATTTCTCAAATACATGAAATTCATAAAGAAAACATATATATAT